>CM052703.1:83204738-83265215 GCA_028551405.1 Uromys caudimaculatus | reverse complement strand
AGGAGTTGGAGAAAGGTCTGAAGGAGCTGAGGGAATGTGCAGCCCCATGGAGGGAGCAAGAGCGTCAATGGGCCTGACCCCCCCCCCCCGGTCATCCTGGAGTTTGGACCACCAACCAAAGAATACACATCTGTGGACCCATGGTTTGAACCACATATATGGCAGAGGATGACCTCGATGGCCATTAGGGAGAGAGGAGAGGCCCTTGGGCCTGAGGGTGTTAGAGGCCCCAGTAAAGGGGAATGTCAAGGTGGAAATATGGGGATGGGTGGGTGGGTGGGTGGGAGGAGGAATTCCCTCATAGAGGCGTGGATGGGGAGGGGATAGGGGGCTTCCAAAGAGGAGACCCAGAAAAGGGGAAACATTGGAAATGTAAATAAAGTATCAAAAAAAAAAAAAAAAAAAAAAGAAGAAGAAAATATTCAGAGTGCTTTGATACATGACTTTGACAGTATCCAAACAGAAATTATTTTTAAATTCATTGAGCTCAGGTTTTTAGTTATGGGAATAGCGTTTAATAAACACTAACTACGTTTCTGAATTGCTCACATTATCCTGATAAGTATCAGAGTAATTGTTCAGAGGACGTGTTATCCCTATTTTTACACAAGCATCTTATGCTTATAAAAGTGGAAATTATTGCATTCTATGACTTTATGGTCCCTCCAGTCCTCTTTAATTCTTGTTACCTCAGTTTTCCCTTCAGTAGTCCTTTCCACCTTAATACTCTTTACTTGAGTTTGCCTCACGCTTCACGAACTCTCTTCCTGGGGATTCAGTCCTGAGTCTCATGTTGTGCAGTGATGACTGGGATCCTGCTCCAAAGCCTGATAGGTTCGTGATACTTCTCCTTGCCTCATGCCAAATGTTGCTCTTTGACTGACTAGAACCCTTCGATGTCCTTGACACAGCAAGGTCTTATGCAGGCAGCATGTCTCTCAGCCAGAGAGCCATTCTTGGAATTAGACCAGTTCTCGTGTCTCTGGTCACACGCAGGCTGCATCCATCCTTTGGCTGCTAACCATTGCCGAGGTACAACCGTACTCAGTATGAGTCTGAAGAGTGTGGAATAATGGGCGAGAGGTACGTTAAACATATGTTGGTGCTGTTCTGGAAAATTGTCTACAAATACTTGGAGTATGTTCCAGGCTTCACTTTTGAAACATTAGAGGCCAATTGGAATGTATTCTGAGGGCACAAATTAGTTTGCTGGAAAAATTGAACGATGTGAAAAGTAGTTGAGTAAAACTAAAAAAGCCTTTGGATAATTGTATAGCTCTATATTGTTCTTTATAGAGTTCTATAAGGAAGAAGTCTAAGTCTTGGGGTTTAAGAAGCAAAACTAGGCGGATCTCTGAGTTTGAGGCTAGCCTGGTCTACAGAGTGACTTCCAAGACAGCCAGGGCTACACAGAGAAACCCCGTTTTCAGGTGTAGGAGAGAAAAAGAAGCAAAGACTGAAATTTAAAAGAAATTAGGAACCACATATGGTAGCTCACACATTTAATCCCAGCACTCAGGAGGCAGAGGCAGGTGGATCTCTGTGAGTTTGAGGCCAGCCTGGTCTACAAAGAGAGTTCCAGGACAGCCAGAGCTGTTAGAGAAACCCTTCTTGAACCCCCACCCCAAATATAAATAGATAGATAGATAGATAGATAGATAGATAGATAGATAGATAGATAGAATTAAGAAAGATGGACAGACTCAGTTTATGATTTACAGTTTGGACATGATAATTGTCAGAACAGGGAATCTTCTTGAGGAATGTGGTGCCCAGCGATGGAAGTTTCCAGCGAAAGCTAGCTGAGCATTTATCAGGCACTGTATAGAGATTCATACCCAGTAAAGGGTTGCATTCGATAACCCAGAGGTTCCCATCAACTACAAAATCCTTCTGTTTTTCTTTTTGTTTTGTCATCCTGGCGATCAAGCCAGGATCACTGTGGTGCTCGGCAAGTTGTTCCACTGTAGCCTCAACTCTCCTTTAAAAAGAGCCCCCTGGGGCTCCCATACATGAGGGTCCTAGGTTTACTCTCCCCAAGTTCTGCAAACAAACTAAAACTCCTTTGACACTAAGTGTACACACTTATTTTCCCGTTATTCTCTGGTAACAGAAAGTAGGACTTAAAAGGCACGTACTTAAGGACACTTTTGTCACTAAAGTCACACTTAATTAACATTCTGATTTTAAGATTTTTCTCCAGTTTTTTGGGTAAACTTGTGGTAATTGACATATCATGCTCTTAATCTTTCTGCTATCTAACTTATTTATAGGAAAGAAAGTCATACTAAAAGCAACAAAATTATTAAACTATTTTTACAGAAACATAAGGCAATTTTGACAGTGACTCTCACTCCTCATTCAAAATGCATTGAATATATACTCCCTTCCAGGGGCTATGCCTAATCAAAGGATGATTAAGGCAGTAGTCCTGACCTTAAATTCACCATATAGTTGTGACATGATATGACAGGTGTTCCCCTAGAGATAAATAAGAACAAGGCTTACAAAAGCGCCAAGAAGGGGGCGACTAACTTCTGGAGGCTGTTTTACGTAACAGTATCTTCAAGAGTGATGATGGATTTTCCCATCAGACAGAGTGAGAAAGGATAGGACGCCATGTGCAGGGAGAGGCAGGTAAGTCATGGAGATGAAGACTGAGCAGATGGTAGGAGATGGGGAAAGCATACGGTGGTGGCTCTCCAGGAGTCTGCTGGGTGGGTTCTGCGCGTATGCTGAGTTTTGTCATCCAGTGCTCTCTACACTGCGAACTTGTGAGCGCCGCAATATTTTTGTCCTTCAGATGTTTTTCAAAGGATGACTTGATCTTCTTACAAATAAGAGAGATGACTGCCAAGATTCGACACATCGTTTATCTAACTCATCAGGCTGTGGGATCTCAGGCAGAAGGGAGAAGGACATCATTGAGGGATTCGAAGGCTAAGGGCTATGTGGGTACAGGAAGCTAATGACAAGGTAGTAGAGAAAAGCTGAGCATAATGGTTTTTGCTTTGAAAACCTCAGCTTTAAAAAAAAATATTCTCTGAAGTCAGGTTTACTCGGCCTAGTGTAGTCCTTACAGTTAGGGGAAAATAAAGGACGTGTGTTGAGTTCTTTCACCTTTAGGGATATCCAGGCTGAGAATGGCAGTTTTTCCTTCTGTTCACGCGCTTGGAATTACTGTGGCTATGTACTTAGCACAAGCAGAGCTAGGACTGGAAGAACAGAGCTGCAGCTTCACTAACACCATGCTCTGTCAGTGGATTCTATCACATCTAATTTTTAAAAGAAAGGATTGGTTGGCGTAAAAGAACTGCTACATACAAAGAGCTGTATATACTTAACATAGTTTGATGATTTTAGACATGAGCACACAAACATGGGTACCACCATAGTCTTCCCTTTGCCCCACAATTTTCACTTGAGATAGGCCCTTGCTTTATATCCCAGTCTGGCCTCAAACTTGCAGAAATCCTTAGATGTCATGCATCAGTACACCAGTTCTAAAAACTTTTATTGACGGTTAGTTATTGTCAGTGTGTCTCTCTAACAAGTAGCACTTAATAAACCATAGATCTTTTTTTCAAATTCATGAAATGTATAAATCTGGTATCCACTACACTCAGAGTGCCATTTCAAGATAAATTGCTTAGGCGTCCTCATGAATAAAATAGGACTTGTGGCTTTCACCCATTCTGTGAGTGAACATTCAGTTCTGCCCACGTCTTCCTCCTTCTGCATGCACGCTTGTGTGGACCAAAGAGTGGTCAGACGACCTACACTGCTTGCACTGAAGTTTCTTTAGCAGCAGGGTCTGAGTGGCCTGGTGAGAAACTGGAATGTCAGAGATGAGATGTTCCTATTACAGCAAGGACCGTCTCTGTCTTTTCACATTTTAAATTGGGATTCACTTGACAAAGTCGTAATTGGATGAACGAGACTTGGTTGTGCAGATACTTCTCACAGTAACCTCTGTGGCCAGAGAAAGAATGGAACACGCCCTCCATGTGTCCTACTTCAGAATTCTCTCAGACTTCATTTACCCCACTTTTTCTTAAGGAGATAAGGCATAACCTCAATTTAGAGTCATTAGTATTTTACCTGTGTTTGGTAACCATAAAGATGCCAGAGACCAAAAGTAACCTCACTGTGAAGGAAAGCCTCAGGTTTTCAGTTTCTTTGAAACAAACTGAACAGACAACTGAGACCAGGGCTGTAGGTTGTTTGTTTGTTGAGACAGGGTCTCACTGTTTAATCCTGGCTGGCCTGGAAATCTCTATGTAGACCAGGATGGCCTCAAAGTCACAGAAGGTCTGCCTGCCCTTGCTTCCTGAGTGCTGGAATTAAAGGCGTATGCCACCATCACAGCTAGCCACTCCAGATTCTCTACAGTAGTCTAGAGTCTTTCATCTTCCTGAAAATGGAGTTGCAAGTGTTCCAAGTGAAGTGAAGATAACGTGACCTTCCCAGTTATTGTGCCACAGAAGCTCCGTGCTAAATGCGTGGCCTTTGATAGAGTATCACCACGTGACATAATTAAAACATGCCTTTCACATCCCTTTTCAATTATCTTTTCTTTTTGTTTATTTGTTTTTGTTTTGTTTTTGGTTTTGTTTTGTTTTTCCAGGCAGGGTTTCTTTTTGTAGCCTTATTTCTCCTAGAACTCACTCTTTATTCTGGCTGGCCTTGAACTCAGAGATCCATGTGCCTCTGCCTCTACCTCTCAAGTGCTGGAATTAAAGGTGGGCACCATTACCATCCAGCAACTGGAGTTAATGGGTTGTAGATTCTTCCTCTTTCTTTCATGTGCTTGAAACACTGGAAAACAGACTTGGCTCAGGATTGCCAACAGTATATTTAATTAGTGTTTTCAGGTCAGGTAGAGATTTGCTGAACATTTAATATCAGACAGTAATGATATAAAATCTATCTACCTGCTTATGTTCTTTCTGAATTTTTTCCAATAGGTTTTTTATAAAAGTTTACCATACTAGCATTTTAGTATTTCAAATGCCACTTCTCTAGGTAGAACTCTCCCTTTCCTGCTTTGAGTTATGAACTTCAAATACAAGTCATATATGCAAGTACTTTGGGGTATAACTGCCACTCAAAAGTGTGTGCTGGACCTGGGAACCACGGGGATGCTTAATCAGTGAAGTGCTTACCACTCAAGCATAAGGACCTGAAGTCAAGTCCTAGAACCCTGTAAATATATACTTAAAAGCCAGATAATGGCTTATAATTCCAGCCCTGGGGAGGTGGAGACACATGGATGGGGCTGACTGGCCAGCCAATCTGGCCTAATCCGCAAGCCCTGGACAGTGAGAGATTCTGTCTCAAAACAAAAACAAAAACAAAAACAAAAAATAAAAAACAAGACAGATGGTCCCTTCACTATGACTCCTGAGACTGACCCCTGACTGTCATAGGCACATACACACATGTGTACATGCACACACATGCATACCTAACAAATGCACTCTCCCAAAAGTATGTTGAATCTAAATTTGAGGAAAAAAAAACCTATTTATCTCAGATGAGTTCACCTTGCCCCATGGTTCTCCATAGTGAACACAGAGAATGGAGCCTGATCTGTTCTCTGACTCCCACATTTGCCAGTCCAGCTCCATGAACTACAAAGCATTCTGAGGCTGGCTGAGTTATAAAACTTAGATGAAACCAAATACGTCCTTGAGTTGTCAATAGCAATATGTTTATTGTGACAGGGGAGAAGACTCCTCCTGAAGTTGATATCCCTAGAAATATGTCCTCACATACACTTGATGGTGCCACTCAGTGGGACACAGACTCTGGTTGGAATGTGTGTCAACTTCATAGCTCTGCCACTTACCAACTGAACGTTGTAGGATAAGCCAACTTACATAAATTCTTAATTTCCACAGAAGAATAGATATAAACCATACCATAGGCATACTGAAAGGGTCATGTGAAACATCGTGTATGAAGCTATTTTGTGGACTGATCTAATTTTTAAAAATTGTATTATTTATTTATTTATTTATTTAGATTTGGTTTTTTTTGAAACAGGGATTCTTTATGTAACATAGCTCCAGCTGTCCTGGACTCACAGAGATCAGCTTGCTCTGCCTCCTGAGTGCTGAGATTAAAGGTGTGCACCACCATGTCTAGTCCTGATTTAGTATTATTGATTAGAGTCATTCATTTTTTGAATAAGAGTAATACTCCTCCTGTAAAGGTGATATTGTTCAAGATGAGAAAAATAAGTTGTTTATAGTCCATTGATTGCTAGTTTTGTGTGTTACTGTCACTGACAGCATGCCATTTCAGATATTACACAGCTATTCTAAAGGCTAATTCTAGAACACTATTGGCTACATTTTTCTAAAGTGAAAAGAATCTTTAGCATCATCAAACTCAACAAAACTGTCCAGAAGATGCTCTTGATTGGAGAAACGAGAGCATGAAAGTGAGAGTCTATAGTTCCTGCTAAGGACGTTTTCTAAACTTCTAGAGCCCAACAAAATATGTGAAAGTTGCTGTGAACCTACATTTAAAAATGCAGTTGCTGATTAGGCCTTTTATGAAACCAACTAAAGGGAAGATCCCGTTAGTGCTGTGGTTTGAATCCGAAATGTCCCCCATAGGCTCACATTTTGGACTCCTTTCACTAGATGACAGAGTGGACCACTGGGGGATGGTCTTTGGAGTTGCTAGCTCTAACCCTGCTCTTGGTTTCGCTGTTTACTTCCTGGTTCATCATGGTGTGCATGATCTCCAGAATATGCTCCTTCCAGCCCACCATGCCATCACTACCTTGATGGACTGAAGCTCTCTGAAACTGAGAGCCACAATAGTTCTTCCTTCTCTTAATTGCATCCGTCAGGCATTTCATCATTGTGACATGAAAGTAATTAATACAAGTTGGAATCAGATGGCCTTAGTTCAGATCTTGACATAAATGCATTATCTCAAAAAAAAAAATAATAATAAAGAAGAAGCTCAGTGCATCCACTCAACCTTGGATTATTTTTGAAATAGTCTATGCATTTGCATACTGAGACATGAGAAAAGTTTGGATGGGATCTATCTGTATAAATTCTGATTCGTTACTTGAAGCGAGTCATAAATATCTATACTATATGCCTCTCAATTTTCTTAACGCTGCTGCTCTTCTTAACAGCTCTTATTTTGTAGAATTTGGTCTTAATAATCTTTATAGTTATATGCTGTTTTCCAACTGTATTATAACATGGCTTCCATAGTGATTACACTCAACTTTTTTCTTTCCATTCACTGAACAATCACCAATGAGAAAATAGGATCAACATCGTCATTATGAGTTGAGTTTCTGAACTAGAACTAGTACAAAATTAACAACGCAGAGAACTGGTCCTTGAAACTGACTTAAAGAAGCATGTAGTCCTACATGTAATGGTACAAACTGCCTCTTTGTTTTTCAGAATTACATTTCCTCTTTTTTTTTTTTTTTAAAAAAATGTATTTTTAATTCTGCATGTGTATTTGGAGGAGACAGATTTATGCACTCTAGTGACGATGACTGCAGAGGCCAGAGAAGCTGGAGTTACACAGACTGTTGACAGTTGCTTGGTGTCAGTGCTAGGAAATGACCCAAGACCTTAGGAACAAACCCTATGAGCTTTGGAGTGCTGAGCCATCTATCTAGACTCTATTTTCATCCTTTGACCAGCAAACTCTTAAATTGGTATCTGTCCTCCAACAAAAGGAATATTGTAATTTTTCTTCCTTCTTTTTCTCCTTCCTCTTCCTCCTCATAGTTTTGGGGATTCTCCCCAGGGCTTGTATGCTAAGCAGGGGCTCTGGCAATGCTATCTGCCTCCAGTCTAGCCATTGTTACTTCACCTTGAAACACGGAGGTCTTAGTTGTTCCCTTGCTGGATCAGCATTTAGTAATAACTATGTAAAAGAATCAACTTTATCAAGGGATGAAAGACATTTGAAAAGATGGTCACAGCCATTTGTTTTGTTTTTGTTTTTTTTTTTTTTTGAGACAAGATTTCACTATGTAATCCTGGCTGGCCTGGACCTCACAGAGATCAGCCTGCCTCTGCCTGCAATCAAAGGAATGCACATGCACTTATTTGTAATCTCAGCTACTGAGGAGGATTGGGAATTCAAAGCTAGCATGATCAACATGAGGCCCTCTTTCAAAAAACCAAAACGTCAAAAACCCAAAAAGTATGACAGTTTTCATTTAAAAGTTGCCCATACCAAGTTAGAATTTATTTTCCTATTCATAACTTATGTCTTCTTCATTAAAAAGAGCCTCACAAGGCCTAGTGCCACACACCTATAATCTTAGCACGTGGGAGGCTGAGGCAGGAAGGTTGTGTGCTTGAGGCCAGCCTGTGCAAGACTTTGCCTTAGAAACAACCTGTAAGACAGATAAACTCCTTCCCCAGGTTGCTTTTGGTCACTGTTTACTAAAGCAGTGGAAATCAAAGTAGCATACTACCTAAGCACCCTAGAATGTGAAAGAGAACACTTATAAAAAGTAAGATCTGAACAAAATGATGGTCTTCAGTTAATGTGTCAGTATTGATTCCTTGGATAAGATGTTAATAATATAGGAACCTTTGGAGTCTGTGATAGGGGTAGGTATGAAAGAACTGTACCATCTGCTCAGATACTCTGTAACCTAAAACTTTTTGAAAAAGTAAAAGGTATTTGTCTTAGTTAGGGTTTTACTGCTGTGAACAGACACCATGACCAATGCAAGTCTTACAAAGGACAACATTTAATTGGAGCTGGCTTACAGGTTCAGAGGTTCAGTCTATTATCATCAAGGTGGGAGCATGGCAGGCATGGTACAGGAGGAGCTGAGAGTTCTACATCTTCATCTGAAGACGGCTAGTGGAAGACTGAGTTCCAGGTAGCTAGGGTGAGGGTCCTAAAGCCCACGCCACAGTGACACACCTACTCTAACAAGGCCACACCTCCAAATAGTGCCGCTACTTGGGCTAAGCATATTCAAACCATTACAGTATTCTTTAGTGGGTTATTTTTATTTGTTTGCTTATGAGGCAAAGTCTTATATAGCTTTACTGGCCTGGTACTCATTGAGTAGAATAGGTTGGCCTTCTAGCTTGCAGCAGTATTCCCACCTCTGCCTCCTGGGTGCTTGTATTTCAGGCATGCACACCCATATATAAAATTTATCTATTTATTTTTTTAAAAATCATAGATATGACAGACAAGAAAAGATAAGCAAATGAACTCTCAGCATGGAAAAAATATTTAGAGGTAGGTGACTTGTCTTATCTTCTATGGAGTCTTTGCACAATATTTTATGCAGTGCCTATGCAGTCATCAGAGGTAATATCTTTGATGTAATATTATTCCTATCTTTGAAGTGAGAAGCTTAAACTCAGACTTCAGATATTACTGAATAAAACTTACTACAGTAGTAGTGGGAAGACATTATTTAAATCTGTGACTTTGGACTTATGCCACAGCTCTGTCCTAATGTCCTGCAGAGAATAATGGAAGCGAAGAACTCTATCAAAGACACATTTTCTGAGGTCATGGTCCTCTTTTGGTAGACTATGTGGTTATGGAGAAGGTTCATCGTGGGCTCTGGCTTTGAGGAATGTATACTGTAATTGGGAAGTTAAACTAGTACAATCCGTGATAATACTGGATCCATCCATTGGACTGAGAGGGTCAGCTCTAGAATTTCCTGCATAGCTTCCTGTAGAAGGTAAGCAGTTTCAAGGTCATACCCCTACACTTAAGTGCAGGCACTGCAGATTGGAAGATTGCTTCATTTTACCTGAGGCAACACCCACGATACACATCTTGGTTCCTTTCCAGACGTAAAATAAGATGACACACACAGATGATAAAGCTGACAATCTTGTATCTAGTAGAAAAAAAAAAAAACCTCTAGTTTTTCAACTGTAAGTATTTTCCTTGCCAGTAAATAGTTCACAATTTGACTTCAAACTTGGATTCAAGAAAAATTCCACTTATTAAAATACAATTAATTATGTAATGATAGCTGCCCTTGCAGAATACTTACCATATGCCAGTTACTATTCTCTTATACAAGTACTGTATCTTTATACAACAACCCTAATTTAGGTTAATTTTAACTTAAAATTTACAACTAAGGAAATTGAGCGTAAAGAAGTTTAAAATTTCATTTAAAAAAGTTTAAAATTTCATCAGGACTACCCAATTTGAGGTGGCAGAAACATGATTTGAACAGAGGCAAGACAACTCTAGAACCCACAAGTAGAACTGTTAAGGGCCCTATTCACTTGCCTCCTAAAGTGTGCTTGCTTACACCATAATTTATCTTGAAGGTGCGTAGCTTATCTAATTTTAAAAATTATTTTCAACTTCTTAAGCATCTCAACTGCTAGTTAGCAGGGGCATAAAAAAAGTCTCTTATTTGGTTTGCTTTAAAGTTAGTTCAATTAAATACAGCCATCAGTATTTTTGCTGATATGCATGGTTGATTCAGCATATAAAAATCAAATAATGAAATGCCCATTATTAGCTAAATAATGGCAAGAAATTGGGTGTGATCATTTCAATTGATAAGGAGGAACCATTTGAAAAAGTTCATCTTTTCACTTTAAAAACATATTTAAAACTAGGATTAGAAGAAAACTAATTACCTTGATACAATAAAAACCATATATCAAACCCCACCATATTCAGTGGTCAAAATTTCTGGGTATCACTTCTTTTTCTCTGTGTCAAGTCTTAATCTATTCCAGGGATACGATGTTGAGGTACCACTGGACCGAATGCTATACTTCTAGAAAAGTAAACACAAATGCACATTGATATTATTACTAAAACTCCCTTGTGTCATTGATTTGAAATATTTGTCTGCCATTTCTGCCACTCATCTCACTCACCTCACTATAAATGCTCTGCACCTGGACAATGAGACTTAAAAATCTCCAGGTAATCTATTCTTCACGTGACAGAGTGGTTGCTTAGAAACAGAAGCAGGAAATGTCCTCCATCTACTTAACCTCCCACCATGTCTTCCTATCTACTTCAAATAAAATCCAAAGATGTCTAATAAGCCACCTCATTTGAGAATCCACTAAAGAAAGCAACACTGCTCCTGGGAAGCTCGTGCAAAACAGATACTAATGGAAAAAGGAAATTAAAGTGATTTGCCTCTACCAAAGATTATGTTCCTTCGCTTCTTCCTTCCTTCCTCCCTCCCTCCCTTCCTTCCTTCCTCTCTTTCTCTCTTTCTTTCTTTCTGTTTTGTTGTTTGAGACAGGGTTTCTCTAATGTATATCTAGTTGTCCTGGAATTCACTCTGTAGACCAGGCTGGCCTCAAATTCAGAGATCCAACTGTCTCTGACTCCCAAGTGCTGGGATTATAGATGCACACCACCACTGCCCAACCCTAAAAGCATATTTTGTATGTTTGTTGATTGAAATTAACTACCCCCCCCCCACTTTAGGCAGGGCCTCATATAGTCAAACCTGTCCACAAACTGAGCTGGGTTTGAATTACTAACCCCCATACCTCAGCCTCCCACGTGGTAGTATTACAAGCGGTGTCAACAAGGCCACACATTTTGTTATTTCTAAGAGAACGGATGAAATTATTTTTATATGAAAGTGCTTTTTTTTTTACAAGAAGAAAATATAGCCTTCTAACAAAGAATGGAAAATATCCAGGAGCTGTCCACAGGGAAGTCAGGGAACAGGGGTAGGTAGTTTAGGGATGGTGTGTGGAGCATACCAGAGAAAACCTCTCTGGATTGCTTTATTCCAGCCAGGATTCACTCTAGCTGGCAACGGGTCACTATGTTAGAATCACTCACAATGCAGATTACTTATTAGCCATCTAGAAGAGACAAGTTCACTTCTACAACTTTTTAGAATAATACTGACATATACTGAAAATTCCATTTACTACTGTGGAACCTATGGCTTTCTATATTTAGAAGCACTTTAAAGGTTATTTTTTGAGACTCTTGTAAGACTCAGCAAGAATCTTACAACTTAATTTTCTGGAAAATTAACATGTCATGTTAAAATTTTCACACCATTAAAAAGTAGTTTACATCTGCTACTGTATAATTTACATAAAGCAAACCTCAAAGAGACAGGTTTCTCTCTTGACCACTTGGCAAATTCTTAATCATTTCTATGATATAGGCCAACTAGAATCTTCTGTGTGATTCCTGGCTAGCAACAACTGATATTCCCAAAGTACTTTGTAATTGATATTATCACAAAAATATCACCCTTCATGTGTTTATGTCATTGATTCAACATGGCTGCCATTTTTAGGTGAAGGACAGAACTTAAGTCCAAGGCTCTCTACATCAACCTATAAGTGCCTCTCACATTAACCTCTAAGCTATGGAACTTGCAAGTTAACTAACCAGTAAAATTTAAAACAGGAAGCTAGTAGAGGCCTAGAGATTATCTTTTCAGGGAGGCACAGCACTGTCCAGAATAATTTTGAGAGCTGTGGCCATGTGTTTTCATATTTGAAATCTTTTATTTATCATAAGTGGTTTTATATAGTCTTAAAATTATCTGAGATACAAGAAATGATCAAATATATAAATGGTTAGAGCCTATGGGCATAAAGAATAGTGGACAATATTTTGTTTCCCTGAACCAAGTACTATGCAGATTTATTTTAACTCATCCATATCAAATTCCATCTATCCAATTTGCGATTGCTTTCATTTTCTGATAATCTCTACTCCAAGACATTAGTTTCTTAGACAAATAAACAGCATTCTAGGTCTCTTCTACTTTAACCTTCTGGTGTATATATAGAAACATATATAAAGAGACAATTTCCCACTATTTAAAATTATTTCACATTTTTGTGTGTATGCATATTTTTGCTCCAGTGCATGTATGGCTGGCAACTAATCCTCTCATGTTACCATGTGGGTGCTAAGGATTTAACTCAGGTTGTCAGGCTCAATGACAAGCATCTTAACCCACTGAGCCTTCTCGTTGGCTAAGTTTTACACTATTAACTTTAAGGGGTCACATGTTAAAAATAAGTGATATCACAGAAACTTTCTCTGCTGGGTTTGACATTAAAACATAGCTTAAAGATTGTACATCTATACATTAAATTATGTGTAAGTGTTAGGAGGAGGTGATGCTCACATGTTGGTGTAGGTGCTCATGGAGTCCAGAAGAGGACATTGGATCCTCTGGAGCTGGAATTCCAGGCAGTTGTGAGCTTCCCAACATGAGTGCTGCGAGAGCCCTATGCCCTCTTCACTGCTCACCCTCTCTCCAGCCTTATGGATACATTCTTTATAATAGGTCTTTACTTCTTCATAACCAAGAAGTGGATAAAGTTAGTCCAGAGCCATAGAACAGTACTTCCAAGGGCATATGGTGTGGTGGAAACTGCTTCTACATAATGGAGTGAATTTGAAGAATTAGGATAGCGAAAAGTAGACTCTGTTTCAAAGAGCAGAGTACCATGGGAAACCATAGAGTAAGTGACAGGACAGCTTGAAGAAAACAGTGAAACAAAAGAGTAACATGGCTAAGAAAGCAAATGACACACAAAAGTTCCATCTATGTGGTTGTACAGCAGGGGAGACAAGCAGCCACCTCATCTCAAGGAGAAGTTAGAGGCCATGGCGAAAAATCTAACAAGGACAAACCCACATCTGCAAGACTTAAATCCACTTGGGCATTCTAGAGAGAATGATTCCTCTGCTGTGGTGAAGCAACAATCACTCTCACTTGAGGGGTTGTACTAGCCACCATCTTAAGAAGGTATGCGATTTAAGACTGAGATGTTCTTGAGACCCAATAACAAAGAGCAATCACAAATCAAGGCCATGAAACCTGCCACAGTCCTGGTAAGTGACCCCTGGGTTACTGAGTGCAAGACTGAAATGGTTGTAATGCAACACAGAGATTTCAAAAGGATTCTTCTAAAAATCATCAGTGTCTTCAAAGGTGACTGAAGCAAGGAAGTCAATTCAGGATGTAAATAGGGAAGACAACAAGATAGTAAAAGTAATCCGTCTAGATGAGAAATATAGCAAAGAACATGGATCTTAAGGAAACACCAAATAGAAATGTTGGAAATGAAAAAATTCAGTCAAATTTTTAAATGACTGGAAAATATCACTTTTTGAGTTGGGGGGTTATTGCTGTGAAGATACACCAGAACTGCCAAAAATTTGAGAACATTAACAAGAGACCAAATCTGAGAAGTCATGGGGTAGAAGACGTTGAGGTTAAACTAGAACTGAAATCACTGGCTCTAAGGATGACTCAGCAGTTACAAGTGCTGGGTTCAGTTTCCAACACCCACACAGCAATGCACAACTGCCTGGAACTCCAGTCCTGGGGTATCCAGTGCCCTCTTCTGGTCTCCTCAGGTACCAGGCATACACAGGGTACACAAGCATACGCAGAAAAAAAACATTCATACACACTAAATTAATTCAAAAGTGAAATGTTAAAGTACTAAAAGAATAGAAATCTATTAAATGAAGCTACAGCAGAAAATTTGTTACATCTAAAGAAAGAAAAAGCCTTTCAAGCATGAGACATTTAGAAATTCAATTAGATATGGATAGAGAGAAATCTCTCCATGACACATTATAGTCAAATGCCAAAGCACAAAATAAACAATATTTGAAGATACAAGAGAAAAATACCAACACGATAACAAAAGCAAATCTGTCAAAATAACATCTGACCATGTTGTGCCTCATTTGCGAGCCCCAAAAGACCACCAAAAAGTCGACCCCAGTACAATTGCACTAGGGTCTCTTTACTTCAAGCGAGAGCTTGGGCCACACCACCACCTCTGATGCAGCAGAGAGGGAGGGTGAAGACCCAAGTTCTCAGTGGGACAAGGTTTTATAGGAAATGGTAAGCAAGCAAGGGGGTTTCTAGACTGGCACACATCTGACTGGGGGGCCATTACAGAATTCTGTTGCCCTTTAGCGTAATTGGCTGGTTCTGGAAGCCAAACCATAAACCTAACTTCTTCTGTCCTCCTGATTGGTGGTTGTTAAGAAATGAAGTGCCAGGGGCAGGCTTGTAACTTGGAGGTACAGATTTGTTGGGGAGTAACCTGGAAACTGGTGCTAGGTACCAGCTCATTAGTTAACTCGAGTTCAAACTTAGGTCAGGTTCTCTAAGATGGAATCTGAACCCGAGATCTGGTCTTTCAATCCCCTTTTCTCTGGCAACTAGAAATCACGAACACGGGGCTTCCTGGAGCTAGAAGGTTTCCTTGTCCAGGCTTTGGAGGGACTGATAGTGACTCCTCATGACCATAAGCTGAGTAGTCCTGAGTCTTTATTTCGTGAATTGGACCAATCTGTTCAGAATGCAAGGGTCAAAGGTGAGGCACAGAAGTAAGATGAGCAGGGGCCCAGCAGGGTGGCTGTCAGGGCGCTTAGCCACAGGGAGCTGTTGAACCATGACTCAAATCAACCTTGTGCCTGTTCCTTTTCTCTTTTTCTCTTGGCCAGGCCTTCTCTAACTGGGGCCATTAATTCCTTGACTACTCCAGAGTGGTCAACAAAGAAACAGCATTCTTCTCTGAGAGCTGCACATAGCCCTCCTTGTTGCATAAACAAAGTATCCGGCCCCCTCCTATTTTGGAGTACTACCTCTGCCAGGGAGTCCAGAGAATCTTGGAGGTGAGAGACTCCTTTTTCTAATCTCTCTATATCAGTATCTATGGCTCTCTTAGACTGTCATAATGTTTGTTTTGTAACATCAAGGAAGCTACCCCGGTTCCTGTGCCAACCATGCCCAATCTTATGAGAATTGCTAGGGTTATGGCTGAGATTGGTTCTTGCTTGGCTCTTCTGGGGACTAAACCTGAGGTTCCAACTAGGAAGCCTAGGACTTGGTCATCTGTGTGATAGATGATCTTAGGTAGTAACTGGACAAATACACACAATTCCTTGTCTTGATATAGTATATCCCCATGGGTGCATGAGGTGAGTCCTGCAGTGCATGCCCACCAGGCATTGGTGGGTGGTAATCAGTATTCATCATTGTCTGCATTCATTCTTTATGTCCAGTTACAGAGGTGGTTATAGGTCCCAGGGACTGTCCCTATATAGGTGGCCAGGCCTTCTAGGAACTGTAAGGTCAGCCTAGCCTCACCTTGCTGCCATCTGCACTCACTGGGGTTCTCAGTTTCAGTACAGTTTCCAGTCAGGCTATGCCTTCGAAGTAATGTGGTCTTATCTCATAGCATAGCCAGCATAACTCAGGTCTGGATGCATTGGTGACCTGAAAGAACTGGACCATCATGTTCCAGAGGGGGTTAGGGCTGTCATTACTCAGTCTCCCTGGTGTCCTTGTGGCTTGGGTTGGGGCCTTGTTAGGGGAAGAAGAGAATGAGCCCTGGGGTTGGATTGGCATCTGAGCCCACAGAGGTGGTGTAGGTGAGGGTTTAGCAAGCAGGACGTTGGGGTTGAGAACAGTGTGTGTCTGTGTGTGTGTGTGTGTGTGTGTGTGTGTGTGTGTGTGTGTGTGTGCATAGAGTCAGAAGGTAAACAAGACTCCAGGATCTCTACCAGTAACATAAAGTCTCAGTCCTCAAGTCTTACTGGCAGTCCAGTCAGCATCATCTGTGAATCTGATAACAAGAGGATTGCATTTCTTCCCACAGCCCCAGGAATTGAACCTAGACATGGTAATGAGGTCCTTATTGGAGGGCTTCCAGTTTATCCATCCAGTGGATTCACATCCCCAGGCTACACAGAAGAAGGACTCAGGGCCTCCACATTTATTACATTGGTCACGGCTCTGGAAATGTTCCCAGCAGACATAAAAAGCTTGGTGCCGGGTCTGCCATCACAGCACCGAACTGCAGCCATAATCTGGCGGGGGCTGTCCTAAAGTTGTTCTTGAGAGGGGTAGTCCCATTCTTTACCTGTCAGAACACAGAGGTTGACATGGAGTTCAGGGAACCAAGATTCTCTAGGCTCTCTGGTAGAGGTAGTACTCCAAATTATCTTTACCAGGAAAACAGGACTTAGGGTCCAAAACTGATTGTGAAGAAGGGTGTGATGGTTTGTGTATGTGTGGCCTTGTTGAGTAGGTGTGTCAATATGGGCATGGGCTTTCAAACCCTCACTCTAGCTGCCTGGAAGTCAGTCTTCTCCTGTTTGCCTTCAGAATAAGGTGTAGAACTCTCAGCTCCTCCTACACCATGCCTGCCTGGATGCTGCCATGTTCCCGCCTTGATGATAATGGACTGCACCTCTGAACCTGTAAGCCAGCCCCAATTAAATGTTGTCCTTATAAGACTTGCCTTGGTCATGGTGTCTGTTCACAGCAGTAAAACCCTAACTAAGACAAAGGGGTTGGCTATTTTCTGAGCCATTAATTCCATTTCTAGAATTTAAATTATATTTAATTAGTGTGTGTGTGACTGTGTGTGTGCCTATACCATGATAAACATGTGAAGATCAGAGGACACCTTGAGAGTATACATTCTCTCCTTCCACCATGTAGGGCCTGGAAAGAAAATTCAGATCACGAGGCTTGTCAGTAAGTGCCCTTTCCTGCTGAGCCATCTCACTGGCCCCCCAGGAAATTTTTGAAAGGACACATTGGCAAAGAACAAACTGGGCCATGTATATCATAGCATATTATTATTAATATGCAGCTTTATTTATAATAGCACCAAGATGTATACTAATAGAACATTGGCTGATGAAATCAAAAGATATTAGGTAACAGTAACAGCAAAGAAGGAAGACTCTACCAAGATTAAGGAAAGTCTATAATATATTGTTAAGTGAAAAAATTAGGCACAGAACATTAAAATATAGATTTCATGTGTGAAAGCATCTACATAAGGATGTACATGCATATTTTCTTATAATCTCTAAAAGACACAGGAATAAGTCAGGCTTTCAAAAAAAAACCTTAAAGGTTAGTTACTAAGGATAGGGAAGGGGGGGGTGGGAGGGTAAGGATAGATTCCGAAATTCTCGAGTGTACGTTGCTATGAAGGCATCATGGTTATGTAAGACAAACCCTATATTTTTTTAAAGTTGCACAATAAAGTACACAGGCATAAATTGGCAAAGGTCTAGATTTATTTTTAAATAATTAAGTATATCCTGGAGTGTACAGGACAGGTTGATGTAAGCACAACAGAATCTTGCTAATTATTATATATATGTGTGTGTGATTATATGTGTGTGTGTGTTAGATTTAGTAAACTACTCTATTTGCTTCTACATCTGATAAATTGTTTAATACTACATTGAAACCAAACCATCTGTGAGATGACTTTTTAAATGCTAATTTAAAGCCTTTTGACGCGCTATATCCTTATGAAGCCCAAGTTCTGTGTATAAAACTGAATGAATTCGGCAAGACGGTCGTGAGCACAAAGAACAGGAAGTGGTAAACCTGTAATAGCACCAGCTCAGACATGAAAAAGGAAGGAAGGGCAGGCTTAGCTAGAGCAGTTGACAGCAAGAAAGTGGGGATGTGTGGGAATAGGAAACTTAACTTCAAAAAGAAAAGTCCCTGTGGCTTTCCTGCTGCCAGAGTCTCTGTTGATGTCTGTGGCCTGTGTTAGCACTGAGAGCCATGAGGATGGTCATGGTCTGTGCTGCAGCCTGAATTCATGTTGATGTCCGTGGCCTGTGTCACCACCAAAAGCCAAGCAGATGTCCATGTTCTATGCTGCAACCTGAGGCTTTCTTGATGAGTACAGGCCATGCTGCTGCTGGGTGCCATCTTGATGGGAGTGGCCTGCATTGCCACTTGTCATGTTGACATCTGTGGTCAGGGCTGCCTCCTAGGGCCTTGTCAGCAGCCATGGTCCTACTATAGCAGAGGGCTGTGTTTGTGGTCTGTGCTGTCACCAGAAACCGTGTGGAGGCCCATGATCAGTACTCCCACTGACTGTAAAGAGAAAAGAAGCTACTTTGGCAGTGATGTCGATGACTGCAGACACACACTTAAGAAAGAGGGACAGCTGTGACAACCCCTACTTCTACACCAACCCCTACCCCTGAAAGTGACAGCTTCCTAAACACTCTCTGTCTCTCTGTCTCTCTGTCTCTCTCTCTCTGTCTCTCTCTCTCTCTCTCTCTCTCTCTCTCTCTCTCTCTCTCTCTGTCTCTCTCTGTCTCTCTCTCTTTCTCTCCAGCGTCTTTTTGTATATCTCTGTTTGTCCTGTAACTCATTATGTGGACCAGGCTGGCCTCAAATCCACGGACTTTTCTGGCTCTGCCTCTGAGTGCTGGGATTAAAGATGTGTACCACCATGTTCCTTCCTCTCATAGTAACTGTATTAGTCATGGTTCTCTAGAGTCACAGAATTTATGGGTAGTCTCTATATAGTAAAGGAATTTGTTGATGACTTACAGTCTGTAGTCCAACTCCCCAGTAATGGTCAGCAGCAGCTGTGAATGAAAGTTCAAGGATCTAGCAGTTGCTCAGTTCCACAAGGTATGCAGGTGAAGAAGAGCAAATTTTCCTTCTTCCAATGTCCTTATGTAGGTCTCCAGCAGAAGGTGTGGCCCAGATTAAAGGTGTGTATCTGGATCTGGGACTTGCTTTGTCAAGGCTGACCTTGAACTCAGAGATCTCCTTGCCTCAGTCTCCTGGGATTAAGGGTGTGTACTACCTTGCCTAGGCCTAAGCTTTTCATGGCCACTATGCCTCAAGATCTCCATGCCAAGATCCAGGTCAGAAACTTGTGTCTTCCAGCTTTAAGATCTAGATCACAGGTGAGCCTTCTAATTCTGGACTGTAGTTCACTCCAGATATAGTCAAGTTGACAATCAGGAATAGCCACTACAATCCACCCCTTGTCAACTTGACACAAATAATATCTCACGTCCACATGAAACAATAACAAGGTCATGAATACACCTAACATGATATAACTATTCCTCATACAATCACAAACGCATTTGTAAATTTACAATGGGGCAATGTCCCTTGGGAACATTACTTTAGTATCTCAACATAAATATCAATTGTTAAAGAAATTGGAAGAAAGACAAATATGTTCCTAACGAAATAAAACAGAAGCATTCATATTACTTTATAATCCTCGTTTCTGCAACTGGTACGTGGTCTTAGCTGGTATTTATAACTACCTTCCTCTACTACCCATTCTGTATTTCCTCCACCCTCTGCAAGCACCTCAGCAGGTCTTGGCTCTTTTCCTGGAGGGGTGACTCACACCTTCATTCCTGATGGGTCTGTGCCCTTGTCATCCTGCTTGGATTAGGCTGTTGGGTTTCCCATGGACTTTAATCACAGGACATGGTAGTACTAAGAGACGCCCTAAAGGATCTCCTGCACTCCAGACATAATCCTTCTTACCTCCGTTGTGGAGAGGCAATCCAATTTCCCCATGGTGATCTGGATCTATCTCTGCTCCTAACACTGTTATTCCTTTCTTAGCCTGTTGGTTTAAGGGCATTAGAAGCCCAAAATGACCAGGGGGAAGTCTGAGCTTCCAGTTCAATAGAATGTTTGTTATGGCTCCTGGTAGGAGCACTCCCCCTTCTGGAACCAAAACTTCTAGGCCAGCAGAACCTAGAGTTGTGGGGACAGGAAGCAAAAATTTTCCTAGAGGGTCACTAGGGGTAATAGTCAGTGGAACTATTCCCTTTTGCACCCCTTGATTCCTGGACCTGTGGATCCTGGCTATGGGAGAAACTACCATATATCGGATACTGATTCAAGGCATATACTGCCTCCTGAAGAACTCTGCCCCAGTCCTCCATGCTGCTGTCACCTAATTGGTGTAACTGTGTCTTCAAAAAGCCATCTTTTCCATCTTTCTATCAGACTGGCTGCTTCAGGATGATGGGGAACATGGTAAGACCAGTGAATTCCATGATCGTGGGCCCACTGTCACACTTCTCTGGCTGTGAAATGAGTTTCTTGGTCAGAAGTAATACTGTGTGGAATATCAGGACGATGGATAAGGTATTCTGTGAGTTCATGGATGGTGGTTTTGGCAGAAACATTATGTGCAGGAAAGGCAAATCCATAACCAGAATAAGTATCTACCCCAGTAAGAACAAAACATTGTCCTTTCCGTGGAGGAAGTGGTCCAATGTAGTCAACCTGCCACCAGATTGCTGGCTGGTCACCTCGAGGAATGGTGCCATATCTGGGGCTCAGTGTTGGTCTCTGCTGTTGGCAGATCTGGCATTGAGCAGTAGCTGTAGCCAGGTCAGCCTTGGTGAGTGAAAGTCCATGTTGTTGAGCCTAAACATAACCTCCATCTTGGCCACCGTGGCCACTTTGTTCGTGTGCCCACTGAGCAATGACAGGGATGGCTGAGGAAAGAGGCTGATTGTCCACAGAATGGGCCATCTTATCCACTTGATTATTGAACTCCTCCTCAGCTGAAGTCACCTTTTGGTGAGCATTTACATGGGACACAATTATCTTCACATCCTTTGCCCATTTGGAGAGATCTATCCACATACTTCTTCCCCAGATGTCTTTCTCACCAATTTTCCAGTTGTGATCTTTCCAAGTCCCTAACCATTCAGCCAACCCATTGGCTACAGCCCATGAGTCAGTGAACATTTGTACATCTGGCCATTTCTTCTTCCAAACAAACTATAATACCATGTGTACTGCCTGAAGTTCTGCCCACTGTGAAGATCTTCCTTCACCTGTATCTTTCAGGGTTGTTCCGGAAAGGGGTTGTAATGCTGCAGCTGTCCACTTCTGGGTGGTGCCTACATAATGTGCAGAGCCATCAGTAAACCAGGTTCTAGTCTTCTCTTCTTCAGTCAGCCAATCATAGAGAATGGAACCCCCCATGAGGCTATAGGCACATGCTTGGCAGCAGATGGCACTGTAACAAGAGTAGAAACCATAGGCATTTGAACAACTTCTTCATGTAACTTGCTTGTGCCTTCAGGACCTGCTCGGGCCCAGTCACATATATACCACTTCCATTGATAATAGACTACTGCTGTGCATGTCCTACTTTATGACTTGGAGGGTCTGATAACACTCAGCTCATGATGGGCAGTTCAGACCGCATGGTAACTTGGTGTTCTGTTGTCAAACGTTCAGTTTCCACTAAGACCCAATAACAGGCCAAGAGCTGTTTTTCAAAGGGAGAATAGTTGTCTGCAGATGATGGCAGAGATTTGCTCCACAATCCCAAAGGTCTCTTCTGTGATTCACTTACAGAGGTTTGCCAAAGTCTACCCAAGTCTTTTCCAATGTCAATCTGGGTAGTCTTGACTTAATCAATGTTTAAAAAAAAAATTAGGCCCATTCCTGAACTGACAGGTACTACTGTACCTTGCAAATTGGAGCCTAAAAGAACTAGCAGGACCCAAAAACTTCAATCTCTCTAAAGAAAATGATAGCTGTGACCAGAAAGCCCTTAAACAAAGAAGATAAGAAGCCTAGGACAAAACACCCAAGCAAGATTCCATGTGTCCTGCAAAACCAACATTGGCATATTGCTCTGAAGAAACAATGCACTAAGAAAAACGGGGAAGCTGCAGAATAAGGTAAACTTTTGGCCAAGAGAAGGAAGGAAGCCAAAGAAAACCACCAGGGCCAGATTGCCAAGAGACTTAGGCTGTCTTCCCTGAGAGCTTCTACTTCTAAGTCTGAGTAAAAAAGAAGTCTTTGAGAGTAACAAATAAAGGATCGGCTCTTGAAAGAAAAAAAAAGTCATCACAAACTATGATATTAATCCCAAAGGGATTAGATTTGGGGTTTTGATAGGAACGAGGGCTGCTTGAGAAAACCATGCTGCTCTATATAGTGTGTCAGAGCACCTCTCCTCTAAAGGTGTGTCATTAAGCCAATAGTGAAAGTGGGGCCTGGAGAGATCGCTCAGTGGCTAAGAGCACCGATTGCTCTTCCAGAGGTCCTGAGTTCAATTCCCAGCAACCACATGGTGGCTCACAACCATCTGTAATGGGATCTGATGCCCTCTCTGGTGTGTCTGAAGACAGCTACAGTGTACTCATATAAAAAGAAATAAATCTTTTTAAAAAATAGTGAAGGTGGGGGTAGAAACAGAAGAGTAAACGGAAGGCCCAGGTGTGAAGGCCCTCTCTCTTCATTGTGTAGAAAGCAGAAGGCAGGCCAATCTGGATGAAGCTTAATGTGAGGAAAAGTTGGGCTACTTCATGTTGGCCACTGTAAAGGCTCTGAAATAATTTGCTTAGCTTTCTTCCCCTGTCCCGTCCTTTTTCAGTCCTGTACCTTTTTCTGAATCAATAAATCACTGTCATTAGAATCTCTGCCCTTGCCTGTATTTCTAGGGAACCCGACCTAACTAGCCTGTGTAAGAGCAATGACTGCTGATAGCATTCTTGACATGCCTAACTTTACCATGTCTTACTTTTCATTTCTTAGGTGAATTAGTTTGTTTCTCCTGCTTGGACTTGAACTTCTGTCAATTACATACAAGAGTCTAGATAGCCAGTGTCATTCTGTGTTTGTTGTGTAAGGAGATTGATTTGTACATAGAGTAAAATGGAAATGTAGGTGAGTACAGAATGAATTCTAGCTGGTGTTAATGAATGAAATTTTATATTTATTTGCACCTATAATATAAATAATAGAAAGTAGGAAGATGCATAGAAGGGATGTCCTAGGCCAAAGGACCCTTTGAAGGGACAAAAGTTTGATATTACAAAAGTGCATGGTACTTGAGAAAATTGAGTTGTCCTAAAAAAAAGGCAGTGAAGCAATGAAAAAAATGCTGATCTTGTTGATGCAGCAAGTCTATGCGATAACATGGGAGAGAATACGAAGTAGCCCTGGTGTGTATCGCTGAGGTTTCAGGTTAGTGCTGACAAGCGGCTTCTTAAGTAAGGTACAAGATGTGCAGATGGCGTGGGTATGATTGGGATTCGGTGGCAGAGAAACCTCAGCCAGTGTAACCAAGCCGTGGCCATTAGATTCAGACATATAATCAGGGTAGCGATCTGCTGAGCCTCAGGGCTTCTGAGGAATGTCGTTTCACCCACACGGGAGCCCATGCCACCATCCTCTGTATCGTTTTGTTTTGATCAGATTTACCTGAGCAGTGCAAGATCTGGCCTCTGCAGGAGAAACCACGTTTATTCCAAATTATCAGCAGTGCAGTATTACACAGTGTTACGTTCGTTCACTTGACCACTTATAACATTCCCCAAACATGCGGTACAGTCATGACTTACTATATGTAGCCTTTACAACTATCTAACAAGGTTCAACCTGATTAAAGTTACTGGATTTTAACCCACATATGTCTTTCTTTCTTTTTTTCAAATTACGTCTTTTTTTTAAAAAAAAAATAATTGTTTTTATTATTTTTCAATTTGTGTGTGTGTGTGTGTGTGTGTGTGTGTGTGTGTGTGTGTGTGTGCGCGCGTGCACACGTGTGCGCATGTTTGCAGTACTACAGGAGTCCGACGAGTCTGATCCCCTGGGGCCATAGTTACAAATGGCTGTGAGCTGCCTGCTGGAAACCACATTTTGGTTCTCTGCAAGGGTAGTATACATCCTTAATCACTGAGCCAACCTTCCAGCCCCCTGATGCACGAGAATAGCCTTACATGACCCTTGTGAGCACTTAGCAAATCTTTGCTGTGAAGCAGCATTTGTTCTTGCTTCTTGTCTTTCTGTGCTCTTCTGAATAACAGCCTTCACCTGCTGTTTATTCATTCCCCACCACCAGCAGCCAGCTTTCCCTTGACAATATGCTCTCTTCTTCAGCTGTATTGCTTGCCGAAGAGCCTGCCTCCTATCTCAGATGCTAGGGCCACTGCCAACTGAATGTCCAAATTTAAGGTGTCTAATTAGTATTCTCAATGATTTCTTTAACTGTGCATTCTCTGGTCCTCCCCATTCTTCCTTTTCTGCCAAATGGTGCCAGCAGCCAGTGAGTTATTGAAGCCAGAAACTTGACTGCCAACCTGTTCATTTCACTTCCAAAAAAAAAATACATGTTCTGTTTACTTGTGTGTTTATCTCCACCGATGTCTGCCCAGCCTAAAACATCTTTCTTTGATTTGGGGTAATAGTTCCTACATGAATTTTCTGCTATTTTGTCTATTCTGCATACAACTGCCTGAGTGAGCTATATGAATTATAAATTGAATCACTACTCTTTGGTTGAACATCTTGTGATGACTGCTCATTGTACTGGATAAATCTTTTCCTATTCTGGAAGCTGGCTCTTGCTTATCTGCCCTTTCTTTCAGGACACTCAGGTCAAAGCAGCTTTCTATCAGATCTAGGGATAGATATACACAGTCCTTTTCTGCTTCAGGGACTTTGATTTATCTTAAGATCCTCTTGATGAGGATTAGCTTTTTATTATTTATATCTTGATTAAATTTTACCTCTTCCAAGGTGCCATCTAAGGCAGCTGCTTCTGATCACTTGGTAATGGGGCGTTTTTCCTTCTCTTTACAGCAATTATTTCTGTTGGGTGTCTGGTCTTTTGGCATTGTAACGTGGCATGGCCACCCACAAATGTGTTGGATTTGCCTGGGATACATGTGATATCTCTCTCTCTCTCTCTCTCTCTCTCTCTCTCTCTCTCTCTCTCTCTGTGTGTGTGTGTGTGTGTGTGTGTGTTTGAGAGAGAGAGAGAGAGAGAGAGAGAGAGAGAGAGAGAGATGGAAGGAAAGGGAGAGAGAGAGAGAGAAATTTCTTATTCTGTCTTCTGTCCCATAACATTGTCTAGTCTTGATTGTGTTATAACTATTGGTGCACAGTAAGCACCCTCTCTGATTGTTTAAAGACTAAATGATGGGTGGTTGGAGAGGTGACTCAGTGTTAAGAACATGGACGGCTCTTGCAGAGGACCAGAGTTTGATTCCTATCACCCATGTTAAGTGGAGGCTTACAACCTTCTGTGATCCCAGCTCCAGGAAATTGATCACCTCTTTCCTCCACAGGTATCTGCGCGCGGGCACACACACACACACACACACACACACACACACACACACACACACACACACACTTTAAAAAGTAAATCCATACATTTTAAAAGAATAAATGGTTAAATAATCTACCATCTAACGGAGGCTGTAGAATCCAGTATTTATCCTTCTTCCCGTTCTACCTAGGACCGTTACACTTTCCCAAGGTCAGACATAACCTGCAGTGGCAGTACGAGAACTGTTCCACAGGAATCAACCTGTCAGTCTCCTTGTAGTGAAACACCAAGACCAGGAGTTATTAGAACTGTATCTGAATCTGCTTCAGTGCTGGAGAGAGTTGCCTAATCTTTCTGATCCTCATTCCTTCATGTGAGGAAACAAGAGCCATGTTGCATCCCAGATAACTGGAACATACAGATGCCAAAAAGTATGACAATTTAATGAAAAAAAAAAAAAAAAAAAACCACACACCATCACTTTGGGCTTTTTGAGATAACAAAGCAATATTCACATATGGTTTTTTGTTTGATTGGGTTTTGTATAGAATGTGCTTGCTAAGGTTCTCCTGATAGAACTTGCAGCTGGGTAAAACAACAGTCTCTGATCAAAGCAGTGCCGACGAAGGACAGAGTTGGAGGACTTCCACTTGTGCCTTCAGTACTTGCTCCAATGCCGTTAACCGTCAAGGCAAGTACAGTGCTGGCATGAAGCAGACATTCAGACAACAGAAGACTGCTAAGAAGTACACCCTGACATGGATGGTCTTTTGAAGTTGCCCAGACAGTTCAATGGCGAACAGAGGGTATTTGCAGTGGATGATGTTGGAATATCCACAATCAAAAAACAATGTGGAAGTGACGCATGGTGGGAAACACCTGAAATCAGGAGCTACCAGCTGACTGGAGTCCTTGGAACCCCTCCTAGGGGCAGTGAGGGACTGAGGAAAGGACAAACACATCTACAGAAAAGCTGCGGTCAGGTAGGAGAGAGCACTCTGTTAAGCCACACCTATGACCACCAGCAACCCAGAACCTCTGCAGGCTCATTAGATACAGCACAGAGGGAGGGATTAGCTAATTTTGGTGGGAGGTCCCTGTAGCTGACCAGTCTCAGGCTGTGAACATTGGAGGGGAGGAAGAAGTTGTAGCTGCTAGTCTCATGCACACTGGTCATTCAGACTCCTGAGGGGAGCTTTGCCACCCTTCTTGTGTCTCTCCAGGTAAGGCTTTCCCATTCCCATGGGGCCGAGGTGTTGGTGTCCCTGACATGGCCATACACATTCACTCCAGACTTCACTCATTTTAGGGCTCCCTACAGGTCTGAAGACTGCAAGTTCAAGGCCTGATCGAGCTACATTGCAAGATTTTTGTTTTAAAAAACTAAAAAAGATTGTGTTTGGGGCAACAATGTTGGCTGCAGAAAGATGGCAGTCTACTCACTACTTTGTTGTTTCCTTGTGTTTTGAAAAGCTGCCCAGGGTGATTTTTGTGAATGCACCAAGGAAGCAATTGATGCACTCTCTGTTATAACTTTCATGAAGTGGGACTCACAGGGGATGGAAAGGTGACTTGGCTCCACAGAGTGGGGAGATATCACCTGTTGATCCGTGGCTGCCTTCCTGTCTGTAATTCAAGAAGTGTGAGTTGTTCCAGACTGTGCTGGAACATACAATGTACCTTGTCTGGGACAGGCCAAGGTCCCTATGGGGATCATCGTTTCCTCCAGTCACAAATAATGCTGTTTGGCAAAGGCTCTTTCTGGTAGGCATTGAAGGTTCACTCAGATGTAGCCACCTCTTAAAAACAAAAATCATAGTAAATATCTATGAGATGGATGTTCACAATGTCCCAGCAGAGCTGAACGTGGTTATGCTAACCTGTTGTCATTTAAATTCACCAAGGGCTTAAACTCACTAAGGAGAATTCAGAGGGAAGTGACCTATGATCAGTTCAACCAAGGAGGATAAAACCAGTAATTACACAACCCAGGGGTTAAGCAGATTAAAGAATAAACCTGACTGAAACAAAAAGAAATGCCCATGGCAGAA
Organism: Uromys caudimaculatus; assembly: GCA_028551405.1. Taxonomy (NCBI): domain Eukaryota; kingdom Metazoa; phylum Chordata; class Mammalia; order Rodentia; family Muridae; genus Uromys; species Uromys caudimaculatus. The sequence goes on along the minus strand of CM052703.1, from coordinate 83,237,272 downwards.
AAATAAAAAATGAAACAATCCTTCCTGGAAATCAATCCAGGTCATACAAAGAATCAAATGTTGAAGGTGGAGGGAAGTAGCGATCTAGCCAAGAGCACAGAAGAAAGCTTTCATTATCCCAAAGTAGAACATTTCTTAAAACAAGCACTGGTCAGACACAGGAGACTTTATAACCTCACAATGCAGAACTTCAACAAAGGCAAATACAAAGCGAAAAGAAGCCAGAGTGCAAAATATCTCACACACACCAACTGCTATTCAGCAGAGAAAACAAGCCATTAAAAGGTGGCAAAAATATTTAAACATGTGTTTTTGAGATGAGGACATGGGACAAAAGATGTAGCTCAGCGGGAGAGCATCTGTTGGGCATGGATACAATTCCATCAGCACAAACTATCTACTGTTCAAGGAGTGGTGCTCGACTTCTCAACTTCACTCCCCAAAGCCTAGTAAGTTAATAATAAACACTCAAAACCTGGGGGAAATGACAATGTTTTACAATGCGGAGGTAAAGAGATGGAGAAGGAACCTTATCAACTGCTGGTACAAGCAAGACCTTGCTATGTAGCATTGTGAACAGTTTAGCATTGCTTCTGAAAATTAAAAACATCTGTCAAGAATTTAATGTCTGGGTATATATCCTGAAGGATGTCGCACATGTGCATGGAAGTACGTGCATAGATATCTCCTGGTCATATCTGTAACAAACATTCTAAGTCATATCCCATAATATAGAGTAAAAACATAAACAGACAGGAGATACAGCAAGGAGAAGAAAAGAAATGTTGTATTTTAATAAGAAACAGCACCAAAAAATACAGTTTCATACACAGCTAGGAAACAGATGAAAATGACACCCCTGCAGTTTGGGTCTTCAAATAGAGGCATTAAAACATAGTGAAAGGCAAAGAATGTACACTGTGTCTACACCCAGAGGTACATGGCATCTGCGATTATGGAAAAGCAATTTCATCAAACAATTCTATTTATTATTTTTTAAATTGAAGTGTGTGTGTGTGTGTTCACATGAAATGGTGTAGACATGGAGATCAAAGAACAACTTATATGAGTTTGTTCTCTTCTTCTGCCACATGAATCCCAAGGATTAAATTCGGGTTGTCAGCTTCTTAGTCTGTTCCTTACTTGGTATTCCTCAATGGTTCTTTATTAAACTGTGCAAACGGATGTTTCATGCCACTTCTGTAGCTAATTTGAAAGAAACTAACCCATAAACATTCTAGTAAAAGAATTTATTTAACATAATAAAACTGTGCTTAGCTCAATAAAACTGTGCTTAGCTCAATAAAACTGTGCTCAATAAAAATTAGTTGTTCTACTAATAGATGTGGTGATACATACCTCGTGTTGGAGGCTGAGAGTACAAGGCCAGCTTGAACTACATAGAGAAACCTGCTTCCAATAAATAAAGCCATGTTAGCAGCAAAATAACTAACTAAGCAGTGGAATCTTTACTTTAAACCACATACAAAATTTAACTAAGTGAGTAGAGATAGAACTTAATGGTAGATTGTTAGCCTGTCACAAGCAAGGCCCCATGTTCTATCCACAGGGCTGCACATAATAATTCAAAAAAGGATCCAAAATCTAAACAGCTATACCTAGAAGCTCTTAAAAGAAAGGATAGATGAAATATTCTGTATTTAACAATGGTATTAGTCAAAGAACTGTGTAATTTTCAAAACTTCTCAAATTACAGTTATGTGATAGATGTTGAGGATATCTTGTTAAGGCTGGCTTTTAAGCACACCCCCGAACTTAACTGGGGTGAAGAGGCTGAGGTGTATGGGTGATCCCTCAAATAGCAGGGTTTGGAAGTCCGCCAGCATTGGAACCAGTCCTTGCCTCTGCACCCTCAGTCCTCTGCATTGGAATTTGCAGCTGATTATCTCAGAAAAGAAAGCACCAACTATACTTTTTTAAACTTAGATTTTTCTCTCCTCTAGTACTTTTAGGATCTTCCTAGGAACAGGGTAATTACATTTTTACCTTCTCAAGTCTGTCCTCTGCTTAGCTTAACCTCTTTGTCACCAATAATGAATCCTCAGTTGACTGACAGGATTCTTCTAGTTTTAAATCTCTAGCACAAGAGAGTTGATAATTTCTCTTAAAAAGAAAAAAAGAAAGGAAACAAAAAAGACTAAAAGAGTTGTTTCAGACAGTGAGTTGATAGAAGTGGAAGATGCTCCGGGCTTGTGATTCGTATTATCTCTCTTTGCTTTGTTCTATAAGAGAATGAATACTTGAATGTGGAAGTGTTCTGGTTCTTGAAGCTGTCCTTTGGAAAAGACAAGGGAGTGTCCTGGTGTGGCTTCTTGTTAGTGACTTGGGCAATGCTGCCACCAAGTGGACAAAAGAGAACCTTCTGAAAAAGTTTACAAAAGGACTGTTTTGATGCTTTGTCCATTTAAATGTCCCCGACTTTTTGTGTTTAACACAGTGACTTGATTGTGTAATAAAGAATATGTTTGGGTTGATTGGAATTTAACGAACATTCTTGAGAGCCTGTTGTTTTCTGCATGCTAGAATGATACATAGAGCTGGTATTTGAAAACTGGTTTCTCCAATAAAAAAGTAAATGTTACATAACTGTGAGACTTGCAGGGGCTTTTATGCAGAATATTCTGTTTGATTTATAAGTAGATATTATTCATAGACTCAGAAATGCAAAAATTTCCCAAGCTGCTTTTTATAAAGCACCTTTCACCAAATTTAAAAAGCAGAAATGGGGACAGGGGAGCAGAAATGGGGCTGGAGAGAGGGCTCAGTGCTTAAGATCGCTGGCTACTCTTCCAGAGGACCAGGGTTCAATTCCCAGCACCCACATGGCAGTTCACAACTGTGTGTAACTCCAGTTCCAGAGGAGTCACACCCTCTCACAGACATGCATGCAGGCAAAACAGCAATGCACAGAAAATAAATAAATCTTTAAAAATCAGAGATAAAGCTGAGAATTGCACTGTTCACTATAAATGTGTAAAATAATGATAACACAAAAGGAAGGCAGCCAAGAGAGCAATGGAAAAGGGATAGGCTGCCCTATCATTGTGGATAGTAGTAACAGTGAAGACATTATTATTTGATACCAAAGAGGAGCAACTAGTAGATCCAAACGTCTAAAGTCAGACACCTAGTGGAATTGTTTTTCCATTTATCCTCTGTACTCAGAGCACTTGATGTCTGACTTCTTTATGACTGTCCAGCAGTGATATTATTACTTCTCTGGGACAATTACCTTGTCACGTGACTTTTGACCAGTGAACAATGTGACAAGTAAACTAATAATTGGCCTGCAGTGGCTGAATCACATTGATGAAGATAGAGCCACTGAGTGTTCGAGTCCAGGAAGTTTCAATAGGACAATAAAACTCTTGTAGAGCTACACTCTGAATCTTCTGTTGAGTCTAGCATGGTGGTTCACACCTTTAATGTCAACACTCAGAAGGCAAAGGCAGGTAGATGGATCTCTGTGAGTTTGAGGCCAGCCTGGTCTAGAGTGAGTTCCAGGACAGCCAGGGTTACACAGGGAAACCCTGTCTTGAAAAACAAAACAAAACAAAAAGAATATTCTGTTAGGCCTCATTGTCCAGTGCTGAAGTGATAACTGCCTTTACGCTTCCCTGTCCTTTTGTTTATATGAATACACTGTACCTGTCCTCAGACACACCAGAAGAGGGCATCGGATCTCATTACAGATGGTTGTGAGCCACCATGTGGTTGCTGGGAATTGAACTCAGGACCTTTGGAAGAGCAGTCCGTGCTCTTAACCGCTCCAGCCCTCCCCTGTCCTTTTGGAGCAAAATGGTTAAGGTAATTTCCACGTGTGTGATATTGCAAGGTCCCAGTCTGGAAGAAATAATGAACATGGTTACTTCATATCTTAGAAAGGAGTTTTAAAGAGAGAACGTTGGAGAAAGTTAGATTTTCTCAATAGAAAGTCTTTTGTTCCACTGAGAAACAACTTGAGGCATTCTTTTTAAATCTGGATTTATTTTTATTATTTTTAATTATGTGTATATGTTATGTCCATGTGTGGATATGTGCATATGAGGGTAGGGGCCTACAGAATCCAAAAGAGATTGTTGAAGCCCCTGGATCTGGAGTTACAGGCTTTTTTGTGAGCCATCCACCATGAGTACTGAGAACTAAAGTTGGTCCTCTGCAAGAGAAGTAGGTGCTCTTGACCACTGTCTTACTCACTGTTCTGTTACTGTGAAGAGACAGCATGGCCAAGGCAACTCTTATAAAATAAACAATTTAATTGTGGGCTTGCTTACAGTTTGAGAGGTTAGTCCATTATCATCATGGTGGGGCGTGGTGGGGGAACGTCAGCACTCATGGTACTAGAACAGTGACTGAGAGGAACACCCTGATTCACAGGCAGAGCAACCCTGGACCTAGTGTGGGCTTGTGGAACCACCTCCAGAGACACACTTCCTCCAACAAGGCCACACCTCCTAATCTTTCACAAACAGCACCGCTCCCTAGTGACTAAGCGTTCAAATACCCGGGCCTATAGGTGCCGGTCTTACGCCAGCCACTAAGCTGACTTTCCAGCCCTGCAACCCAAACATTCTTGACCCTGAATAGTTTAGCATTCAGTCCATATTGCAACACAGAATGTTAGATTTCTTTTTTAAAACAGAGAAAACATTTTCATATTAAATTTTAATTTTTGTCTTCTTTTTGATGTTAGAAACTGTAGCATCACTAGAAATATTTTCGGAAATTCTTTTATGATGTGCCTACTTGTGCACATAGCCATGTGGTGTCAAACACACCCAATCATTGTGTTCCTCTACAAGTGTAACAGAGGTCTTTGTATTCAACTCATAGAATGTAGGAGGATCTTTTTTTTAGTTTATATTAATGTGTATATATTATTAATTTTTTCACCTTTTTGAGTCAGAGTCTTGCTATATAGCCATGAACTCGGTGCCTAGACCGGAAGACTGGTCTCAAACTTATGTGCAATCCTCTTGCTTTAGCATCTCCCAAGCAGGGATTACGGCATGGGTTACCCAGCCGGTCTAAGTGTTGCTTCTGCACATTATTTTCAGAAATAAGTTTTGATACAATGGTAAGAGCGAGTACTTTGGCTCATCTAAAGTTTTAGATAATTGCTCATTTTTAACAGGTGCTTCATGGTAAAATCTCTTAAACCCTCTCAAACAAATTAAAGCAGTGGTGTCAACTAGTTTCTACAATTCTGCTTCTATCTTGGAACAGTTAATTTGTGTAAGGCCCAATTAATACCATGAAATATTCATAGTTACATTTAAGAAGACAGGCAGGGATTGCTCGTGTTCTGTTTATTTTGTAGAAAGGATAGATTTTTCCTTTGGATCTTCCTGGGAACTCTTTGTAGTTTTAGAATGCATTATCTTTTACCACTAAATTAATTCTCTTCAACTTGCAAAATGTCACAGGCACCTGTAAATTCAATTGTAGGCATTATGGATTTTGTTGAAATCTTTAAATCAACAGATGTTGTAGATTTATTTTTACATTGTTCTATTTATATATGTGATTGTTGGGTATTGAACCCAGGACCTCGTGTATGCTAGACAAATTTCTGAATTTCCTTGGTGTTCACTGCAAATCTCTCCCTTTGCATCTCTAATTTTATTAATTTGTGTCCTCTTTCTTTTGGTTAGTTTGACTAAGGCTTTGCATTTTTTTATTAATCTTTTCAGAGAATCAACTTGTTTCTTTGTATTGTTTTAATTTCCACTTTATTAACTTCTGTCCCGACCTTAATTATTTCTTTCCATCAGCTGGTTTTGGGTTTGACTCGTTTTTCGAAGGCCCTAATGTGCATCAGTAGGTTAATTAGTTGAGGGCACCCCGATGTTTTAAACACAAGCACCTGTGGCTTTGCCTATCCTCATAAGACTGCTTTTGTTGCGCCTCATGAGTTTTAGTCTGTTGAGCTTTGATTTGTATTTAATTCTAAGAACTTTTTTCCTTGTTGACTTCCTCCGTGACACATTCATCATCCAGTGGTGTGTTATTTAATCTCCCAGAGTCTGTATGTTTGCTGTTGCTGTTGATTTCTACAATTGACATTGGCTATTTATAGCCAATGGATGAAGAAGCCAATGGAGGAATGGATCTTAAGGGGAAAGAGGTGGGAGCGGAGTCTGGCTATAGTCCCACCTACTTGCTGATAAGGGTCTCAGCTCTCTTTGACTTTCTTCCCAGGATTCCAGTTGCCTGTCACACCCTTAGGTGTGATGCTGAACAGTCGCTGGGCAGTCTTATAAGAGTTGGCCTTGTATGCTGGCCCCCTCGGGGAAGTACTTTACAAGGCTGGATCTCAGACACTGATCCTGTTTTTATGAATTGGGTTGCCAAAGTTAGCCTCAACTTTACTGCTGTCTTGCACACCACTTAGAACGTGAGTTTATTTTTTCCCTAGAGCCTGGCTTTGACCACATTTTTGCCTTATTGAACACTGTGCAGTTCCAAATCAAAGTTTCTCCCTCATAGCCTAGAAGCATTCTTCTTGCCAAGATTTGATGTATAATCTAATGACATTTCCATGAGTGTGGTTCATGGGGAGTCTATGGCTACTCACTTAGCAGGGATCTTTTAAAAACTTCATCTTCCTGCTGCTCCAGTCTTGTAATGGCCAGTGTGCACTTTTTGAGCCAGTTCCAAGAAGCTCATTCTTTGCCAGTGGTGTGGTAGCTAGCGCTCTTCCAGCCAGAAAGCTCTTCAGAGGGTTTCAGAGGGTACAGTTTACTGTGGCAGAGAAAGTGTGTTGGAGTTCATGGAGGTGGGAGTATGCAGCTCGGGCTCCTCATGACTCCCCTTCATTCTGTCTTTGTACCCCATCCTCACTGTGTCTGTGTGAACAGTCTCACAAGTGACTCACCTAGTCCATCATGGCTTCCTCATCAGCTCTGGAGTTACCCTCTTAAAACATTGCTCGATTTCTTTTGCAAGCAGTGGGACAGAGACATTAAAAAGTCAAACTACCTGGCTGGAGAGATTGTTCAGTGGTTAAGAGCACTGGCTACTCTTCCAAAGGAGCCAGGCTCAATTCCCAGCACCCACATGGTAGCTCACAATTCTCTGTAACTCCAGTTCCAGGGAATCTGACATTCTCACACATGTAGGCCAAACACCAAAGCACATAAAAATTAATAAAATAAAAAATGTTTTTAAAAAGTTAACTTCCTATATGGCACAGTGGCCCTCTGCAATCTGAATCTACCTTTGTCTCCCAGGTTCAAAGCTTATTAGGTGCCTTCATAGACCTGATGCCTTCAGTGCAATTTGACCTCTATGATCTTGACCATATGTACTCCATATCTTTGCATTTGTCCATCATCTTGACCATATGTACTCCGTATCTTCACATCAGATACAGTAAACAGTGAAGTGATAGAAGTGGAAAAGACCCTTTCTCAAAAAAAGAAGTAGAGGGCTGGTGTGACGTTTAGTTTTACTTGTTGAGTTGACATGGCCTAAAATCACCTGGTGTATTAGTTAACTTTTTTGTTGCTGTGATGAAATACCATAACTAAAACCAACTTATAGAAGAAAGAGTTTAAGGCTGGAGAGATGGCTCAGTGGTTAAGAGCAATGACTGCTCTTTCAGAGGTCCTGAGTTCAAATCCCAGCAACCACATGGTGGTTCATAACCATCTGTAATGAAATCTGATGCCCTCTTCTGGTGTGTCTGAAAACAGCTACAGTGTACTTACATATAATAAATAAATAAATAAATAAATAAATAAATAAATAAATATTTGGGCTGGAGCAAGAAGGGGGGGAGAGTTTATTTTGACTTATGGTTCCAGAAGGGGGATCCATAATGGCAGAGAAGTTATGGCAGCAGGTGGTGGCTGGAGCAGGAAGCTGGCTGAACACATCTTAACCACACACAGGAAGCTGAGAAAACAAGCAGGTAGTGGAGCAATGCTATAAATCCTCAAAGCCCGCCCCTTAGTGATGTGCTTCTTCTAGCAAGTTTCTACCTCCTAAATCTTCCATAAGCTCCCGAACAGCACTGCCAACTGGGGACCAAATGTTCAAACTCATAAGGCTGTGAAATACATTTCTCATTCAAGCACATCTGTGAAAAGAGTCTCGGTGAGTAATTGTCTATATCAGGTTGACCTACAGGCTTGTGTGTGGATGCTTGTCTTGATTGTCTCATTGATGAGAAAGCAGTGAGCATTACTCCTTGTTTTGGGGACCTGGACTATATAAGATTAGAGAATGTTAGCTGAGTACTAAGTATGCATACGTTCACTTATCTCTGCTCCAGAACGTGATGTAACTATATGCTTCAAGTTCCTGCCTTGAATTCCCTATAAAGATGGGCTATAACCTGAAATTGTGAGCTAAAATAAACCCTACATTGCTTTGCCTGGGTGTTCTCTCACTGCAACAGAATCGAAATGAGGACGGCTGGCAAGCTCAGTGGGCTAAGATGCTTGCTGCAGAAGCCTGGCCTGAGTTTAGTTCTTCGAACCTGCATAAGGTAGAAGAAGGAAAGAACCAACTCCACAAAGCTGTTCTCTGACCTCCACACATGTACCAGGGCCCATGTGTGCCCACTCGGTGTCCGTGCTCACACATATCACACAGACAATAATAACAAATAAAATAAGCATTCAATTTTTTTGTTTTGTTTTTTTTTGGTTTTTTTTGGTTTTTTTCGAGACAGGGTTTCTCTGTGTAGCTCTGGCTGTCCTGGAACTCACTCTGTAGACCAGGCTGGCCTCGAACTCAGAAATCCGCCTGCCTCTGCCTCCCAAGTGCTGGGATTAAAGGCGTGAACCACCACCGCCCGGCCAATATTTTTAAAAGAAACAAAAAAAACAATGTGGGAAGAAAGAACTGATTCCTAACAGTTGTCCTCTGACCTTCATACTGTCTGTGGCAGGTGCACGCCCACACTTACATGCCAAGTAAAAATATTAAACATTTAATAAACCTGATGCTTGACTGTGGTTAATCTCAATTATTACAAAAAAACAATCCACGCTATGGCCAGCGTCTGTTCCCAGCCCAGTACATAGCCCTAGACTGAGACCAAGTGTTTCTCCTAGCCAACTCTCCCACCAATGCTGGCTCTGCCTCTCCAGATCTCTGAGATCGCTCTCTTGGTCCTGCCAGCTGCTGCTGAACCGCTCTGCACTCCCAAGTTGTTAGTGCGCGCTCCACTGTGGTTACCTCTCCCCTGGAGTTCTGTCCTTGCCCAATCTTCCCGTTCCAAAGCCTGGCTGAATTCTGCCTTGGCTAAATTCTTTCCCTCCAGCCCACCTGAGTCTCCGCGAATGTAAGATACCAGACCATCTTAGTTTAGAATCAACTGATGACACAACCACTGGGTGCGGAGTCTAGCGTCCTAAACCATCAAATATTCTATGTTAGAAATTCGCCACCAGATCTAACAGTTCCCGGTCTACATCTTCCCACCTCCCTGTACAAAAAAGCCGATCATCGCTCCTGTATCACCTCTTCCTCTCTCTGACCCGGAAGGACCACCTCCTCCTTTTGGCCCAGTGATTGGCTTCTTGTGGTCTTTTTTATCTAATCAATTAATTAGGGGAAAATTCTGCTACAGTCTTATAATCTAGTATTTCCACTTTTCAATTCAAGGGGATCTGAGAGATGTCCCTGGCAACAACAAAAATAAAACTAAACAGAAAGACCTAGCTAGGAAACAGAGCAGATCTTCAGTTTGTTTAAGACAGTTTGAGGGCGAGGAAAGTTCTACAAGTCACAGAGCATTTGTGATGTATTGGTGTCGTGAACACGGTGACTCATCAGGTGTGCCAACCTCTGTCCATTTTCTACTAACCAGCACATCACTGGGCCAGTCCTGGCGACAGAACATGAAAAGATACCGTCTAGAGAGCTCCTGCACAACTCTGTTAAAGTTGATAGGTAAACAGGATATTCTCTTCCTTTCTTTGTCCTGCTTGCTTCGGTCCCTGGAGCCACACCAGCCTCTCCATGTTTAAGGCAATTTACTGTTGAGTAAAGAAGTAAGAGAATTGGGAGTCCTTCCCGCCCCCCCCCCCAGCCCCCCAGGTGTGCTGCCCCAAAGGCAGAATATATTTCCCTTTGGTTTAATACCGTTTGAGTGATGTTTCCTGTCACTTGCAGCCAGAAACATTAAAAAATTTTTCATTTGGAGAAGTTACTTATCTTCTTTGCCACAGAGCCTTTTCATTCAAAACAATCCTGTGCCCTTGCATTCCAGAATTTAAATAAGGTGGTCATCTGCTTAGAGCACACAGAGGCTATCTGTAAATTTGGTACATGGAGGAATGAGCTTGCTTAATATAGAACACCTTGAGTGAAGTGTCCTGTTCCTTGCACCCAAGAGCAGTCCAGATCTCCGTTTGAATCTCCTAATCTTGTCTGCATCTCCGTTCTTTCATCCACGATTAACACCTGCATTCCTGAGTCCTGAAATTCCAGTAAATGGAATTGAAGATCTCAATTCACATTCGTGAAGACAAAACCTCTTTATTACAGTGAAGCTGATGTTTTATGGCTTAGCTAAATTACATTTACTTGTTTATTTAGTGTGGGTGAGCACATTTACCCCAACAAGGTGGAGGTCAGAGGACAACTTTGGAGAGTCAGTTCTTTCCTTCCATAATGTGGGTCCTGTGAACTGAACTCAGGTGCTTAGGCTTGGCAGCAGGCACCTTCACCTACTGAGCCGTCTCACTAGCCTGCTTCCGCCTAGTTTAAAGTCTGGCCTCACAATGAGGTTTCAGTTTGTGTGGATTCTCATAATCTGATGAATTTGACGCCGTGCAAGCTGAACTGAAGATCTCCGAATGGAGATGGACTTAGCTCCATAGGTTGCTAGGTAGCATAATTTGTGATTAGTGACCTTAGGGGTCACACTGTCCCTGTTCAACTGGAATCTTGGTTAAATTGCTCAGCCTCTCTAAACGTCAAAAACTCTCTGTATGTTACTCCCTGTGTGTGACATGCCTATGTTGTGTTAGAGGCCATAAGAAACCAAAAGAAGGACTCAGACTTTCTCAATTCTGAGGTACATGCTCTTTCTTTAGTATTTCAGAAATGGGTGTTTTCCTCAAACCCAAGTACTAAATAAAGTTAAGATGGTAATTTATGGTGTGCATTTGCGTTTGGTGGTGTATTACTTATTTTGTTGCTGTGACAAAACCCGAGAGAACTCAAGGAAGAAGGGGTTTATCTTAGCTCACAGTTTGAGGGTGAAGTCTATCAAGGTGGGGAAGGGCATGGTGGTGGGAGTGGCTCTCTCTAGGTATGGCGTCAGGAGAATAAGACAGCCAGCTACATCGTGTCCACAGAAAGCAAAGAGTAGATGGTGGCATCCAGTTCACTTTCTCCTTTGTCCCTTTTATTCTATCATGGGTCCCTAGCCCATGGAATGGTGAAACCCACATTTAGAGCAAGCATTCCCCCTTCATCTAAGTCTCTGTAAATACCTTACAGGCATACCCAGGGGTCCTGTAGTGCTGGCAACCTTGTGCCTGTTGTAAGAGTACATGACAATGCTACTGCCATGGAGAACAGCATGGTAGTTCCTAGCCTGGGACATAAGGTGAGAGAAACTTAATTACATCCTGATTCAGTCAAGTTAGCCGTAATGACTGCTGATCACAGATGGAACTTACGTATTCACTACACATAAGATTAATTTTCAGTCTTTACAGAAAAGAACACTAAACATAAAAGAAAAATGTTAGCATTGATAAAACTTTTTTAAAAAATCTATTATTAAGAGACCAAAAGAGAAAGCGAGCAGGTGCATAACACACTGAGAGAAAATATCCAGCTCCTTGTTATGGGGCTCCTTCCAGATCTACCCCTCACAACCTTATGGAATTTGGACTGCTAGAAGCTCAGCAGCTGAGTTCGTATCTACACACAGAGGGAACTGCCAGGTAATGGATGCCTTAGTTGTAAAGGGTTTGTGGAAAATCCAAGTAGAGAGGTCACGGTTATTAACTGAATCTGCAGTTCTGTGTTGAGTGTATTTGGAACAAATTGCTGAAAAACAATATGTTTACCACAGTTTTGAGGGAGAGCCACTATTTATCATTCAGGTAGAGGAGGGAGAAGAGGGGAAGGTGAGCAGGAAAGGATGAGGAATTATGGGGTCAACCGGTGAGTGTGTGGAAGAGAAGCCGAGGTTACAGAGGAAGTCAGAGGAGGAGGATGCGTCAAAAAAGCTGCAACTTGCCAAATGTTGCTGAGGTGTGATGTAAGAACAGCTTTGTCAGATTTAGCAACGCTGAGGTCACTGGGCCGTAAGATAAGAACAAATAGATTACATAAGGCGGGCAGAAAGCTCCTGTACGGTGTGAACGAAAAGATAAGAGCAAGCGCAGCAAGGAAAAGACGAGCGCTGAGTGTGAGGCCGAGGTGCAGGTAACAGGTTGGAACGGCTGCCCGGATCCACAGACGACATCTTACAAACTTAATGTGATGACTTTAAAAAAAAATTGTAGGTTTGTGTCCAGTGCACATGGCATCCAGAGAGGGCATTAGATCCCCTAGAGCTGAATTTAGCCCTCTGATGTGGGTACCCGGAACCCAAGTGGGATCCTTGCAAACCAAAGGAGCTCTTAGCCATCTCTAGTTTAAGATAACATATTATCGGCTAGCTTCAGACTGGCTATGTAGCTGAGCATAATCTTGACGATTGCTCCTCCTGCCTCTAACACTAAGTACAGGATATTACTCATGAACCACCATGTCTTGGTAATGGGGATTGAACACAGGGCTTCATGCATGCAAGGCAAGCTCTCTATCAACTGAGCTATACCCCAAGCCCAGCTTAATGACCTTTGAAAAAGTTATATATTCACTTGGTTCACCTTACTTAGAGTTGGGTGGTGGTGGCACATGCCTTTGATCCCAGCACTCAGGAAGCAGAGGCAGGCACATCTCTGTAAGTCCGAGGCTAGCCTGGTTTACATGGTGAGTTCCAGGACAGCCAGGGACTACACAGAGAAACCATGTCTTGAAAAAAACAAATAAACAAAACAAGCAAAAAGCAAAACAACAACAAAAAAGACCCGACTCAGATATATTTCTTTTCCTTCACCCCCATATATAATAACCATTTATTTTTTCTTTAAATACCTTTAAGCAGATATACTGAACTATTAATCCAAATTGTATTCTTCCTTTCTCACACAAAAGCAGCCCACAGCCTTTTCTTTCTGCCATAGCTATTTAGTAGACCCTGCATCTCTTCAGACTAGGCCCTCAGAGGACCGCTGTTGCCATTCCTTTGTTACTGTGCACTGTGCTTCACTGAATCTTGTGCAGACGAGAATTCATCTATGCATGAATGCGTTTTTAGGGTAAAATCTTGCAGCAGATTTTGCTGTAATTCACTGATCCATTTTCCAAGTTTCTTTCCATGTTTTTTGGATCTTTGTATGAATTTTAATTGATCTGCTGTTGGTGTATCGTTGCATAATTGCACTCCTCCCCCCACCCTATCCTGTTCTCCTTCTTTCCCATATGCCGCTAGGGATTGAAGGAACCCTGGGATTTGTGTGAGCTGGGTAAGCACTCTATCTCTGACCAATCCGCTCAGCCTCCTGAGAAGTGACTCTTCTGGATAATGTTTTGATCTTGACAGTCACAGGAGCCTTCCATAGGGTTTATATTACTTTGCTTTCCAAAGGGAGCTTGAGGCTGGGCTTTTCCTGTTAGCCTCCACAACATAAAATGCTATCTCATCTTGGAATACTTTACAGTCTAATACGTAATTTTATTTTGTGCTTACCTCATTGTGAAATATGTTGAACATATTTTTAAAGGATTAAGGGCAATTCGTATTTTTTTTATCTGTTGCTGAGTTTGGCCATTTCTGTCTTTGTCTATCTATTACAGTGGTTACTGATTTTTTGAAATGTCTTAGAACCTCTCCATTCTAGGGGCATTAACTCTGTGCTTATGATACTAATTGAAAATATTTATCCAGGTATTAATTAATATTTGATTCTTATGTGTATCTGTACTTATATGTGTAGATCTAATGTTTATTTTATAATAAAACAATAACAAAAATGGAGGGAAGAATTAGAGAACCTTCACAGAGCTGTATTTGACCATCTCCTAAAGACAAAGTAAAATCACAACACATGACAAAATTATATATATAATTTAAGTTGAGAGTTACAAATATGGTGTATCATAATTTCCTAGTTTATTTTGGTATAATTTTAACGTACAGTGGATTATTTTTATTTTAAAAAAGTTATTTGTTTTACCTGTTGTATATATGACTATTTTGCCTGCATGCATGCATGTGTGTGCACCACATGCATGCCTGGTGCCTGCCTGAGTCAGAAGAGGGAGTCCTTGGAACTGGAGTTATAGATGGTTGTGAGCTGCCCTGTGAGTGCTGGGACTTAAACCTAGGTCCCTAGGTCTTAACTACTGAGCCATCTCTCCAGCCCAGTAAATTACTTTTTAAAAGACATTTGATGACTTAAATCTTCTAAGACTACTTGCAAACAGTAAGTTTTGATAACATTTATATTCTTACTTAAGAACAAAAATCAACTAAAGAAATGGTGGATGGAAGTTCTGTTTCCTGTTGCAGTCTTACTTCAGGTTACTGTTCATTTCCTTCTTTACCTGTGTCTGTTCTTCCTTATTCTCCACGGTCTCCACAGTCAACAACTTCACCCCCTTGGTATCTGTAATGTAGACGTGTTGAGCTGCTACCTGATTTATTATTAATAATTTAATTAATTTTTTTGGTTACAACCCCTTTGCCACGACATTGAAAGGACCACAGCGTCATTTCCCTTTTGCTCGGTCATCCACATGCTGTCTACCATCATGAAAGGTTCTTCACGGTTTGTCAATTCTCATAAAGCCTGAGCCGTTTTTGTCTCAGTGGTGAGCTTTAAATTCTTCTCCTCCCGTATTTGTTCTCCCATTCTTCTCCAGAACTTGGAGAAGGGGAAGTGTCATCATCTTCTTCAACCTCCTTTGCCTATAACACTTGCTGAAGTTACCCCTTAAACATTTCTAGTTCTGTAGTGACTATTTCTATAAAGAATGAAGTGTGGAATTTTTTTTTTCAGGACATCTAAGTTTTTTAATAGTTAAACCACAGATGTAGAAAATAAAAGAATTCAAAGTATTAGCAACAAATAAAATTGTACCAGTGGACTTAGGTAAAATTCTATAAAATTATAATCATTTCAGTTATAATCACTGCTTAAGAACGCTTTAGAAAACAATCCCTCGAGTCCTATCTAACCTTCTGAATGTGTCACTTACCTGAACTGTGCCATATTTGTGTGTTTTAAACATGTTATCATACTGCCTGCGTTTTTTAGAGCATAGATGTTCAGAATTGAGAGTTCATCTTGGTAGATCTTGGTAGATGTCTGTGAAGTTTAAATTTTTTTAAAAAAGTATTCTGAAAAAGAAAATCTGGCTTTCTTCATTTATGGTTACTGTAATTTTTGTTCAGTCTTATTTCTCATATTTCTTGATCCACTAGGTTGCTGGAGTCATTCCCCACACCCTTACTTCCTTTCTTCCTTCTTTTTTTTGTATATGACCAATGTCATGGCAGTAGAACCACACCTTTGTGTGTTTGTGCGTATGTGTATGGACATGTATGTGTGTGTGTGTGCACCAGGAGACCAGAGGTCAACTTCAGATGTCTTCTTTTATCACTCTCCACCTTACTTTTTTGAGACGGAGTCCCTCAATGAGTCCAGAGCTCACTAATTGGAAAGCCTGGCTGGCCAGTGAGTTCTAGTATCTGCCTACTAGTATGAGATAGTTTTATGTCAACCTGACACAACCCAGAATTATCTGAAGGAGGGAACTTCAATTGAGAAAATGCCTCCATAAGATCCAACTGTAAGGCATTTTCTTAATTAGTGATTGATGGGTGAGGGCCCAGTCCATTGTGAGTGGTGCCACCCCTGGACTAGTAGTCTGAGGTCCTAAGAAAGCAGGCTGAGCAAGACATGGAAAGCAAGCCAGTAAGCAGCATCCTTCCATGGTCTCTGCACCAGCTCCTGCCTCCAGGTTCCTGCCCTATTGGGGCTCCGATTCTGAATTCTTTTGACGATGAACAATGATGTGAAAGCCAAATAAACCTTTTCTTTCCCTTCTTGCATTTGGTCACAGTGTTTCATCACTGCAGAGTAACCCTGACTAAGACACCTAATCCCAAATACTAGGGTTATAGATGTTCCCCACACACTTCTGAGTTTCCATGAGTGCTGGGATCTGAACGGAGGTCCTTATGCTGGCATAGCAAGTACTTTCCCATTGAGCCATCTCTCCAGTTCACGTCTTGTGTTGTTGTTGTTGTTAACTAAATCCTTTATTGTAGGCCAGGTGTGTCTCCATGGTAGAGCTTCTACTGCTCTTCTGGTTCCTCTTTCTTCTGATGGAGGATATGACTAGGACAGCACAAGTGGTCCTGTGGGTCCAAGCCTCATCAGATCCCCACAGCCCATTTCTTTGTTTTGCCCAAGGAAAACTTATATTTGCTGTGCTCACTGATTTCAGCTTCCTTCACTGTTTTCTAGTGTGGGGTATCATAGTGGTTCCTATACTTTCTGAGGATTTAGACATGCTTGGTGAATTTAGCCTTGTTGCTGTGATGTACGCCTGAGTCTAGAGAACACACCTTGGTTTTTTGTTTTGTTTTGTTTGTTTTTTGTTTTAATCTCCCTTCTGATTTCCTTCTTTAGGTCTGCCGCTCCCCCTCCCCCAACACTAAATTTAGCAAATGCTTCCCCAGCATACTTGAGATACAAAGTCCCCTGTGTACCTCAAGATTCTTTTGCTGGATACTCTGTAGCTCAGTGGCTTTCAGATATAGAGTAAACTACTTGTTCAGGGTCATAGCAGCTGGTTTGAAGTATTCCTCCTAAACATGGTAGACTAAGGACACAGCCTGTTGTGTAATGTATGTATAATGAATAACTCTGAAGTGCTTTTGCTGGCAACTTAATGTAGTCAAAGACGAATCAGATTTCTTTTCCTTCTTCACAGAATGGGCAAGTATACTAGCAGGCAACCTGAATTTAGAAAGCAGGTTTGCTAAAGAGAGAGAGACACACAGAGAGAGAGAGAGAGACAGAGAGAGAGAGAGAGAGAGAGAGAGAGAGAGAGAGAGAGAGAGAGAGCGAGAGAGAGAGAGCGAGCCTGGCATGGGCTTTCTGAAACCCTCAAAGCCTACTCTCTTTGACATACTCTCTTCCTCCAACAAGGCCACTCTCCTAATCCTTCTCAAACAGTACCATTCCCTAACCATTCAAATATATAAGCCTATAGGGCCCATTCTTATTCAAACCACCACATTCCACTCCCTGCCCCCCATAGGCTTGCATCTATATGCAAAAAAAAAACCCAAAAACCAAAACCAAGCAAGCAAACAAAAACAAAGAACAAAAAACCACATTCAGTCCAGCTTCAAAAGTCCCTATAATCTATCACAATCTCAAGACTGTTTAAAAGTCCAAATTCAAAGTCTTGGAGACTCATGGTAATCTCTCAACTGTAACCCCCTGTTAAATCAACCCCAAAAAGCATATCACATGCTTCCAACATACAATGGCACAGGATAGACATTACCATTCCAAAAGGGAGGAAATGGAGCACAGTGAGGAAACACTGTACCAAAGCAAGACTGAAAACTAGCAGGACAAACTCCAAATCCTGCATCTCCATGTCTGATGTCAAAGTGATCGCTAACTCCTTTCAGCTTTGTTGACTGCAACACACTTTTCTCTCTTGGCTGGTTCTACTTCCTGTTAGCAGCTCTCCATGGCATCTCATGTCTCTGGCATCTCCAACATCTTGGTGTCTCCAATCCAATCCAGGCTTCACCTTCATAGCTTCACACCATGACCTCTCTAGGCTTTCATGCAGGGACATCTCTGATACACATCTGACCTCAGTGGTTTTCCTTAGCCATGAAAGAAGATTCTGCAACCCCCTTTTTGTATCCTTGACTCTAAAGCCAAAGTTTAGAGTGGCCAAAGCTGCCAAGTTATGCTGCTTGATGGGGCTGGAACATTTGATTCCGATCTCTGCTGTTGATGGTCTCCTGCACTGTCTGCACTGTCTAAGCTGTTGATAGTCTCTTGCACTGTCTAAGCTGTCCTTTAGTTCCTTTTCAGAAGCTGGAAGCTTATTCCATTTAGTGTCGGGCTTTCCTCTAAACTTTTTATCTCCTTGCACACTGGACTTAGCTCAATTACATTTCCAAGTGCCCCCTTTCCCCACAAAGTATACATTTTGTATTTCTCTTTGTCCAACTTTCTCCTTTTCATTAAGATCTGCATAAGAGCTACCACTAATAATCACATGACACAGTTAATGCTAGGCTGTCTTGAAATTTCCTCTGACAATGTGCTGTTAATCCAAAACTCTTCAATTTAGTCTCAGGCAGATTTTTAGGACAAGGGCAAAAAGCAGCCACATTTGTCACAAATATATCACAAGAATTGTCTCTAGGCCACTTACTAATGTTCTTCCCCTCTGAAACTTTTTAAGCTGGGCCTCCACAGTTCAAATCACTCTTAGCTCTGTCTTCCATGTACCCACTACAATGGCCTAGTAAGCTGTGCTTAAAGGACCCAACTGATTTTCTAGTTCAGAGTCCCAGTTGTCCATATTCCTCCAACAAGCATCATGGTCAGACCTATCACAGCAATGCACTAATTCCCTGGTACCATTTCTGTCTAAGATACTGTTTTATTGCTGTGAAGAGATACTATAAGACACCAAGGCAACCTTTATAAGAGAAACATTCAGGTGTGGACTTGCTTACCATTTCAAGGGCTTAGTCCATTATCAAGGTGGGAAGTATGGCAGCAGGCATGGTGCTAGAGAACTTGTTGAGTGCTATAGTCTGATATGCAGACAGAGAGAAATGAGAGGACTAAGCTTGGCATGGGCTTTCGGAAACTCAAAGCACAGCTCAGTGAAATATGTTCTCTAACAAAGCCACACATATTCCAATAAGCCACACCTCCAAATCCTTCTCAAGTAGTGCTCTGATGACTAAGCATTCAAACTATGAGCCTACAGGAGCCATTCTCATTCAAGCCATCACATACCCTCTCTCTACTTCCTCTGTCTTCATAAAGTCACCATATTCCTCCATTATGTCTGTAATTTCAGTGATAATCTCTGCAATAGACATCATCTCTCCTGTGAGATCTTCAGTATGCCCTATAACAAGGCCTAGAATGGTACCTCTTCTTCCTAGAGCCTTGATCTTGATCAAGGACTATAGTGTGAGCTACACTTTGATCTTGAAGAATGCTTTCTAGAACTGGCACAACACTGTTGCTTCTCACCTTGGTCTTTGTGAAGGATCCAAAGGTCAGTGATGCCTGAGACACAACAGAAAGTCTTCCAAAGGTCTGGTGTGGTGGCTTGTGCATGTAATCACTGTGCTTTGGAGGCTAAGGCAGGGAGAATCCTATGCGTTTGATTGAGGTCAGCCTGGATTGCATAGTGAGTTCTAGGTCAACAAGGTCATCTGTACAGTTAAAACCTCCTTTAAAAAAAAAAAAAAACAAAAATTGTTTGGACAGAATTCCTGAAAAATTAAACTGCAAATTCTAATTTTCGACATACTGAAACATGATTTCTGAGATTTTTTTAAAGATTATTTTTAAGGAATTTATGCATATATGTGTATGCTTGTGTGTATGTGCAAGTGAACACATGTGCCTTTTGGTTGCAGAGGCCAAAAGAGAATGTTAGATCCTCTGGAACTAGAGTTACAGGTAGTTGTGAGCCACTCAACGTGCGTGCTAGAATTAAATTCTTAACTGCTGAAACATCTCTGCAGCTCCTCCTGGGATTTGTTTCAAACATTCTTTCAGAGGTTGGGGGTGTGCTGTTGCACTTATGGTGGTCAGGGGAGTCAGTTCTCACCTTTCACCTTATGAGTCCTGTGGATTGAACAAGTCTTCAGTCTGGTGGCAAGTACCTTTACCTTCTGGGCCTTGGTTAGGAATTTTAATAAGGTAGACTAACGTTGGATTTTGTCACTATTAATCAGAAGGCCCTTCTTCCAACTGTTTAGAAGACTTGGCTTTGAGAATGGTTTTGTGGGAGGCAGGCTCTCAATGTTACCACAACCCACAACTCGAGTCTCATTGTCTTAAGGCCTGTGGCACATCAAATGTCCTTTGTCTTTTACGTTGAAACACAAGTATGCATGTAGTTCAAAATTGACTAGGGAAGAACAGAGAAGACTGAGGATTTGAGAGAAAAGCCCTCAGTGAGTGGGAATAATGGGAGATGAAGAGTCCCTAGGGTAATATAAATAGGTGACTCTTAAAACTGAGTGCCCCCTAAGCACTAAATTATTTAAATTCATGTAAGCCTCTTGAACAACACGATGAAGTAAGTTATATCTAAGTCACTGTATTTATTAAATGAGAAATAGAAATTAAGTAACTCTCCTATTGACAAGCCATTCTTGTTCACACAATGTACAACAGAACAGAATGGAGAGGCTCCAGGGCAACTTTAGCTCCACCAGTCATGCCCGTAACTACCCTGCCGTCCCACTTCCTGCCAAGCAGCATCCAGGACAGTCTGGCCCAGGAACTGCGTTAGTGTGCCCAGGGCTTCCAGAGCTTTCTCATCACCCCTCAAAGGGAAGCTAAAACAGATTGCCTTGGACTAGGCAAAGAATGAAATTGGACGGTGTGGGAGCAATGGAAGCTGTTTACAGTGCTCAGAAAATAAAGCAAAGTGCTCAGAAAGCAAGCAAAGGAGAACAGGCGTGAGAGGAAGCAGTGCGCAGTGCTCTCAGTGAGGGGTTAAGCATTCAGGCAGAGTCAAGCAGTGGTTTTCTGGTCTCTGTTGCCCTCTATTCTGTCGCTCTCTTGTCAATGTCTTTTGGAACTCTGTAAAAGTTGTGAACACTGGCAGAACGCTGTGAGCTGGGTTTCATGATGCAGCTCTTAAAACCCAGGGTTTTAAAGAGACTTTATTTGCTGCTCTCAGAATGGAGCTTAAAAACCTCTGTGTTCACAGTCAATTTTTTGGAGCCTTTAAATTAAGAACTCAGTCCAGATTACTTTGGTGTTCCAAATAGCAGCAGAGTCTTTGCTATTACTATAATAAACCTGGTTTATAGTTTTGTTTTGTTTTTTTTTGGTTTTTCGAGACAGGGTTTCTCTGTGTAGCCCTGGCTGTCCTGGAACTCACTCCGTAGACCAGGCTATAGTTTTGTTTTTAAATTTGTTTTGTTTTAAACGAGTTCTTCAGGACTGCAAGACACATGCACTGTGTGAGACCTG
Source organism: Uromys caudimaculatus (assembly GCA_028551405.1). Lineage (NCBI taxonomy): Eukaryota > Metazoa > Chordata > Mammalia > Rodentia > Muridae > Uromys > Uromys caudimaculatus. The sequence goes on along the minus strand of CM052703.1, from coordinate 83,215,943 downwards.
ATCTCCATGCCCCCAGCAACAAAGAATGAGTTTCTCTTGCCCTGCAGCCTCAGTAATATTTTATCTTTTGGTTTGGTCATTTTGATAATATGCATTCTAACTGAGGTAAGGCAGCATCTCCTAATGGTTTTGATTTGTATTTTCCTGATCAAAAGGATTGAGCATTAAAAAAAAAAAAATACATGCACTGATCACTTCTGTGTTGTCTTTTGACAAATGTTTGAAGAATTACATAGCCAAGCTCTGAGATCAGTCAGGGTGTCCACTGCTGAGTGAACGGATAATGTTATACATATTGTGTTAAATTATCCTAATGGACCCCATAAATACGCATATATAAATGCCTCCATTTTTATTAAGAGAAAATTCTTTAAGGATTTATTTATTTTATTTTTATGAGTACACTGTAGCTGTCAGACACACCAGAAGAGGGCATCAGATCCCATTACAGATGGTTGTGAGCTACCATGTGGTTGCTGGGAATTGAACTCAGGACCTCTGGAAGAGCAATCAGTGCTCTTAACCACTGAGCCATCTCCTAGCCCGAGAAAACTCTAGATGTCACATGTGACCAATAGTAGTTAACTCCAAAGAGCTATTCTGAGAGTTTCTGTATTCACTGTTTGCATTTACATTTTCTTGGTTTTTGAAAATGAACATGGAAAGTTTTAAATAAGAAAATAAATTATAGCATCAATAATAGGTAATAAATAGAACCAACCAGCAGAATAAGATTAAGTAAACAGGAAGCTTCTTTCAGAAAATTCTGTCTTGGAATCTTTTTCCTTGTGCATTGTATTTCTCTTAGGATGGGCCCAGGAGGTCAAAGGTGAGAAGATGTCTCTTCACTCTGTGTAACAGCCAATCACAACTGGGTCATATTCATTTGTAACACTTGCCATTGAGTTCTCCTGATTCTCTAATGTGTTCCTATCTTGGAATGTTCATATTTGTACCGTGGACTAGGTCTGGTCATGGTTCTCCATGCTGTCACCTGAGACAGAGCGGGGAGCATGCTGCCCTCTCCACTGTACACAGCTCAATCCTCAGTCATAGCTGTAGCTTCCTGCACCAGCATTGCCCCCAGCACTGCAATTCTGTCATTTGATGCTCCTCCTCAGTCATGCCTGATCCCTGTTTGTTGGGCTGCGGCAGGGGGAGGGAGTGTGAGCGGGGATGGGAGTGCAAGCCTCCTTGGCTGCTCTCCCACTCCCCCGCTCCAAGTCAGGTCCCGGCCGCAGTGCAATCCCTGCGAGACCTGCACCACTCGGCTCGGAGAGCTGATCTCTTTTCGGGCCGAAAGTGTTACAGCTCTTTGGACAAAAGCTCTTAGATGCTGGAGCAGTTTTGCACCTTTATTTCTTCTGGATGGTGGGCAGCGGGCGTGAGCGAAAGCAGACAGGGCAGGCAGGTAGAGCAGGGGGGCTACACAGGTCAGGATGGTCTGATATACTGTTAGGAGGGGTCAGGGGTTTGGCAACCAATACTTTTCATTGACTTGGTCTGGGGACTTTGTAGTGCCTCATTTGCTTGTGAGAGGACTCAGAGTTGCTTTCTACATGACAAATCTCACATGCCAGGCCTCTCTCGATATAGGGGTTGTAAAGGCTGTGGCTGTTTTTACAGTGGTCTTCCGGGAGCATTGGCCAAAAACATAATCTGGTCCCTCGTGGAAATTTCACTGCTTGTGGATATTCCACTGGGTCTCCCAGAATTTTCAGCCTATGCTCAACTGGGTGTCAGATTGCCTGACACAGACCACTGCCCCACACCTGTTAGCCTACAATAATAAATCCCATTTTTAACTTTTAAAGGGTAGGAGACAGGGGCATATGTGCTCCATAATGTGGAGATCAGAGAACAACCTGGGGTGTTGGTCCTCACCTTCCATGACATCTCTTGTTCTTCTCCCCTGTAGACCAGGATAGCCGGTGCATGAGCTTTTAAGGATCCTTCTGTCTCTTTCTCCTCCTCCTCCTCTTCCTCCTCTTCCTCTTCCTCCTCTTCTTCCTCTTCCTCTTCTTCTTCCTCCTCCTCCTCTTCTTCCTCCTCCTCCTCTTCCTCCTCTTCTTCCTCTTCCTCCTCTTCTTCCTCTTCCTCCTCTTCTTCCTCCTCCTCTTCCTCCTCTTCCACAGGAGTGCTGGGGTAATACAAGTGTGATACCGCATCTAGCTTTAAAATGAGTTCTGGGATCTGAACTCAGGTCCTCATGCTCACACAGTGAGTGGTACCCATGGAACCATCTCCCTGGATCCCATTTACATATTTAATTTTCATGTCTCAGTAAATAAGCTTCCTAAAGCTTCCTCCACAGGGGGTTAGCAATCCTCCCCTTGTCTGCCTCAAAGGCAAAGGTATGACAAAGTACCATCTTGTGGCAAAACATATTTGCCTAACCTTTTCTGCTGGGATTTCGCTGGAGTTGCTAGGACAGCATTATCCATATGCCTGTTTTCAACTTTTCCTTGTCCTTGACTTATGTGAGCTGAGGGGCTGAGTCAGGCTCAGATGTCTTCCCTTGGGAATTCTAAACAAGAGTCATTTGAACCTGACAGGACCGTTATCTGGAAGGAAAGAGAATTTCTGCCAGACTGTTTCCCCAGAATTATCTGAATTCCTAAACTTTTTGAGGTATCATTTACAAACATGCTAGGGTCATATGCTCAGTGCCACTTCATGCTATTTTTCTCCTTCTAAAGAGAAACAATTTGATGGTAACGATTAACCAGGACTTTAACAATGCCACGTAGACTGAGCTAAGTGAAGCAGAGTGTGCTATGGAGAATTAAATGGAGCAAGATATGGGATTAACAACATGGCTAATCCTTGAGACTATTTGATAGTCTTCTAAAGACTGAGAGCATCTTATCACCAGAAAATGTTTTGCTTATGATGTGAAGATTAGGTCTCATTATTTCAAACACCCAGAGTCTTTAATATGTGGTTGAGACCATTAGGAAAGACAGAGTGGGAGAAAAACTAGGGCTCCAGTTACACCACATCTAGTCATAATCTGAAAGACTGTTTCCTACTATAGAGATGTTTGCATAACTGTGCTTATTGCTAATCAATTCACAATAGTTAAAATATGGAATAATCCCAGATATCTATAAGCTGAAGAATAGTTAATAAGAATATAATACATACAAAATGGAATTTCATTTATCTATAAAGAAAAATGATTATGAAACTCCTAGGAAAATGGGTGGAGCTGGGCTGGTGATATAGCTTTTGCTGCCAAGACTGATGAGTCTCTGGAACCAAAATAGTAAGAGAATCAACACCTGAAAGTTGACCTCTGACTCCCCCACACCAAATAAATAAATAATTAAAACAGAGGGAAAATAACAAAGTAATTGGAACTGGAAAATGTTGTATTAAATGAGGCAACCCAGATTCATAAACAAATATACATACTCTCCTTTTAAATGTGGATTCTAGCTTTTAATTATTACATGACCATGAGATGGGGGAGGGGAAAGGACTGAATGAGGGAAGGGGAACACATGATATTAGTAGAAATAGGTAAGAAGACAGTGGAGAGCCGGGGCTGGGGGATGTTAACCATGACTAAGGATATAAAACCTTATGGAAACCCATTACTTTGTAAGTTAATTAATTAGTAGGGAATTCATACCTGACACTGTGAACCTGGTCAGATCTCATGGCCGGGAGGTCTTAGTACCTAGGTTGAACAGTTGTTTTGCTAAATAAGCATGTTGTTAAACTGCCTTCTAAGTATTTATGTTTATACCCATAGATTAGCACTGCTCTCAACCTTGATCAGAGAATTTTCTTTTGCAGTGGACAGCAGTTAGTGCAGACTCATATCTGTCAATGTCCTGAGAATGAGAGATTGAGGACTCACCCTACGTGGGACATACCTATATCCCTTCCCAGTTCCCAAGACTCAGGGAGCATCATGGGAGCTGAGATGGGAAGAATGTGAGATCTGGAGGATGAGGAAGGGGGCTCTGGACTTGACATGGCAGCTATACCCATGAACTCTCAGCCACTGGAGGTGTCCATGTAAGACCTGCACACGATTGAGCTGTCAAAATTCCAGTCCTAGCCGAGGGACTATTGGCAATTGATGGCTACTGGGAGAAAAGAGTGTTTTTTCTTTAAGGGTGTGACACTATTAAGTTGCTCATGATTCAGTAAATAGCCCCATGCCCACACACATGCCAACATTAAACTCAACAGGTTATAGTAAAAAGAAAAAAGAGAGACATGAAAGTAAAGCAGGAGGGGGAAGTGATGGGAAGAAAACCCGAGGATTCAGAGGGGCTAAGAGAGGAAACCGAGTGGTGGTAGATATGATCACGTGCATGCATGGCCTTGTCAGATGATAAACACATTGTTTTTAAACCAAGGTTGAAATATTGGAGGAGTAAAAATCCAAATCATATGGGATTTTGCTTTGGAAAAAGTGGGAGCATGTGCCCAGAGCACAGAGAGCATAGGCTGCAGAAACTGCTCTCAGGAAGTAAGATGATTTAGAAAAGACTTACCACCACCCCTGACCCTGACTCCAGGGACAATTCAGGTTACACTAGAGCTGTTAGGTTATGTTTCCAGTCACCTTTGCTCCTGCATTTGGACATGAAATCAATTCCCTGTTCTTAGCAGCAATCCTCAGTCTCGCTCTTAGTCCCATCAGCCAGTTCTGGGTTCCATAGCTTGTTGCGTCCTATAGAAAGGTTTCCCAGACTCCTTGATGACAGAAGAGGCCATTGGAGATTATTCTAGAATGTGGATTTCTTTGTCTTGACCAGTCACCTATTCTTGGTCACTTTACATATTCTATTACTTTGTTGACAATCTTTCATGTTCTTAAGGAAAAATGATTATTTAGATTATTTGCCTATATTTTGAGTTATTTGTCCTTTTACAATTGAAGGGAAAGAATCCTTTATTCATACAGAGTCTAGTCTCTTATCCAGCATAAGTGGCATTCCAAATGCATTTTTTTTTTTTTTTTTTTTTTTTTGCACATGGCATCACAGCACCATTTGTTGAAAAGACTACTTACTCTTTTCCAACCAATTTGACTTGGTGAAAATATATTGACTGAAAGTTAGAGATGGCTCAGCAGTTAAGCACCGAGGACCCAGATTTGGTTTCCAGCACCCACATAGTGGCTTACAACCATCAGTAACCTCAATTCAAGAGGGTCTAACACCATCTATTCAACTGTGAGAGCAACAGGCACTTGTGTAGTGCATATACATATATGAGGGAAAATACACATATAAAACAAGTAAGTCCAAAAATATGTCTAAGAAAATATATTGACTGTAAGATATGGGGTTTACTTTTGGACTCAGATCTACTGTACTGACCCATGCCTTCATATAATGCCACTATCATAAAATCCTTATCACCATAGTGTTTTTGTAATTTTTTAAACTGTCAAGGGTGGAGCTGTGCTATATAGCTTAGTGGTAGAGAGCTTGTCTAGCATATGCAAGGCCCTGGGTTCAATACCTAGCACTCAAAAGTTGGCAAGCTTGAGTTCTACAGATCTACTATCCTCTCAGTGATCATTTTGGATCGACTGTTTTGGATCCTCTGAATCCCCATAGTTAAATTTGGAGCCTAGCTTTTCTTTACAATGGATTACTTGCAGCATACTCCAGGAAGGCCCAGAGCACACCATCTGGACAGGAGTGCTGGGAATCACACACTTGGTTTTTTGTTTGTTTGTCTTGTTTTGTTTTGTTCTTCAAGATAGGGATTCTCTGTGTAGCATTGGCTGTCCTGGAACTCACTCTGTAGACCAGGCTGGCCTGGAACCCAGAGATCAGCCTTGCCTCTGTCTCCTGAGTGATGGGACTAAAGGTGTGTGCCACCACTGCCCGGCTATAAGTACTCTTAATGTGTGTTGTGACACTATGACATTGATTCTAAAGAGTGTGACACATGAAAGCCTCAATGGAAATTTCTAATTTCTGGAACTTACATGTTTCAGATAAAAATATTCAACAAAATATGTTCTTTTAAAAAAACTGTGGTGGTGCCATAGCTTGTGTGTTGAGATCAGAGGACAACCTTTGGGTGTCAGTCCCTTTCTTTTCTTTCTTTCTTTCTTTCTTTCTTTCTTTCTTTCTTTCTTTCTTTCTTTCTTTCTTTCTTTCTTTCTTTCTTTTTTTTTTTTTTGAGACAGGGTTTCTCTGTGTAGCCCTGGCTGTCCTGGAACTCACTCTGTAGACCAGGCAGGCCTCAAACTCAGAAATCCACCTGTCTCTGCCTCCCAAGTGCTGGGACTAAAGGCGTGTGTCACCACTGCAGTCCCTGCCTTTTCACCCTGTTTAAGACAAGGTCTTCACAGGTGCATATGCCTCTGGAGATTTACCTTTCTCCACCTCCATTTCTGTAGGTGGTCCCGGATTACAGATGCTTAGGCTACTGTATCTGACTTTTGCATGGGTTCTGAGGACTGAAATTCAAGTCAGCAGGCTTGAGGGGGAGGTGCTCTTATTAACTGAGCATCTCGCCAGCCAGAACTGATGGTCTTTCTCAACTCCTGTGACACGGATAGTAAAGTCCGATTGGAGGGCTCTCACCCTCCCCACACCCCCACAAGAATGCCCAGGTATCCACCTAATATATCTCTTTCAAAGTATAAAACAGATTCTGGGCACTCCTTGTCTATTCAGCTCTTCTTCATTGTGAAACGCTTTAAGCGTCCGCACTAATCGCTTTTATCTAACCCAGATAAAATATTTCTTCATCGTTGAAAGGTAGCTCCCTTGCGCACTCACTGCTCATCTTGTTTTTGCCAAGGACATCCGAGTTACCACATGCAGTGATCCAGTTTTCCTTTGCCTCATTTCAACTCTGTGCTTCCTCAGGCAGAGCAGTCTACTGCCCACATTGAGAACTCAGTCTTTTGGAGCTTCTCTGGGATTCTATTATCTGCATCTTAGCCTACACTTGGTCACCTGGCTTGGGATGTGTCCAGTACCGGCCTCTCTCCACCACACTCTCCCAGGGCATGCTCTGGGTAATCCTTGCTTCTGGGTTTCACAATCTATAAATATCTTCTCTAGGCCTTTTATCTTCATTGTCCTATTGTGATCTATATTTTTTAAACTTTAGTCCAATTAATCAAACATGTTGCCATACTCCAAAATAATAAAAATATTTCCACCTGTAAACTTTATGGAGTTATTTGCTACATGTAGACAGAGCATCAGGCCACTTGGAATTTATTTTATATGCAGTTAGAGATCAAAATACATACACATATTAGATATTGACATTTAATTGGCCCATTTTTAATTGACCACAGTAAAACCTTTTCATGCAAATATCTACATCCTATTCTTTTGATCAATTTGTCTATTTTTTGTAATAAATTCAACATGGTATGAATTACAATAGCTTTATAAGGAGCTATGCTACCCTTCAGAATAAGAGTTTTATTTTATATGTGTAATGTGTGATTTCATACTTTTTAATATAAATTTAAATCATCTAGTCAATGTCTGCAAGGGCACATATATGTGCTGGTATATTAATTATAATTGAATTAATTGTATTTAGGAGAAATATATTTTTAAATACTTTGAATGGCAATCTGCACATAATTAGGGGTTTTACTTGTTTCTGAGGTACTGGGGATTCAACCTAGGATCGTGCACATACAAGACAAGTGCTCTGCCACTAAACCGCATCTCCAATCCTGAATAACTGGGCCTCAGTGAACTGTTCTCAGTGGTCTGTGGTTGGTGACAGAGTGCTGTGGTGCCTCTTTTGCTAGATTTAAGTATAGTGTGGCTCTAATTTAAAAAAATATATGACATAAAAATTTTATTTTCTACTTGCTTATTACTGGTTCATACAGATATCTCTAGATTGGGTTTTCTAATCCTTCAGAGGATTGTCCACATGGTGATGGACGACAGTGACCTGCATATTTCTTCTATGGAAATCCTTGATATTAAGATACTCTTAGATTTATAAATGACTTGAGACATTCTTCCTCTTTCCATAGTATGAAAATATTTGTGCAGATTTGGTATAATTTCTTCCTTAAATATTTAAAAGAATTCACTAGTGAATTCAGTTAGGAAGCTTTTAAATTATAGGTTCAATTTCTTTAATAGATACATCACTTTTCAGATTTCTAGACATGTTAAATATTTTTTTCTACGAATTTGTCATTCTTACCTAAATATAAAAAATATTGACAAATTTGATACTCTCAAAATTTAGTAGGCTAAATCAGGAAGATCTTGAGTTTGGGGCTAATAGGGTCTACAAAAGCAAGAACCTCTCTCTCTCTTTCTCTCTCTGTCACACACACACACATACACACACACAAATCAAAATGTGGCATAGTGATGTTCCTGCTATCCTCTTAAAATCACTTAGTGTCTATATTTTTATTCTCTGATATGAGTATTTTGTGTTTTCTCATATTTTTAGAAATTGATTGAAATAATGAAAAATTTGGAAACTTTATCATATATCAAAGAAACACTTTTGCCTTCAGATTTCTCTGTACTATAATTTGTATTTTGTTGTTGCTTGTATGTTTATTTTCTGAATTTCTCTTCTTTCTGACTGAATTTCACTTATTTTTTGTGTGATGGCTGCTTAGTTGAGCATACCCAACTTTTCTTGCAAAAGATGTGTCCAAGACCACCCATTTCCTTCTAACATAACGTTTTCACTATTGTTTCTTTTTTAACTAAAATTATTCAAAAATATTTAAATACGCATGAAGAAATAAAGACTAGCAATGGAGATGTAACTTAATGATTATTTTCTTAGTGTGATTGAATTTGCAATTTTGAAACATCTCTATAGTTACAGTATAAAGACAAAAATAGCTGTTTCATTTTGAGTAAGGGTCTTACTATGGAGACCAGGATGGCCTCCATCTGAGAAATATCTAGTTGCCTTGGACTTCTGAGTGTTAGGATTAAATGCATGTACCACCACTCAGCCCAACAAAGGCAATTAGGACGTCAGAGTACATATGGCTACATCAAGTAACAAGACTGAGCGACTGAAGAATGGAGTCAGAGCTTGGAGGGAGGGCATTTGAGGTTGGTGTTGCACCCACCATTCCTCAGGAATGCTTCTTACTGCAATGGGCAGGCGTTAGTGCAGGAACATGACTGGCTACAGTGATGAGAGGAAGTGATGCTGGCGTGCTTGGCCCTAACAACTGTATCACCTCCTCCAAGGCTCAGAGAACTCATGGAAAAGAAGGCAGGGAGAATGTATGAGCCAGAGTTTGGGGAAGTATACACACAGCAAAGATATTGTCTGGATGTGATGACAGACTTTCTGTGCCATAAAAGCATTAGTCAGTTTTCTGTCACTGTGACAAACTCCCTGACAGAAATCAACACAAGCAAGAACAGATTTATTCTGGCATGATTTCAGAGGTTTGTGTTCATAGTCACCTGCTTTGGTGGCTTTTTGGCCTATGGTGAGACAGCACGTCACGGCAGATGTGTGTAAAGACAAGCCAGGAAGCAAAGAAATAGAGAGGGCAATGCCCTACTTGCTCCACCCAGGCCCTGCCTCCTCAAGTAGCTAATACCTCCAAACAGCTCATTAACTTATTAATCCAGCACTAGATTCATCCACATTGTCCATCTTTCAAGAGTCTTGCCTTGGGACAGTACTGCACGAGGGATAAAGCCTTCAACACATGAGTTTCCTGGGGACATTTCACATCAAAACCATACCACAGAGACACAGAAGATAAATAAAGCAGTTTTAAAGAGTCACTATAAATAACACTACCATGGGCAATACATAGAATGTAACAGGTGACATAATCTGCTATGAAAATATAAGCTTCAATAACAAGATTTCCACTCTTGCTATTTGAACCAAGGTCTCCCGAGATATAGTCTTATATTGTTAATGAGAACTAAAGGAGTTACAAAAGTTATCAGAGCTATAATAATCTATGAATACATTAAAGTGATAAAAAAACAAAACAAAACAGTATCAACTATGAGTGAGCCAAAGTGAAAAGGTGCACCAAGGACATAGAATGGTAGAGTCATCCCCAAGGAAACAGTCATATGCAAAGAGTAATTGAGTGCTGAATGCTAAGGTGAGGATCAGTAGACTCCTCTTGCTAGGAGCTGAAGGACTGCCTCAGATGCCATTTCTCTTCCTGTGTAGGTTGGCTGTACTGTACATACTTCCAGTGGCCCAATGGTTAAAGTATCCCTGGGTTCCAGTGCACATGGAGCTGAGTGCGAACAGGCATTGCCAGTCACAGGACAGGTGGAATTTAATACAGTAATTAGTTAAACAGGTGATGGAAGCAATCAGAAGGCAAGGAAGATTAATCCGACACAGAGACTAGCACTGGTACAGGTGGCCTATTACAATGACTGTTACAGGCTGAATGATGACATGTCCTCACAAAGGGCTTATGTGTGGATGGATTGGTGGCAGGTAGCAGACTGCAGAGGTGGACCATTGAGAAAGCAACTGGATCACGAGGGCTCTGATCGTGTCAGTGGATCAATTCTATTTAGGATTTCATAACATTAATGGAGTTGTTTGGAATCTTTGGAGATGGGGCCTACTTGGAAGTAGGTCCTGAAGGGTATTTTGGGAGTAGACTCCATTCTCTTGCTTCCTGGTTGCCATGAAGTGAGCAGCCTGCACCTCTTCTCCAGGACAATGCTCTGTCTTGTCCCAGGTCCAAAGCTTAGGCGAAATCTCTGAAACTATGGGCCCAACCCAGTCTTTCTTCTCTTAGGATGTTTGTCACCAGTATTTCACACACTGCCTAGAAGCTCACTAGCACAATGGCAAAGGCAAAAATGTAGTATAATGTGCCCTTTCCCTGGCCCTGAGCAGGCTGAATAGACATTCGGCATATTCCGCTGCTGGACCTTAACGACCCAGGTGGGACCCAGGTGGAGTCTTATCCACCTTGCTGCAGGTGCAGTTTCCTACAGGAACTTAGAGGAACGGACTGCCCGCTGAGCTTGCTTTGCAACAATAATCCAGCAGAAACAAAGGATGGGGTCTGTGGGCTTTCCCTATCTTTTTTTTTTTTTTTTTTTTTGGAATTATAAAGTTTTTATTTCATAGAAACTTACTTTTGAGAATTTGGATTTTTTTTTTCCTCCTTTTTTATTTTTGATACTTTATATACATTTCCAATGTTTCCCCTTTTCTGAGTCTCCTCTTTGTATACCCCCCATCCCC
>CM052703.1:83169105-83204238 GCA_028551405.1 Uromys caudimaculatus | reverse complement strand
CCTGTGAGATTTCCTTTCTACGGTGCTCCTTGGCTACTGACTCCTGGTGTCCCGGGTAGAGGTTTCCCCCTTTCTACGGTGCTCGTTGGCTACCGAGTCCTGGTGTCCGAGGCAGAGGTTTCCCCCTTTCTACGGTGCTCCTTGGCTACCGAGTCCTGGTGTCCCAGGCAGAGGTTTCCCCCTCTCTACGGCGCTTGTTGGCTACCGACTCCTGGTGTCACAGGCAGAGGTTTCCCCCTGCAAGTGAGATCGGGAAGTTTCGGAGTCTTTCTGTTCCCGGGTTCTCAGGCCCGGGATCCCGGCAGATCCGGGCTGGTCTGGGCGAGAGGTGCTGCTCCCCTCAACCCCACTCACGGTCCTTCCAAGTTCCTGTGAGGCTTCCTCTCTACGGCGCTCCTTGGCTCCGGCTTTCCCTATCTAACCGCAGTGCGGAGTATTAAATTTTGAGCCTTGATCACGGCTTTTGTCTTGGCTTCATCCTTCTCTCGCACCCCGTCCCTTTTTCATTTCCAGCTCCCCTTTCAGGTAGACCCAGTTCATCCATAGCTGCTGGCCAGCTACAGTGTAACAGGAACTGAAGCATTGCCCAGAGGGTGAGGAACCAGTAAGGTACATTATAGCATCAGTCAATTGCCACGTGCTGTCTGAACTTGCTGAGAAGCTAGGGTCAGACCTGAAGGCCTTCCCAAGGCTCACCACACTGAACCTGTTCTTTTATTAGTCCCGCCCCCCACCAGGAACTCTAACTTGATGTAAATCTACCCATATTTGCCTCCATGTGATATGATGCAGCCCCTTTGTTTGGTTTGTATTCTTTGTACCTGGTTTTACTTGTTTTAACACCTCACACATCTGGCTTACACATTGTCCTTAAATAATTTCAGTCTGCTGAAGGCTCTTACACTTCAGAACTCACCAAAGCCACTAAGGCTCCAGCCCTGTCCCAAGGTCCCTGATAAATGCACCTCTTTCTTTTTCCTTATATCTTGCTAATTCTAAGAAACAGCAAGAAGACAGAATTTCTGTCTCACTTTCTCTTATGTAAGGAAACACCCATTGAACACCCATCCTGGCCTTAGATGCATCGCCTGCTATACTTAGTAGTGGTCATGTAACTCTGTGTCAGTCTGCTGACACTCTCTTGTACCACATGGGGACAGGTAGCCATATTAGCATTGTAAGACTCTGGGGAGTCTTAACTTACCTGAGACGCCCGAGTGAACACATGGAGTCGGGGATTGATGCAAAATGCAAGAGGAATTTATTGAACCAGAGCTCTGGGGCCCACCTGCACCGTGAGGAGAGGCGACCCCGTAGGCTTTCACACAAGCATTTTTATACTTTTTCAGAGGGCAGAAACAGCAACTCGGCACATTTTCATTGGATAGCACCCTTAACCTTTAAACTCATTGGCTCGGGCCTGTAAGAAGGTTATCCTGGTCCTGCACCGGACATTCCAGGAAGGGGGTAGGGTGTTGGAGCTGCCTTGTGATCAGGTATATTGGAGCCTGGCACAGTTACCCAAAGGGGGGTTGGGCGCACTCCAGGAGGCGGGGTAGGGCGTTGGAGCTTGGGTCTCTCTATGTGATCTCTTTCTCATTCACCCCTTTTCTTTGGAACTATTTCAATCTTGAAATTAAAGATCATCTTGTTTAATGTGCTGATATTGCTGCCTGATCATCATAATCTGCACTGCATTAATGTGCTCTCTAATAAGGGCAACTAATTTATTAAAAGGATAGGTCCAAGTGATAGTATAATCAGCAAACTAATTACTGGACCAAGGAAAGGGAGAAGGTAAGACAAGATTCCATTCCAGGCGCTCCACATGGGGTTATCAAAAAGCTCTTGGCGCCTCTTTTCTAACTCTTCTTGGTGTTTTTGGATCCTATCTCACACAATCCCAGACTTGTTTGCATAAAAACATTTTTCTTGCAAGACCACTCATATCTCCCTTGTCTGCAGTAAGTAGATCTAGATCGTGTCTGTTTTGGAGAACCACTTCGGCCAGAGAATCTACCTGATCCTGCCTGGTACACCATACCTACATCATCTATCAGCCTCTGGGATAGCTTAGTATATGTGTCTATTGCTACCGCCATACCAGATGAACTGAACTGCCCTCTTATGCCTGGGCAAAAGGGGTCAAAGCTGGGCAGTGGAACGGGCTGGTCCCCTGGGAGGATCTCGACGTCCGGGCAAGAGCGTTGCAGGGACACAGAACCCAGGCCAGTTTAAGGGGAGAGAAGGATAAGCCATGTTGTCTCTACACACAAAAGCCTTCCCTCTGCCCAGACAAACGGCCTCAGAAATGTGAATATAACGACTGCAGGAGGCGAACACTGCTAGGCCAAGATCTACATCAAAAGAGTCATTTTTGAAAGGACTGAAGAAGCAGGGAGTCACATTAAATCCGGCTGACTGTACCTAGAAGGGTCTTAAGAGACTACAGTTTTCCTTTTGTCAGACCAAAGCGGAGATTCTGGTGGCTGCCCCAGCCACCCCAACCACAACAGAAGGAAGACAGTGAGTGCTGTCCAAAGGTACTACAAACAGTCATGATCAAGGTTGAGTGATCTTGAGCTCGAGCAGATTGTCCATCTTCTGTACCGTCTAGCAGGGGTCTCTGGGGAACAGGGCATCTGCAGGTTTCACATGGGAAGCATACACCCAGGCCTCAATATCATCTACCTTGAGGACTGTGGGAGTAGTTAGCAGTGCCAGGGTCTCTTTCATCTGGGTTCTAGCGACTGTGTCCGATGTCTCTTTACATAGATCCTGTCACCGGTCTGGAAGTGGTGAGGGGTCTCTGGCATCCCTGGAGCATTTAAGGCAGACAGTTTGGGCCAAATCTCATGCTGTAGGATACCTCCTGGGAGGGCCTAGTGGACACCAAGGGAGTTGGGGTACCACACAGGATCCCAAAAGGGGTCAGGTTAAAATGGTAGGGGTGTTCCGAGCTCAGAACAGGACCAAGGGGAGGGGCACCACCCAGTCCGAGCCAGCCTCCAAGGTCAATTTAATTAAGGTCTCTCTCTTTTTTGGGTTCTATTCATTCTCTATACCTGCCCTGAACTTTGGGGATGGTACTCACAATGAAGTTTCTAATCTGTCCCCTATACTTTTGCCACCCCCTGGCTTACCTGACAAAAGCAGAACCATTGTCTTATCCACTTGCCTTGGGCATTCCAAACCTCGGGGAAATGTCCTCTAATATCTTCTTGGACACCACAGCAGCTGTTTCCTGCTTGGTGGGTAATGCCTCAGTCCATCTAGAGAAAGTATCTATGAACATCTGAAGGTATTTGTAATCACAGTTTCCTGGCTTAACTTCTGTAAAATCGACCTCTCAATATGCTCTAGGCTGTTCCCCCTAGGTCTTTTGCCCTGTTTATTCTTGGCTGCATAAGCACTCACTTGCTGGCATACCTTACACTGTTCTACTATCTTTCTGGCCTAAAACCTGAGTCTTATTATATATATTTTAGGTCCCTTGACTGCTTGGACAAGCTTTTTATCCCCTAAACGAGTCCATCTGTGCATTTGGCCCAGTAAGTCTTTTGCTTGCTTTCTGGGGAGCGTAGTTTTCTTTCTTGTGTGCCATTTCCCTTCCTTCTCTAGGTGATAGTTGGTAGGGTGGCCAGCAATCTGGGTCCTTTCTTCTTCAGTGTATTCTAAATGAGGCCATCCTTTAGTCAGTCCCATTTCCCAGCAGGTGTTTCTTGTAGGCCCATAACCAGGATGGGCTCCTGCATAGCCACTGCTCGAGCCACTAGATCTGCCTGGTTATTGCCCTGGGCCACTGACTTTTTTCCTTCCTGATGTCCTGGGCATGAATAATACTCACGGTTACAGGCTTCACTGGGACATCCAAGAGATCCCGGATTTCTTGTTTGTTTCCTCTGGTGTGAGCAGTCCTTTCTCTTAGCATATAGCTCTGTGGTCGTGGGATGTGGCAAAGGCATATATGTTATCTGTGTAGATGTTGATTTTCTTGCAGGCTCCAAGTTCTAAAGACCTTGGTGGGGGCGGTTAGCTCCACTTCCTGTGTCAACGTGTCAGGGGGTAGAGGTTCCGCCTAGATGACATTTGTGCTGTCCACCACAACAGCACCTGCTTGTCTCTGATCTTCATGGAGAAAATTGCTCCCCTCTGTAAACCAGGTAGCCTCAGCTTTTGGCGGGGGTCAGTTGGAGAGGTCTCTCCTTTTGGCCAGCTAGTTGTGGCCTGTCAGGCAGGAAATGTATCTGGGCCCCTATTTTGGAGAGTATGTCTCACCCCAACAGAGGGTAGGGACAGTCTGGGGTGACCCTAAATGATTGCAATACCCGGCCCATCCCTAGGGTATTCTTTGGGTAGTCTGTTCTTTGGGTAGTCCATGAATACATTTTGGTGCCAATGACTTCTTGGACCTAAGATCTTTTCTTGAAAATGGGGCCATCGGCTTGGAGGACTGAGTGTTGAGCCCCTGTGTCCACCAATAATTGAGTGGGTTTCTCCTCCACTCTCAGAGCTACCCTGTGTTCGGGGAGAGGGTCCGAACTCTGTCTCTCCTAATCACTGTCTTCACTCAGGGATAACACCTTTTGCCGCTTGGGGGCACTTTTCCCAAGGCCTGGGATTTCTTGCTCCCAGCTTCCGTTAGGACACTCTCAGGCCCAATCTGTTTTTTTTTTTTTTTTGGTTTTTCGAGACAGGGTTTCTCTGTGTAGCCCTGGCTGTTCTGGAACTTATTCTGTAGACCAGGCTGGCCTCAAACTCAGAAATCCACCTGCCTCTGCCTCCCAAGTACTGGGATTAAAGGCGTGCGCCACCACTGCCCGGCCCAATCTGTTTTTATACCATTTTAATTACATGCAAGCAATCAGATCAATTCTAGGTTGAGGAACAAGCAATATAATAAACACAAATAGCCAAGAAATCAGCAGTGCAATAAGCAAAAGTCCGTGATCATTCCTGTGATAGCTGTTTCTGAAGACTTGTCAGGATGACCGAAATATCTGAGCCTATTTCCTTGTCCAAGCCCAAAATCAGATTCTCACCTGAAGCCTACTTCTTCTGTTCCACCCTAAAATTAAGATTTCTATCTGAACTTACTTCCCTGTTATGGGGCAGTGGTCTGTGGCAGGCAATCTGGCACCCGGTTGAGCATAGGTTGAAAACTCTGGGCGACTCAGCGGAGCAATTCACAAGGGACCAGAAAACGTTTTTGCCAATGCTCCTGGAAGGCTCCTGTAAAACAGCTACAACCTCCACAGCCCCCCTGTAGAGAGGCCTGTCATGTGAGATTTGTCACGTAGGAGCAACACCAAGCCCTCCCACATGCAAATAAGGTGCCCAGATCTTAAGCTCTCAGACCAAGCCAATGGGAAGTACCTGTTGTCAGACCCATGACCCCTCCCAAACTGTATATTAGACCATCCTAACCTGTGTAGGAGAGATCCCCATCCAGAAGGAATAAAGGTGTGAGAACTACTCCATCGTCTGAGAGCGTCTATCATAAGAGCTGTAACACTGCTGCTTGGGAAGAGATCTGCTCTCCCGACCGCCACCAGAAGCTTCCCACACTGCTCATTGGCTAGTTGGCCTCTTGTGGGCTCAGCTCAGGCCCCAACTCAGCACAAGGTGGTGGGTGCAGCATCTTGGAGCAACCGAGGCGGCAACTGGAGACTCTGTCCCTGCTCCCGCTCTCCCCTTTGCCTGAACCTTCGAATTTGTCCGGGCCAGATATCACTGAGGAAGGCTCCCAGCATGCAGGCCCGCATCTGGCGACCAATGTGGGGCTGGAACAGCGACACGACTGCACTGAACAGATACCGCAGAAAGGTGAGCCCTCCCAAATCAGGAGACGGTTGACCTGTCCTTTCCTGCTGTGCTTTCAGTCAGCGCCATCGTGTGGATTTAGACAAGCTGAAGGGGCAACTGAAGCCTGGCCAGAGCTACTCTCTGGTGTTGGCTGAAGGTCCCTCTAGCCTCTGTCTGAATCCCAACAGCCCATAACGTGCCTTGGCAAAGACTTTCTATCTAACTTCTCCTAAAAACAAAAGAAAAACTGGTAACACTGCAGCCACTTAAAAGCCACAGGGCAGCTACCAGTTCTTAAATCTGCAGAAAGGCTTAGCATTTTAGACCTCTGTGGAATCCCCCAAAGCCAATAGGCCAAGGGAATGTTCCCATTGGACAAAGCGTTTCTCCTCTTTTCTGTCATGGGCAGCTCACAATCACACAAAAAAAGTCTCCCCAGGCCAGGGAAATATGTGCTCAACCTGCCACAGACCACTGCCCCACACCCTGTTCTAGCCTGAGATTAGATTCCTGCCTGAGCTTACTTCCTTGTCCTTGGCTTAATGTCAGGACTTCTTGTAGATTCCTTCCTTGTCACTTTTTTTCCTTTTTCTCTTTCTCTGTTCCTTCTCCTTCCCTGTCTCCCTGTTATGGTGGACTTTCTCAGAAACCTGCACTAACCCTCTTAACAGCTTACCCTGTCTTTCTAGCCTCTGAAGCTTTTTCCTGTTATCTCTACTAGCCTGGTCTATAAAAACTAATGTCACAGTAGCTTTGTCCTCCTTGCTGCTGAGGTCATAGGGTGTATATTGGCAGAATGCCTCTATGAGCTGCTATGGGCGACTTATCCCTGCTTATACCTTGGTCAGATTTGTGGGTCATTAAGCGGCCCTCTTGAGACCTGCCAATGGAGTCTGGTGATGGACTGACTATAAGGTGCCCCATACCTTCTGCCATAGTCAGGGAAAGCCCGCTGTTGATGACAGCCTGGTTAATCGATGGTGTCTGAGGGGGCATTCTTTCTAACTTCACCCTAGGTGGGCTGATGAGTAAATAAGACAGTTTTAAAGAGATTAATTGGCCCCTTGGAAAGGGAGGTGGGATCTCCTCCTGCTGCTCCCTCTGGTAAATGAGGGTACAACGGCTCCAGTCCCATATGGGCTGTGGATCCCAGGACCAGTGCTGGTGCTAGTAGGGCCAGGGTAGATATGGAGGAGGAGAATCTTGGAGTAGCAGGCCCACTGTTGAAGGGTCTTGGAGGATCGATTTCTTCTCAGGTCTGGATCTCTCCTCCAGGGCTTCCTTTTTCCTGATGGCAAGAACCTGTGAGGCAGGTCTTGGGGGAAAAAAAGGCCTTTTTCTATGAGGGGGAGGGGGCCCTCTACTAGATTTTCTCCCTCTTTGTCCGTCTCTGTTCCCACTCTAAAACTCTCAGCCTGCCTTTCTTTTCTACTACCAAATCACAGGCTCTAGCCTTATCTTTCACCTGCCCTCACCTGACTACAGACAGCTCTTTTTTGTCCAATTAAAAGGCTCTTTTCTCTCAGATATAAATTGAGCACAACTATTAACATTCTGTAATTTATAAAGTGTAAGATACACCTAACACCTAGTCCATCTGCCATCTATATATCCTAACTTAAAAAGTCTTATAGTTCCACGCCTGTTATGTCCTGGTTTAGCTTGTATACAATCTGAAAACCTCTCAAGTCTATATCATCTTTCTCATTACTAAACAGCTTGGGTTGGCTATGAGACTATAATCAGTCTTCAATCCCGTCAGAATTCTGAGAGTGTCATAAAATTTACCTGGAAATATAGGAAGCTTAACACAGTTTCCAGAACTGAAACAAAATGTAGAGACAGCTGTCTACCTATACAGTCCCCTGTTTCCAAGAATGGGGTGCTGTAAGGAGCAGATATGTCTCAACAACAAATGATTAAATAACATTAAATGTCATATTCTGTGGATTTCTGACATTATTGAAAACTATCTGTCTATGCACAGGGATCTACACTATTGTCCTTTAACTATTTCCAGCTATTTTTTAATTAAAATATCCATATAACTCTGGAAGATGTGTAGAGTCTAATCACCTTTTCTAAAACAACAAAGACAAAGCCTTTCTCCCAAATCAGCATGTCCTTTAGCCGGTAACTAGGAAAACTTTTAGTTTGACCTCTCTCCCAGAGGAATAATAAAACAATCACAAAACTCAAAATCACACCCATTTTGATAATTAAAACAATTTAAAACAAATGAAGTAAACTATACAAATACTGTATGGACCTATCCTTAGGCTTTTTCTAATCTGTCATGCCAGCATATTAACCCAAAATTCCCATGGAGCCCATGTTCAAAGAATATGAGATATCTTGCAGGACTTTATTAGACCATCTTTAAAGTAAATAAATCACACTTCTACTAATATCTGCATATAGAAAACAGGCAGTTTCAACCTATTTGCTCTCTGCCAGGAGCCAGTGTATTTTTCCCTGTACTAGTTCCGAACTGCAGGCAGAATTCCACACGTGGCATGGGCAAAATCTGTATTTTTATCTATCTTTAAAAACAAATAAAGCAAACTTTAAAATTCTGTCCTCTGATTACCTGCTTGTAGGAAGCAGGCGACTTTTACTGTCTGGCTTTTTGCCTCAGAGTAATCTTATCTCTGTTCACAGCAGGGTACCATAGAGCCAGTGAACTGAGTCTGCCCTGTGTCTCTTTGTTTATGATTTAATGCTTGAGCCACCACATGACTCCTCCTCTCGCTGAGAAACTACCTCTCCCCTCCTTTGTTTTTTTCTCTTTCCCTAACTTTCCCATGTTTAACTGGGTAAATTCAGTCTGTCTGATGTCAAAAAAGAACCATTAGTCAGTCTGAGTCTTAGAACACAGAACATAAAACAATCCGAACAGAAAACAATTAACACAGAGACAGTTTGCCCCAGCTCGCCCCAGCTTGCCCCAGCTTGCCCCAGCTTGCTCTAGCTCGCCCCAATTCACCCCTGCCACAGGCGGCGGGTGCAAACACCCAACACACAGTTTGTCCCTTCCACGGACAGAACAGAACCAGGTGGCCCTGCCGAACGCATCTGCAGAAGCCAGATCGACCCTGCCACCCCTGCCTCGGGCAGTGGGTGTAACCAGGTGGCCTTGCCGCATTGGCGGAAGCCAGATCCAGAAGGAGGGAGACCTCTTGACTTCTTCCAGGGGGGCCTGAAGAGTCCTCCAGACCCCCCACAGTCACAACGTTAAGGCACATCTGCCTGCGGCACTTGACTGCCCCAAACACAGTGGACTATCTGAGCCCCCTGAAGCTTGCAAGCAAGACTTTTAAACAGACTTACAGACTCAAGACTAAGACAAATATTGAGACAACTGCGGTTATCTGCTCAAGCTATTCCTCCAATCCACCGATCTCCTGTGTGTCCCCACAGAGGGTCGATTCCCGGCCAATGCACCAAATGTTAGATTCTGGGGAGTCTTAACTTACCTGAGACCCCTGAGTGAACACATGGAGTAGGGGATTGATGCAAAATGCAAGAGGAATTTATTGAACCAGAGCTCTGGGGCCCACCTGCACCGTAAGGAGAGGCGACCCCGTAGGCTTTCACACAAGCATTTTTATACTTTTTCAGAGGGCAGAAACAGCAACTCGGCACATTTTCAATGAATAGCACCCTTAACCTTTAAACTCATTGGCTCGGGCCTGTAAGAAGGTTATCCTGGTCCTGCACTGGACATTCCAGGAAGGGGGTAGGGCGTTGGAGCTGCCTTGTGATCGGGTATATTGGAGCCTGGCACAATTACTGGAAAGGGGATTGGGTGCACTCCAGGAGGCGGGGTAGGATGTTGGAGCTTGGGTCCCTCTATCTGATCTCTTTCTCAGCATTTCCTTCATGGACTCCCCACCCAGACTTTCCCTCTCAGTAGAGGACTCAGCCTTGGATGCATGTCTCATGCACCTATTGCAGTGTCTGTAGAACTGCTGACATATCCAAAAAACAGGCAAACAAAAAACTCCAAAACAAACAAACAAAAAACCCAACCAAACAACCCCTGTCTTTGAGAATATAGAGAAAGACAGCCACATCAGGATCATCCAGCCCCAGCCTCTCAGATGCTCCACCCTCAGGCTGTTCAGCCTCAGTTTCTTGCCTTACTACCCACAGTCAGGATCACACACTCACTCTGCCCCAACTCTTCTCTAGTTCTCTCTCTATCCAGGTTTCGAGCTCCAGTTAGGTTATGTGACATCATTCTTGGGGAGACATGAATAAATGTCTACTCACCCCAGGCAGGAAAGTAACAACAGACCAAAGTATAGATACCACAAAAACCCAACTTGGAGAACCAATATGTTTTATTAGGATTACTTACAGGAATATGGGCAAGAGGTTACTTACAGGAGCAGAAATAACTCTCAGCTTGTATGAGAGTGTCTGTCAGCAGTCCTTGCTGCTTCAGGAGAAATGGACCTAGAGAGTATGGTCAGTTTTTTTTGGGGGGGGGGGATTCATGAAGCCTTTGTGTTGTTACTGCCTATGCTTAGGGAGCTTCCCTGCAGGGAGGAGTGTGTCATCTCTCCTTAGCGTATCCTGTTGTTTTACCTCCCATCGGAACACTCTCTGTCTTAAGGCACTTCCCTCCAAGAGAGATGTCATATCTTAGAGGAAACCGTGACAGGCATCAGCTCCTCCCTTTGAATATCACACTATTGAAACAATGAATGCTCAAGAAATTGGAATTTCTCCAGGAATCTCACACTGCAGGAACGGAAAGGTCCAGTGTCAACCAGCAGGGCAAACTCCTCTGCAAAAATCATGCACAGTTCTGACAATTGCCAGGTCAACTTTCAAGAGAGACTGGAACCAAGAAAATGATGGTGGGCTAGAGGTCACTTTGACAGGCACTACTTAGTAATCCACGCCTTTGTCCTTCTATGTTAAACCTCATGCCAGGACCCTAACAATGACTTGGGGTGACAGCAAACCTCTCTGTTTCTCCTCCCAACATTTTCACCTTGAAAAAAAACCTGCATTTGTTGATTTTCACTATTAACTTGTTTGTTCAGTTGGCCTATTGAGGATGGATGACTGAGAGTACCTTACTGGGATGTTAAAATCCACCTTCTGGCCATGGTTATCTGGTTCCACCAGGGGCTTAAAAGTAGTGGGTCTGGCAATTGTACACAAGAACCTAAACCCATAAGGCCACATATGCTCCCCCTTACAGCTTAGTTACCTTTAATGCTTCATATGGTGATGGAAACCTTACAATTTACTATGCCACAGTGAGAAGTCATCTCGGGAACTTTGAGATATTCCACCAGGGTCCCCCACCCCTCCAAGCACATGGGCACCCCTCCCCTCCTGGAAGAAACAGGTTAGAGAGCACGTAGACTGGAAGGGAGGGGCTGATTAAGCCCCTGCTACCTCATTCCCTAAAGACCAATCAGTTTAAAAGACACACTGTTCTGCCAATCACGTTGTGCCTAATGACTGCTGCTCTAAAATCTGGATATAAGGTCCCTGAATGGGCTCCACGTGGTGGCTCTCCCGTCTTGGTATGCAGAGCAACCTCAGCATGCTGAATCAATAAATTCCTCTTGCGTTTTGAATCAATCCCTGACTCCATGTGTTCACTCGAGGGTCTCCGAAGGGAAGTTAAGGCTCGCCAGAGTCTTACAACAGGAGAATGTATTAGACTCAACTTTGAAAGATAATGCTGGATCCTTTTCCAAAATAGTTATATCAAGTATGTTCTGCCCCCAAGCAATGGCATACTGTAGCTGAAGGGCTTTGAACTTGATATTTTTGATGATCGTGCTTGTTATTTGATTTCTAAATGATATAACATTCCTATAAAGGAGGCCTAAATTGGTTGGAGACAGTGTGGGATTAGGAATGCAGACTCTATTACTTAATATCGGTGTGTGAGTCTTGCTTAAATTATTCAACTTCTCTTTAGCTCAGTTTCCTTAAAGCACTATTTTTATGATTATGTGAGCTCACATAAAAAGAACTGTAATTATACCTAGTATACGCCTAATGCTTTGCCTAATCATATCTACTAAAGTATAGCTGTGGTCAAGGTCATTATCATTTTATGAGACTGTGTAATGGTAGGTGAGTATGCTAAGACTAGTTCAGGATTGTTGCTGACATGGGTATTCTACTCAGGCTTCAACCTTGGAGGAGTCCAGGACCTGAGCTTACAGGTGCTGAGGAGTCGGACTGCCTCTAGGTGGAGTGAGAAAGATAGATGTTTTCTTTTCTTTGGGGTGTGTGTGTGTGTGTGTGTGTGTGTGTGTATGTCTGTGTCTGTTTGCCTGTCTCTCTCTCTCTCTCTCTCTCGTGTGTGTGTGTGTGTGTGTGTGTGTGTGTGTGTGTATGTGTGTGTGTTTGGGTCCATGTATTCAGAGTCAACCTCAGATGTCATTCCTCAGGAAGCTGCTCACCTGTGTTTTGAGACAAGGACTCTCATTGGCCTGGAACTTGCTGATTTGGTGAGGTCACCTGGCCAACAAGCTTCAGGGATTCTTATGTTCTGTATCCTGGGATTGTGACCACATGGCATTTTTTACCTGGGTTCTGGGATTTGAACTCAGGTCTTCAGGCTTGTGTAGCCGTCACTATATTGACTAAGCTATCTAACCCCACTCCTTAAATGAAGTGAAAGTCTAAATGGTGTGTTCATTCATAAGGGCTGAGAAATAAATTTCTTTAATCAAGATGCAGAAAGGATCCACTTGGCTTCTAGTTGACCCAAGAAGATAAAGAGACTAGCAGAGTAGTAAAGAGCTAACAGTTTTTGATTGGTTGGTGTATGCTAAATGGTGTGTTAAAAATTTAACATTCATTTTTTTTTTTCAGTTTTGCATATGAAGGACATTCTCAGTCCATTTTACTAAAACATGGAGAATTAATTTTTCCCAAGGTTACTTACCCATTTTTGTATGAAGTTTCACCTTAAACCAAGTCCAACTCATCCCAGGACCTTTATCTTAATTATTCCTGGATAGTATCTCTCTTGCTCCCTTCCCATACAAACAACCACCAATTATTCTTTTTTGGCCTTTCTCTAATTTATACATTTATATATTGGCAAATACACACTTGCAGTGCCCATGGAGAAAGGAGTTTTGGATCCCCGGGAGCTGGAATTCAGGTGGTTGTGAGCTGTGTAATGTGGGTGCTGGGAACTTTACCCAGGTCGTCTGGAAGAGTAGTACATGCTCTTAACCACTGAGCAGCCCCTCCCACCCCCATTCTTGGTATTTTTAAGCTTTTTTCACACCTGCAAATCTGAGTTAAGTTGTCATTTCACTAATGTGACTTGTCCTTTTCTGATCGTGGGAGGTTCCGTCCCCTTTCACAGCTTGGTGGGCTATTTATAGGATCTGTATGAGTTATTTGTTTGCATCACTTGTAAATTATCTTCATGGCTGGAAATAGATTTTATATATTGATGAAATCAATTTATAAATTGTCGTGCGTGTGTTTAAATGATCTCACAGTGTGGCTTCGGCTGGCCTTGTGCTTTCCATTGCTGTGCATACGTGTGTGTGCGTGCGTGTGTGTGTGTGTGTGTGTGTGTGTTTGTGTGTGTGTGTGTTTGTGTGTGTGTGTGTTTAAATAATCTCACAGTGTGGTTTCAGTTGATCTTCTGCTTTTCATCTTCCTGCTCAGCCTCCTGAGTGCTGGCATGACAGGCATTCGCCATAGTGTCCAGATTTTATTTTATTATTTTTTTCCCTTGGGTAAAATGCATATGGTACAATAAGTCATTCTCAATTATTTTAAAGTATACACTTAATGGATTTTAGTAGTTTCACAGGGAAACCATTAGCGTGCTCTAGAACATTTTCACCACCCAAGTATGCAACCCTGTATGCATTCGGCATTCTTTCCACACCCTCCCCCCATCCCAGTCCCAGGTCACCGCCGAGCTGCTGATGTATCGATGCATTTGCCGGCAAGGTATTTCAGACAAGCTGTTGATTCTGCTTCTTTGAGCCTTTATTTTTTAAAACTCATGTATGTATATTTAAAAGTATTAATAAAATGTGTATACTTTTCTCCTATTAATTTGTTTTTAATATCTGTTTAATTCTCAACACCTGAGAACATTCAGGAATGTTTTCTCTCTGTGAGTGTGTTAAAGTCACTGGAAGTCTGATGCCCAGAAACTGGGAACTTTAAAAAAAGACCAAAATTGAGGAAGCAAACTGATCATAGAAAAAGAGACTGATTAGCAGATATAAGGAAATGATTCTTAAGTTTCTGCTGTTTGATATATATATATATATATATATATATATATATATATATATATATATATATATATCGTCAATTGTATGTCTGAGGATACACGTGCACATGTGAGCACCTCTATGTGAGGCTATGTGCATCTATGAATACAAAAGAGGGAATCAGGCATCCTGGAGATAGAGTTACAGGCTTTGTGAACCACATCATGTGGCTACTGGGAACGATATTTGACTCTTCTACAAGAGCAATATGTACTCCTTAAAAAAAATTCAATGTATTTTATGTGTATAGGTGCTGTGCCCGCATGTCTATGCATATAGCTGTGCCTGGCACCCAAGAAGACCAGAAGAGTTCATAGATTCCCTGAGACTGAAGTTGTGGCCAGTTGCGAGCTGGGAATTGAACTTACATTTGTTGGAAAAGTAGCAACACTCCTCACCACGGAGCCATCTTTCCTGGCCCTCAGTACTCTTAACTGCTGAGGCATCTCTCTGGTCTAGAGCTGCTTCTGATTCTGCGTGGACTGAGTACTAAGAAGTGGGAGGCGCTCACTATCAGTAAGCTGAGGACTGACCTCGCATCTGAGTATTGTTGCTTTCGGTCCTTTTCTGCATTTTCATAGGCGTCCCCATATGAATGAGATTCTTGGCTTTTCGTTTCTGTAAGTGTTCATATTCCTCGTTATTTGGATGATTTTGGTTTTTGCACCACCCCATCCTCCTACCCACGCCAAAAAAGAAAAAAGCTGATGAAAATTGCCAAGGGAAAAAAAGCACTTTTTGTTTGCTTACTTTGGTGTGTTTTTAAAGTAATATTAACAAGTCCCTCCCTCAGATAGGTGTCTTGAGTGGTATTTGGGTTTACTGAATGCTTTTTAAATTTTGAAATCAAGGCAGCATTGCTACATAATCTTGTCTAGTCTGGTCTCGAATGCACCAGATGGACCTTGAACTTCTCCAGCTTCAGCCTCCCAGTGCTGTACCACAGTCATGTGCCACCATGCTTGGATTTATTGGCTATTCTTGTCTTTTCTGTCAGCTTTCTCTTGGGGCACTTTCCCTGTGGGAAGGGAGGACTCATAATACACCTATTTACTTTCTCAGTTAATGTTTTAGCTTGGTGTGGCTCAGAGGAACAGTTCAATCAGGGGCAATATATGGGCTCTTAGATGTAATTCACATACCATAAAGTTCACCTTTTAAAGAGTTGATCATGACTATATAATTCATAAGTCTGTACAACCACCAATACTGTCGTAGAGCATTGTGCTCTGAGCAGACAGCTCTCACCTTCATCTGAGAGGCTGTGACTTGCAAGAGATTCCCAAGGTCAGAAGAATGTTGACATTTTCTCATAGAAGGAGAGGGTAGAGAGAGTCACTGGACTCACATCTCAGATTCCAGCCACTCCTTCCTGCAGATTCTAGTCATTTGTATGTAATTCTGCCCTAATTTTCCATGGTATAGCCTCACAGCGTGTGACCTGGTGGTCTTGGGAGGTGCCTGGGTGTACACTGTGAAAGTTTAGTGAAAGGTGGAACTCCATCTGCAAAGCTATGGATAGGGTGACATGCTAGAGCGACACTTTGCAGCTGTGCAGGCTGCTCCAGGGCCACCCATGCTCTTGTAAGTACCTCTCATCTGTACTGTGTAAGTAAATTCTATACTTTTATTGTTCTTCCAAGTTGGACTTTGGTGGAATTAAACCAACACCCTCATAGTGGCTCACAGTTGGCTATAATGACAATTCTAGGGTATCTAAAGCTCCCCTCTGGCTTCCCTGGGCACCAGGCATGTACATTGTGCACAGATGTGTATGCAGGTAAAACACTCATAAATATAAAACAAAATAATTTAAAAATGTATTGGCTTCAACAGAATTTTATTCTTTTCACAATTGTTTTTGGTATCCTTCACCTTGTGTTGTTTCGTGTGCATTTGAGTTCCCTTTTCCAGTTTCTGCAAAAGGAGAGCAGCTGGTATTCTGATGGGAAGTGCAGTCAGCACGTTGAAGATGCGGCCAATTTGCGGAGTAATGCCATCTTAGTACCGTTACATCTCCCAGTCTGTAAACGGAAGATCTGATTTGGCTCCATCTTTACTTTCCATTGAGGTTTTGTTGTTTTTCAAGACAGGGTCTTACTATGTAGCCCTGGCTGTCCTGGAACTCACTAGGTGACTAGGCTGACCTCAAGCTCACAGAGACCCCTTGCCTCTGCCTCCCAAGTGCTAGGAGTAAAGGTGTGTGCCACTGTGGCCGGATCCGTTAAACTTTTTATCAGTCATATGTAATTCCTTGAACATAAATTACACACTGGTAACATATGACACAAGACTACCTCAGCTATAATGCATTATACTGAAAGGAGGCGTTAGATCCATGTTCTGCTGTTATTTTGGCAGGGGATTAATAGCATGTGAGACCTTCACTGTGCTTGCTTCTTTACGACTCTGATGGAGACTATATGAAATAAATTGATACTTGAATTAAGGTTCATGGAGTCAAAAAAGGAACAAGATTAAAATACACATATGCACACAATGGATAGAACCGGAGGATATAATACTGCCTAAACCAGCCTCTCGGGTAAACGCATGTGTGGTATGACGTCCCTTGGGTGTGGAATATGAAGAATCAGTATCACGGAACATGTAAGTAGAATAATAGTTCTCAGATACTGAGGAGGAAATACCCTTCTGCAAGGAAAGGGCTTATAACTGGGTACAGTATGAATGTCTGAGATGATAGCCATGCAGTCACTCCGATATGACCATTATACAAGGCGCTCATGTATACAAAGTTCATGTCAAACCCATAAATATGCATAATCATATAAGAATGAAGATTTTTAAAACTTCATTTTTCATTTATTCCTCTCTTTCAAAAAGAAGTCATTCAATCAAAAGAAAATGGAATTAAGATATTGGGGTGGGGTAACCTCCTGCTACAAATCTTTGTCTATAAAATTTCATTCAGAGATGACATAGAGTGGTGCGCATGTGCGTGCGTGTGTGTGTGCATGCACGTGATATAATGAAAATATGCTGTATTTTAACACTGGTCATAGATGTAAAATTCTTTACCAAAAGGGTCCTAGGAATTATGCATTTAAAGACTGAATTTGACATGAATTATACCTCAATAAGAATGTTAAAAAATGTAAGAACAAGTATATGAAAGAATTCTTAGGAAAGTCATTGCTAGTAAATCTTCCTTGAAATAAGTTTTGACAGTATATGTTTATGCAGTGGAAAAATGATATAGACAAGAAATTTGGTACCACCTAAGGAAACAAGATATGGAAGAATGAACAAATATGAATTATTTTTCATAATTTATGTAAAAAATGCTTACACAAGGCAGCAGTGATAACAGTCTAATGTTTGTAGTCTGTTGACACTTGAAATAAGTGTCAAGAGCATCTGATAGGATGGAGCGTTTAGAAATGCTATCTTCATTAAATAGTAGTATCACACAAAGAATGGTGCCACTTGGTGGATATAGAACCTCTGAAAATATTTTATAAAGATCTCAAAGAAAACAACAGATGATTGTAAGGAATGAAATAAAAACAACTTATAAAAATAGATTACAGGTTGGGGAGTCAGGTCACTAGCGGTGCATTTACTTGGTAAGTAGAAGTCTGTTTTTCAGTTTTTCTCCTTTCTTCTTCTTCTTCTTCTTCTTCTTCTTCTTCTTCTTCTTCTTCTTCTTCTTCTTCTTCTTCTTCTTCTTCTTCTTCTTCTTCTTCTTCTCCTCCTCCTCCTCCTCCTCCTCCTCCTCCTCCTCCTCCTCCTCCTCCTCCTTCTTCCTCTTCTCTTATATACAAAACTTACAGTTTATTCTTAAGAAAGGGGAAGGGGAAACCTGCTCCTTCTTTTTCTTCTCTTTTTTTCTAATACAATATATTTACTGGCTCTTTGGAGATTTCACATCATCCCTCACCCTTGTGACCTCCCCTCCAACAGAAAAAAAAAAAAGTCCAATTTGTGTTATCTATATACTCATTGGAGCATAGACAAACTCTCAGTGGCCTGCTCCTTAAATAGAGCTGAGTCCTTCCCCTCTCTCGCTCCTGCTGGAAGCCATCTATTGTGGAGAGCAACACTTCAGCACCCTATCACAGTTCTTTTCCATGGTTTCCTATTTAGGCTGTTACTATTTGGGGGAGGGGGAGGTTGGGGTGAAGGTAGGCATTGTCACAGAAGTCTTCCATGTCTATCAACTGTGTATCTGTAGTCATCGATATCACTGTCAAAGTAGCTTATTTGGTCTTTAGGGTCCATGGAAACATGGATAATGGGCTTCCACATGGTTTCTGGCCTCTGCACAGACCAGGAACAGGGTCCCGGTTGTAGTAGGGCCACAGAACCAAATAAGGCTCTCTGATGCAGCTAGGATCACTGATATCAACATGGCTACAGGCTGCAACATAGACCTCCGACATCCACTCAGCCTTTGGTGGCAACAGGGACAACGGACATCATCACAGACTGGCACAGTAAGACCTCTAACCCAGACAGGGCCCTCTGCTGCAGCACTGACCCAGACATTACCAAGGCCTTAGGTAGCAGCAGGCCACTCAGATGGATTTAGAAATTGTTCAGCCACGTACCAGACCTAATGTCAGGTTGTCAGGAGTTCCCAACCCCCATCCAGCTGCCTAGAAAAATTTAGAAAAATCTTCTTTGCAACCCTCTTTGAAAAGGCTAGGCACATCTTCCTGGCAGCCCTCGGTGCTTTGTTCAGTACCTCAGAGGAGAATTGGACAGAGGCCCTGGGCCAGCCTCAGCCCTGGTCTTGCCAGTCTCATAGCTGCCTCTGGGACATAGCTGACATTATCTCAGCAGGACTCAGCTGCATCTTGCAGTCCAGGGGACCAACCAAGCAGAAGGCGCCCAAGTGCCTTCAGCTTCCTACTTCTCTCCGAGGCTGGGCTGATGGTTTCCAGCACTGAGCTGTTGAGGATGCTGGCCACAGGAGCCTGGAAGTCTGGGTTCTGGATTGTGTTGTGGAGGTTTGAGGTGAGGTATAATGACAGATCCTTTCAGTTTTGTTTCTTTGTTTTGTTTTTAATTCATCAACTGAGAAGTTATAAGGATTTCTGGTTTTGTTGTTGTTGTTGTTGTTGCTTTGGTTTTTTTATGGGACTCAAAGAATTTTATGGGTTTCTCAAAGAACTTCTTTTGTAGTTACAAAATGTACTAAGAGAGACAGCATTTGTGTGTTTTGTTTTATTTGGTTGGTTTTTGTTCTATTTTGTAACTTTACAAAAGTGTACAGACAGTAGAACATCTAAACTCTGAACCACATAACCACAGTCAGACTGGACAGCATTGTTTAAAGGGTCAGGTGTCTTTTGTTTTCTTGTTAGATTGTTAACATATTAGGGAAGAAAATGAAATTCCATGTGGATGTTTTCTGAAGTTCAGTATTTGTTGTCCAGATTTTAGATTCTTAGAATACATGTTGTTTTTCTCTTGTACTTCCTATAATGATGCTCTTAGTTTTGTCCAGAGTTCCTTGACGTCATTGGATGCATCTGCAGAATCAGGGCTTCCTCACTGCTTCTGAGATGCTCGTCTTGCTTACCAGGCTCCACTCTTCTATTTTGCTGATGTTTCCTGACCTTTCTTGTTACTTTACATAGGTGTCCCATTGTCTTTAGAGTGTTGAAATACAGCTTCGAGGCCTCCCTGAACAGCCTCTGGGGCCCAAGGAAGGGAGCAGATGTCCTCTGGGCCAGGGAGGCTCCACCACACACTGGAACCCTCCTTTCACTGCATTCCTCCCTTTGCCAGGTAGCTGCACCCATGATGGGGACAGCCTGAGTCTCCTGAACTCAGGGAAGTGTGGAGGACCACAGCACCACCAGGCCAGGGAATCCTTCTTCTCCATTGAAGTTTTTAAAATAAAGTCTTTCTAAGTATATTTAGTCTGGGTGTTATTACAAACACACTGTTCTCATTTTCAGACCATCTGTTACTGGTATATAGAAATATAATTGATACTTGTGTACTTAGCTAGTATCTAGCAACCTTGGCAAATTCATTCATTTGTTTTAGTGTTTTTTAAAAGCATTGCTTGGGGTTTTCCACAGAGAAGATTATGTTATTAACACAGTTAGTTTTATTTGTTCTTGTTAATCCATATGTCACTTATATGTGTTTCTTGCTTATTTGTCCTGTTCATACTTCCAGGATAATGTTGAGTATAAGTTGCAGAAGCTAGCTATTTATCTTTGTGTGGCATTTAAAGGGATGTCTTAAAGTCTTTCAGTAAGTATGGTAGTCACTGTAGTTTTTCTTATAGGTGCTCTTTATTAAATTCAGAGGATTTCCTTACAGTCCTAGTTTATTGAGTGCTTTTAAGAGAAACGCTGAGATGATCATAATTTCTTAACTTTCCTACATTAATAATTTATTGAATTGCCTCATCTTAGTATGTTAAACTAACCTTGTGTTCATGTAACAAATCCTACTTGTCTGTAGAGTATAATCCTTGTATAAATCGCTGTATTAAATATTCAATGACATCCAGTTAAGACTCAGTTGAGAGTTTCTATGACTATACTTATGAAGAGTGTTGGTCTGGAGCTTTCACTATTGTGATCCCCTCATCTAGTTTTGATATCAGGTTAGTACCAGCTTCCTAGAACAAGTTAAGAAATCTTTCTTCTCCTTGAATCTTTTCAAATATTTGGGAAGAACTTTAGAATTATTACTAAAGTTGTGAAAATCAGAGAGTCAGCTTTTTGTTGAGCAATTCCAGTTGTCTAGAAATCATTGTGTATATATAAAAGTGCTGTGAGATATGGTGTCCAAGTCTAATCCCAGTACTCGGGAGGCTGAGGCACGGCACTTTATGTTCAAAGCTTGCTTAGTCCACATAGTGAGGCTCCGTCTCAAAAAGAAATTATATATAAAGGTAAAAATTGTATGCAAAGTTCTTATGGGAAAGGACACTATAAATTTAACAGACACAAATCAAGTGAAGAGACTAGGGAGATAGTTTTTTGGGTGTAAAAGTGCCCACTATGTAAGTATAAGAACCTGAGTTCAGATGCCCAGCACCCACAGAAGAAGTGGAGTATACCTGTGCATATCTGTGACCCCAGAACTACAGGTGTGAGGGTGGAGACAAGAGGACTTCTGGGGCTTACTAACTCTCTTAGTTAGGGTTTTACTGCTGTGAACAGACACTACGACCAAGGCAACTCTTATAAGAACAACATTTAATTGTGGCTAGCTTACAAGTTCAGAGGTTCAGTCCATTATCATTAAGATGGGAGCATGGCAGCAGACAGGTGTGGTGTAGGAGAAGCTGAGAGTTCTACACCTTGTTTTGAAGGCAACAAGAAAATTGGCTTCCATGGAGTTAGGATGAGGGTCTTAAAGCCCATGCCCACAATGGCACACTTTCTCCAACAAGGTCACACCTGCTCCAACAAGGCCACACCTACTCCAACAAGGCCACACCTACTCCAACAAGGCCACACCTACTCCAACAAAGCCACACCTTCTAATGGTGCCAAGCATATTCAGACCATCACACTAACGTATCTGAAAACATCGAGCTTCATGTTCAGTGAGAGACCCTGCCTAAAAGGATAGTAAGAGCAGTAGAGGAAGATATCTGATATTCTCTCTCTCTCTCTCTCTCTCTCTCTCTCTCTCTCTCTCTCTCACACACACACACACACACACACACAGACACACACACAGACACACACACATACAGACACACACACACACACACACAGACACACACACATACCACACACATGCATACATGCACTCATGCAAACACTTTCATGTAAATTAACTTTTATTCACCTGATATAATTGTCATCTCAGAGATTTATTGCAGAATAAGATCACCATTTCTAGTTCTTTCTGAACTACAGCTGGCTGGTTCAACTCAGATGTTCTGGCTGACTGATTCAATTTGTCTTCTTTCAGCTTCTCACTGAGTTTTCCTGCTTAGCCTTTGTATTAGTCAGGGTTCTCTAGAGTCACAGAATTTATAGGTAGTCTCTATATAGTAAGGGAATTTGTTAATGACTTACAGTCTGTAGTCAAACTCCCCAACATTGGTCAGCAGTAGCTGTGAATGAAAACCTGAGGATCTAGCAGTCGCTTAGTCCCACAAGGCCGCAGGTGAAGAAGATTGAATCTTCCTCCTTCCAATGTCCTTATGTAGATCTCCAGCAGCAGTTGTGGCCCAGATTAGAGGTATGCGAACCACCATACCTGAAACTTGTGCTTCCAGACGCACGATCTAGATCACAGGTGAGCCTTCTAATTCTGGATTGTAATTCACTCCAGATATAGTCAAGTTGACAATCAGAAATAGCCACTACAGCCTTAAACTAACTCTGGCAATCTGTTCTAATCTTCTGGCTCCTTCTTATTCTCTGGTTCAACTGCCTTAACTCCGCTGCATTGTACTGACTGCCCTAATTCCCAACTGACTCATGTACTGCTCTTAAACAGCCTCTCTCCTGTGCTGTTTGTGTGAGTGCTGAGCATATCCTATCTCTGACTCATCCTGCCAAATCTTTCTCTGATTCATCCCTTTGTCTGCCCCCTAATTAGACTTCACTTTCAAACTTGGTTGCTTCCTTCTACAAACTCACCTTACCTATATTGTTTGAGATGAAAGGTGTGTACCAGGGCATGTTGTATTCCAAGCAGAGGGATTAAAGCTATGTCTGCATTCTAGCTGGATCACACAGAGGTGGAAGGTCTTTGGATGAGACTGCTCTCCAGAACAGCCATGAAGAATATTTTTTTCACCCTCAAAATTTACCATAATGTGGTCTCATCTCCATTCAATGAACTTTTTTCTGGGTTAGGACTGACCCTTTACTTTTCAGATCTAACTCCTTCTAATGCACTTTTCTCTCTTCTATTTTTAAAAGCTTGTTATTTCAAGACAATGGCTAATCTTATGTTCTATGTTTGTCCTAACTTCTAATTGTTTAACTCAATATTCTTTCTGGTCACTATAATGTTACAAATTTCATTTCAAGGCTGGGATTGTACTCAGTTGGCAGAGTGTTTACCTAGAATGCATGATACCCTGTGTATTAGTTACTTATCTATTGCTGTGATGAAACACCATGATGAAGGCAACTTATAGAAGGAAGGGTTTATTGGGGCTTATGATTCCAGAAGTGTAAGAGTCAATCATGGCAGGAAGTGGCAAACATGGCAGCAGGCATGATAGCTGGAGTAACAAGCTGAGAGCTGACAGCCTGAACTTCAAGCAAGAAGCAGAGAGACAACCAGGAATGTGCCAGTCTTTAAGTCTCAAAGGCCATCTCCAATAGTGTATTTCCTTCATTAAGGTCACACTTTTAAAGACATTGCATTATCCCCCAGAGTACAATTCTTGTATGAGCATTACCACCTGGAGACCAAGTATTCAAATGCCCCACACTATGGGGGACATTCTCATCAAATCACCACACCCTGGGCTCTGTTCCCTCATGGACCACACCTCTAAGTAACCTCCTGCATTCAGAAGGCTGAGATGAGCAAAGGATAACCATGAGCTTAAGATCAATCTGGGCCATGTAGAAAGTTCTAGGCTAACCTATGCTACAGGATGAGACCCTTTCTTAAATAATCACACACATCACCCCAAAAAAAGAGGGAAGGAAGGAAGGAAGGAAGGAAGGAAGGAAGGAAGGAAGGAAGGGAAAGATAGATGGAACAAGGAAGGAAGAAGAGAGGGAGGAAGGACATTCTCTTACTTCAGTTGTGCTATTCTGTTCTGTTCTTGTTGTTTCACAATATCTATCAGAAGATAGCTAGTGGTATTTTGGTCCTCTGATTGTTTTCTTAACTCTACATTCTCTTTTCTCCCCATCTACTGATGTTGTTTTAGCTGGTATCTGAGACCTTGCTTTGTTAAATTACTATAACTCATTTTTCCTTATCCAAAAAGCATCTATGTGCATTTTCTTCAGTTCTTCAATACTGACTGTGCATAGTATTTTATAGACTTAACTGGGTTTATTTTAAATGCTCCAAAACTCTCTAAGCTTGTACTACTTGGGCATGGCATGGGAAGAAAAAAATATTTAATACATTTTAAAATAAACATAAATAAAACAAAGTCTTTGTTTTTTAAATAGTGAAGACAGTCTCAGAAAATTAGTTAGCAGATACAGTCAGTTTCAAGGCTGACTGAGCAATTTACCTACATCATCAAGAACCCGGGCTCTTCTCATCCTTCTCCTCTTTCATACTTTAGATTGAAGAATCAAGAACCAGGGCAACTAAGCCAAGATGCTGCAGTGTCTCCTGGTTCTTCATCAGACTGACTAGAGGACCATCTGCCCTGCTTCACACAGGTACTTTAAGAAGATCCAAAGAAACAGCTTTGAGGGTAGTGGGGTTCCAGTACATCTAAAGGGCGATACCCTCTGTATCCCAGCCCCAGCATGCTTCCTTTGGTGATAAAACCAGTCCATGTAGCAGCTGGCTAGAGCTTTGTCGCTCCAAAAAGCAGCAGTGACTTCATTCAACTCAACGATTACTTCCTCCTATTTTGCTGGTCTCTCAATGAACCAGTAATGTGATAAATAACTGAACTCTTCCTTGGGGATCAATAGCATTGACTTGTCCTAGCTGCTGCCAATAAAGCAGGCTTCACCATTGAAAAAGGAAGTCAAGTCTGTACTGCAGCCCCTGGCAGCAAGGAAGAGACCAGGAGGACCTT
Organism: Uromys caudimaculatus; assembly: GCA_028551405.1. Classification (NCBI taxonomy): domain Eukaryota; kingdom Metazoa; phylum Chordata; class Mammalia; order Rodentia; family Muridae; genus Uromys; species Uromys caudimaculatus. The sequence goes on along the minus strand of CM052703.1, from coordinate 83,179,446 downwards.
GTTCCTTTACCACCTTTAATTTTGAAGAAGAGTAAGTCACTGATAAAGAAAAACAGGCTGTCATGGTTCCTTAACGGTGGGAATTTCATTTGAGAGCAACTTTGCCTCATAAGGGGAATTTTACAGCATTGGGCAATGCCTTGGTCGTTAAACTTGTGAGCAGCTACGGCATTTACTGGCATCTATTGGAATTATTTCCTAGAGCTCCAAAGGCAATGTGGCCGTACTGATGCCATTGTAGACTTGACCTCTAGAACCATTAAAAAAAAAATGTGTATTGTTTTAGGTCACTAAGCACCTGTTAATCTGTGACAGCAGAAACAGAGCATCCAGGCACAGACTAACACTGAGTCAGAAGAGAACGAGTCACAGAAGGATGCTTACCCAACTTGAATAATGCAAGGGTGTGAGGAATGGGAACCATATCCAAACAGAGGTCAGTCCTAGCCAAGCGTCACCATGACCTGAACACCCGCTTCAGTTCCATTGAAACTGACTCTCTGGTGCAACAGCATTACATGGTGACACTGTCAGGAAGTGTTGGGGCCATGAGGGCTGCACCATCAATGTGCATATGGGGACCAGAGCTTCAGAAAGGGCCTGCTGGGTAGGTAAGTCCTTTTTTTCCTCCTTCCAGTGTCTACCATGTGAGGACATAGTAACAAGGTGCCAAATGTGTCAACCAGATATCTCTATCTCATGTTTCCTAGTTCATAGAGCAGGGAGAAATAAGGCCACATTATTATAAGCCCTCCCATCTCAGGTACTTTGTTGTAGAAGTATGACTAGGCTAAGATAAGCTTGAGAAAATAGGAGATAATATCATTTTCCATACTAAGATAGGAACCAGACTTTTAAAAAAATGATGTGTTTATTTTATGCATTTTGTTATTTTGTCTGCATGTATGTCTGTGCATGACTAGAGCCTAGTCTGTGCCCATGGAGGCAAGAAGATAGTATTGGAGGCCCTGAAACTAGAGTTATAAACAGTCGTGAGCTGCCATTGGGTGCCAAGAATTGAACCCCCATCCTCTGAAAGAGTAACCAGTGCTCGTAACTGCTCAGCCATCTCTCCAGCCCAGGAACCTGGCATTTTTAAGAAATGTGTTATGTATGTGTTACATTTGGATAGATACATTAGTCAGAGTTCACTGAAGGAAACAAATGAACAGACTGTGTGAGTGTGTGTGTGTGTGTGTGTGTGTGTGTGTGTGTGTGTGTTTCTGTTTTAAGGAAGCGGTTCACAGAGTTGTGGGGCTTGCAAGTCTGAAGTCTTTAGTATATACTGTCTGACTGGAAAATCAAGTCAGAGCTACCCTGTCATCTTAAGCCTGAACTTTGCAGGCTGACAGGCTGGAAGTGTGGGCAGGCTTTCTAAGTTGTATTCGTGAAGAAAATTTACTTCAGAAACTCCAACCTTCTCTTTAAGTCTGCAGGTGAATAGAAAAGGTCCTTAGACATTCTGATGGACAACTTACCTCACTAAAAGTTACTGACTTAAATAAACACCGCTGTTCCTTCAAGTTGACACACCATCATGGTGAACATTTAGCTCATTATAATATCTGAATTAATTATGAACAAACTTGAAGATATGTTTATCAACTTATTTTGCTAGTGTTTAGGCATGCTCCTTGGTTTACAGTTCTTGGACTCCTGAAGGGAACGACACTGCTTTCTTCTCTTCAGGTAAGGGTGGAGGAGTCATCAGATATTTTCCAGTTATACATTTTAGATGAAAGTTAGGTGCGTGCATTTTTTCTAAGAAGAAGCCGGTTTTTCACCACATTCTCAGGAGAGTCCAGAAGGGTTTGAGTTAGGCCCGAAAAGGTCAAGGAGCTTCTATAGATCAGAGATTCTCAAGCGTCCTAACGCTGCCACCCTTTAATACAGTTCCTGGATGTTGTGGTGACCCCCAACCATAATGTTATTTTTATTGCTACTTCAAAACTGTAATTGTGCTACTGTTATGAATTGTAATGTAAATATCTGTGTTTTCTGATGGTTTTAGGTGACTTCTGGGAAAGGGTCATTTGACCTCCAAAGGGGCTCGCGACCCACAGGCTGAGAACTGATGCTTAGATGGATCCATAAATGGAGTCAACCCTATTTGATGTGGAAGGTCAGGTTACCACATCCTTCAACAAGAGCCTTATGTTCTACTTCAGGAGCTATTCACTACACACACACACACACACACACACACACACACACATACTACACATCCACACAATGTACACACAGAGTTCTCACCAACTGAAAACAATAGATTCTCAACACATTTGATTTTATATCTTATCCCTAATATTGATTAATGGAATTTAGTCAATAAAATTGCACTGTAGTTTATTTTAAAATGAGATTTTTCAGAGCAACTTATTGGGACTGGGCAAGTGTGGTTTGTTTTTTTTTTTTTTTTTTTTTTTTTTTAGTATAGAAATAGAGTTTATTTAGGGCATGGGGAGGGGAGTGAAGAGGGTAGTAGAGGCAGAGAAAGGCAGAGAGAGGAAGAGAGTAGAGAAGTAGAGAGGTGGAGGCCGGCTATGACCAAGTGGAGAGAGGGGGGAAGGGAATGGGGAGAGATAAGAGATAAGAGGTGTAAGAGAGAGGCAAGAGAAAGAGAAAGAAAAGTAGTGTGTGATGTTTTTACTTGTGAGTTTATTGGACTAAAGTGAATTTAAGAAAAAGAACCAACATTTTAGTCCCTGTACTTTGTGGGGGCGGGAGGGGGAGGAGTTACTGCATGACCGCGGCCAGCATTGAGATGCTTTCCGGCTTTCCAGAAGTTAGGATTTAGAAACAGCTGGGAAGGGTGTATGTTTTTATCTGTGCACTCTCATGCCACTGCCCATGTGTAGGTCAGAGGGCAGTGTGTGGGAGCCACTTCTCTCTTTCCGCTGTGTGGGTCCTGGTGATCAAATCCCTGTCATCATCAGCCTAACAGCAGTGCCTTTACCCTCTGAGTCACCACGCACTTTCAACTTTGCTTCAGTGACTGAGTTAACTAAAGAGACATGGGAAACTGTATTTTAAAAAAAATTTCAGACTCTAAGGGGGAATTCATACAGGAATTTCCAGGACAATGGAACTATTCCGCATGATAGAACTATCCTACTAAAGACTTAGACGTTTTTCAGAATTCAGACTTGTACAACATCACAAATGGTGAACGTTTCTGCATGCTGTTTTTAAGGAAACAAGCTAGAATTCCTAGGGCTCCCGGGATGCACTTCAGACAGCGACACATGAATCCATTTATCATAGATCTATGAAATACCCTCCAAAGAGAAGGTGGTGGTGGGGAAGGAGACATCTGTGTAACTTTGGAGAATCATTTTAATTGAACCTTTCGAAGACACTTAAAAAACAGTGTTTTTGGACAGCATCCTTCACATGTGTAGCAAATCTGAACTTGGGGCCAAGTTTCTGTCAGAGTGAGAAGTTCTAAATGTATGGCGGGGAATGATAGAATAATACTGTGGGCAACATTGGAGCCACACATACACGTGCACACATGCACACATGCATTTGCTAGCTCTTTGCACTGACTGAACAGGTCCATCAAAGTGAGTATTCCCCACTCAAACCTCACTTACTAAATACATTGCTGCAATGAGAAGTCACAGGAACTGGCTCAGAAGCACTCTCGTGGCCAAGTCTAGAATAATTCTAGTGCCGAAATATTTAAGGATAATATTGTTTTAAATAAAATAATATACATACATTGTATAAAAATATTGATTACCCAAAGGATGGAATGAATACATAGACATTGCTGAGGGCTAGGCAAGTGTGACCTGTGTAGCCTGACATTTTGTTCTGTTACTAATGTCAGAAGGAGACTCTCTCATATGTTGTTAGTACTGATACTAAGAAACTTACTCATACCCAAGTTGATTGCACATTGTGTTATATTCTGTGCTTTTGAAAACCAATCACAACAGAAGTCAGTTAGAAATGCTTTGTATTGGACCTGAACCAACCACCCAGCAGCACTTTCTGTACCTGTGTATGAGCTTGTATGGTATTTGCCTTTATAAGCTGTCCCTGGCGTGGATCCCAACGGCTATTTAGGAATGGACCAGGAGTTCCCTACAGAACATTTTAAATCATATTTGTAGATAATCTCTGCTCTAGGAAGTAGAGTTTGCTTTCTTTCCCCTCTGAGCTTGGGCTGGCCTTAGCGACTTGCTTCCAAAGAACAGAATATGAGGAGAAAAAATGATGTCACAGTGGAAAGGCCAAGCAAACACTATCTTAACCAGGATGTAAGCTCAACAGTGTCATGGCCAAGTCATATGGACAGTGTGTGTGCTCTAACTGCAGCTATGGGCAAAAATATAGTGAGCCTTTGTGACTGCCCTCAAGGCTCATAGATTGTGTAATTCTGAGCAAAATACCAGAAAGAGGCAAACTGAAGAGTACTCTACCAATGACCGACTGATACACCCCAGACTATCAAAATCATAAGAGCAAGACTTAGAAACTGTCGAAGATGAGAGAAGATTATGAAAATATAGTGACTTAAACACACATGGGATCATAGACTGGCTTCTAGATCAAAGAAAGGCTGTTAGTGGAAAAGTGGACTAAATCTAGGTAATGCCCTCAGTTAGTTGCATTAAACTAATGGTATTTTCTTATGATTTGCATGTGCACAGCGAGCGTATAGGCCAGAGTATAGCCTCAGGTGTCATTCCTCAGGTGTCATCCACCTGTTTTTTTGAGACAGAGTATTGCAGTGACCTGGAGCTTGCTAAGTAGGCTAGACTAGATTGTGACCCCAGAGATAAGCTGTTTCCACCCCACCAACCCTGAGATTACAAGCATGTGACATCTGGCACTTTTTATGTGGGTTCCTGGGATCAAATCTAAGTCCTCAGCTGAGTTACTTTCCTGTCCCTAATTTCCTTGTTTTAACAACGGCTGTCAGTTGTCACAATGGTGATTGTGTGGTATGTAGATTTATAGGATACTGGGTAAAAAGTATAGAGTAACTTACTACATTTGATGCTTTATGACTGATCTAAACTTATTCCAAAAGTAATTTAAAAATTTAAAGCATGTTCAGAAAAGCAGTTCTGGGCAGTGTCATGTAAGGAAAACACTTTTTCTATGGGTCATGGGTAACTCCCTAAGCCTCACCATCAGGTAACTGAAAAGTACCTGGAGTCTAATTTTCCCCCTCAGAAGTAATTCCCAGCTTACCCAGCAACCTTTGGAATTCAACTTTTAAGATATGGTTTTGGGATTAGGAAGTCCTTGAAGGCGGCTCCTGAGCATTCTCTTTCTAGGAAGAGATATTCTCTAATTGAAAATCAAATAGACTGGGATTTGGACCAATCGTAGCAACCTCAAATTTTGAGATATTGCATCTTCCACTGAGAACTAGATTGGCCTAGGGCTCAAAGTCAACTGTCTTGGCCAAGGCTCAGCTTTCTTCCCGACAGTTGGTCTTCTCAGCCACCAGCTTGTCCACAAGGACCTCCAACAACGTCATGCTTGCTGGAGACAACAAAGCCAACTTATGATTTATTGGTACCACTATTACTTTTTAAAAATAATCTTATCTATTTTCACCATTTTGAAAGGACACCCCTTTGATGTTTTTGTTAAGTAAAAGCCATGGCATATTCTCAAAACCATAAATATATAAAGCACAATGCGGACACCAGAATCTCAGCTTGACCAGTTCTTCAACACGTTAACAGAAGTCTCCAACCTATATAACTAATTGTTCTTCAAGCTCCATTGTTTTCCTGACCTTTCCCTTATCAGTTGGTAGCTTAACGCCTGATGGAAACTGAATTGCTTCTTTTCATATGTAAAACAAGAAGTTTGTATTGTGTTTGTATTTCAACTCTTGGGGCCTTCTATTATCTAACTTTATTTTTATCTTGACTTTCTGTTGAGCGTCAAGTTCCTTTGGCCAATGTGACTCTAACCTAGTGGTCAATTCCTTCAGTATCTAACAACTGTCATTGGGAAGTTTATCACACAAAAGTACAAGTCCTCTGCTGACAGCTATAGTGTACAGCCAGAATAAGAGTTAAGACTGATAAATGCATCTTCTGTCCCCTTCAAAGCCTTTCGGTGGTTACTATGGTAACTATATATATAGTAACTATAGCAACTTTCACTTTAAAGAGATGGACTGTCAAAGTAACAGGATGTTTATTAGTAAAGACAAACTTACAGTAATGAGTATCTGATTTTTGGTCTCTTTCTCTTCTGGGAGTGGGTAGAGATTCCTTCCTTTTACATTGTACCATGACCACTTAACCCTTCCTCAAAATGCTCTCTGGAAGCTGCTATCTCTGCCAGGGCCTTAGCTCAGTTTCCCTAACCATTTTGGTTCTTTTCTGGGTTTCCTCAAGATAAGGGAGGTGAGGGAGAAACTAAGCCAGAGGGGCTGGAGATGTGGCTCAGCCATTAATAACACTGATGCTCTTGCAGAAGAGTTGGGTGTGGTTCCCAATATCTCCATGGCAGCCCACAAGCATCTATAACTCTTATTCCAGGTCATCTTCTGGCTTCTGCAGGCACCAGGCATGCACATGGTGTGTGTGTGTGTGTGTGTGTGTGTGTGCGCGCGCACAGTGCTGATGCCACAGTGTTATTCCACAGTGCCCTTTACCACACCCACTTCGTGCCTCCTGACTTGTGTTACCACTACGGTCCAAATGGATGGCTATAGCTAGAGATGCAGCTCAGTTGGTACAGTGCTTTCCTGTCTTGCTTGAGACTCTAGTTGTATCCTCAACAACTCTAGAAACTAGGTGCCATATTGCATACCTGTAGTCCTAGTACTTGGAAGAGATTACAGAAGGACAGAAAGATCAAGAGTTCATAGTCATCCACATCTAAATAGTGAGTTTGAGGTCAAGCTATGACACATGAAAGGTTGCTCCCCTCCCCCAAATTATAACAATAATAAAAGAGAAAAGAAAGAATGAACGAAAGGAAGGAAAGGAGGGGAGAGAAGAAAAGGGGAGGAGTTAGACGGCAGGCATTTTTCAGTTACCTGATAGTGAGGCTTTCGGAAGTACCCATGATGCACCTTTTCTTTTAGTTGAGATAATATGACAAGAAAGGTGAGGGCGGAAAACTCACTCCAAGATCTCTGACCCAAATCCAGCAATCCCAGGTTATCGCCTTTCTCTGTAGCCCTTTCTGTTTTGTTCCTGTCTCACCCACTTCATGTCTTGTGGTTCAGCCTCTGGCCACACTCCAGGACTCCACACCCATCCTGCTTTCTCTTGTACTAATGCTAGTGGCTTGACTCTGGGTGAGTCACACTGTCATTATTAGGGAAGGAACAAAATGGTACTTGTTAGAGAATGCCAATAAGGAAAGACGTGTTTTAAGCCCTCAAGCTACAATTCTGTCATTTATCTTGATGATACTAAAATAGGCGTGCACTGATTTCTCTTGATGAATCTTTTCAGGTTTTTTTCCCATAGGCAGGGTCTCACTGTATAGGCCAGGATGGCCTTGAATTCACAAAGATCTGCCTGCCTCTGCCTCCTCCAAGTGCTGGGGTTGACGGCATGAGATACCATGCCTGGATTTGATCCATGTTTTATTTGTAAATTATCTACAATATATCTTTTCAATATATTCCAGAGTGAAGATATTTAATAGGAAAAGTCCAAGGAGAAGATAAGCCTGAATATTTAAATTCTGGAGTTGGCAGAATTTATCTGAGATATATACTGAATGGTATTGCCAGAGCTGTAATTTAACTCTCTCCTCTCTTTCTCTTCTCTAGGTCACCTCCCATCCTTGAACTTGGCATTGAAGCCAGGGACTTTTGTTTGCTAGGTGAGCATTCTATCACTGAACTACGGCCCCATCATTCCTGTATTTTGAATATTGAATACTTGTCAAAGGTCTATGTGTTAAAAGACTTGATCAAGGGCAAACAGAATAGCTCTGTGGATAAAATATGTGCCTGTGCAATCCTGACAACCTTAATTTGACCCTTGGAACCCACAGTGGAATGGATCCAACTCCTGAACGTTGTCCTTGGACTTACACATGTGCCTATGACATGTAAGTGTTCAAACATGCGCGCGCGCACACACACACACACACACACACACACACACACACAAAAGGCTTGGTCTCCAGCCTGTAGTGATTCTGGGAGGTGGGACACCTTGTAAGAGCTGAGACTTAGTAGAAAGAAGGTCACTGGGGACATGGCCTTGAAAAGGGATTTTGGGACGGTGGATCTTCCGCTTACCCTTTGCTTTTCTGTCACCGTGATGTGGAACAAATGGCCTCCTCTGCCATCTATTCAAACCATTACCACCAAAGTGACTATGAACTGAAGCTTCCACAGCCAGGGGCTAAAACAAACCCTTTCTCTCTTAAACAACTTTTATACGTGATACTGGGGAATACACTCAGGGCTTCGCATATGCTGAGCAAGTGCTGCACCACTGAGCGATATCCTGGGCTACCTTTTTAAAAAGTTAACTTTTTAGGTATTTTGTATAACTGGTATCAATTAAAACTCAATTTTCATTTCTACTTAATGATAAATGTGTTTTTTTAAAAATAAAAATCGAGAAATCAGAAACTTTCACAGCTTTCTTCCCATGCATGACCTGTAGTAATAGACTCTTTACATAGCAGAGTCTGGAGATGCAGAAGTTCAATGGCTGAATCTGTCAATGCATGTCTTCAGTTTTGCAGCAGACTGCCACGTTGCTCTGCAGAGTGCAATTAGTGCCTTTGCAAAGAACAATATGCTATCCTGTAAGTTTATGAAAGAGTTCCTGTTTCATCACCCTTCCTGAACCTTGGTGTTGCTCGTCTTTACTGGTGACTTCTCCCCGCAGGAGCCAGGTCCTTACTTTAACTGTTAGATGAGAAACTCTAATACGACTCATAGTACAGAGCTTTGAGCCCTTTTACCAATTGACCAATAATTAGGTATGCATTTAACTGCTTTTTTCTCTGAACCCTAGTTGATGGTTTAACCATGTAAAGTTAAAACACTGTCACTGAGACCCTATTCAGCTCTAATATACCAGTACAGTACCTTAGATATAACAGAAGTAAGCCTGCAGTAAATATCTGCTAGGTGATCAGAAGGAAATACAACCTAGTGTGCCTCTCAGTTCCTTCTCCTCTCTCTCTCTCTCTCTCTCTCTCTCTCTCTCTCTCTCTCTCTCTCCTCTCTTCCATATTTAACCAGGTCTCCTCAGTTCACACTGTCTTATCTTTCCTATCCCTGGCGTCCTGGCACTCCTATTACCACCATTACCAAATCATTTATGGTTATCTAAATCTCTGCCTTGATTTCCCACCTCCTACTCTGTCTTTTCTTTCAGCCCAACATCCACGCGGCCACTAACGTTATCTTTCTGGAGCTCAAGTAAGTCCTTTTTACGTAAGACACACCAATAGTGTGTGATTCACGTGGGTTTTAACAGACTTGTTTCAACTGATTTTTCCAAAGCCACCTCTTACTCTCACCAACATTCTGTCCTGTGTCTCAGCAGGAGGGGAGCTGGCTATTCATCACCTTTAGCTTTCTGGTGACTCCTTCCATTTCATGCAACATTCTACTGCCCAGAAAACACTCCTGACAGCAGCATCCCTACTCAGCCTTGACAGTCGGGTCAAATGCTAATCCCGCCCTAAAAGCTTCCTTGAGCCCCTCACACTGCTGCTCCTCCACGCTCCCACTGGGTTCCCTATGGACTCTTCTTATGGTTATAGTTTACTGTATTTGTCTCCTGCCACTGACCAAGCTGTTCAATAGAAACACAGAGCAAGCCATTAGTAATTTCAAGTTTTATAAGAGTCACATTTAAAAAAGATGAAAATAATTTAACATTTAATTAACTCAATATTATGAAGTGAATGTAAAACTAATATAACTTTTAATGTGATATTTCACTTTAAATTTTTTGGTAAGACTTCCCCCCTTTATTTAAAGAAATATAGAATAATCTGGACCAGCCTTAGGTAAAGTGCTTAGTAGCTCTCATATTTGAGAGCTAGTGTGAGCTTCAGGAGGAACCATATCTTGATTACTTTTGCATTTCCCAGGTGCTGGCACTGCAGCACATCTGAGTGCTGATTAAATACTGTATGAACGATGATAAAAAACAGCTAGCTAGCGTTGATTGATGGCTACTGCCAGAAATGCTCGGCTGGTATTCCATAGTTACTAAATCGCTGTTAGGTAATTATGTAGTTTAAAGCAAGTCATTTAGATTCTTATACTACCAATTTGTTTATTTGTGAAATGAGGCAGAGGGTGGGCAAAGTAACTTTAAGACCAGTTCTGAGACAGTAATGGCTGTAAGTAAATGTAGATCC
>CM052703.1:83116605-83166605 GCA_028551405.1 Uromys caudimaculatus | reverse complement strand
ACTGACTGCTCTCTCTATAACTGGCAATGCCGAGAATACCGCTATACATTATAAATATGTTGTACAAAACAGCAGGTATTTGCTTAGGGTTATCCCTGGAATTGTTGGAAATCCTTTCTTAATCCCAAGCCAAAATTCATTTAATGATTCTTCATGAAATTCAAACAACCTAAACAAAAATGTTGAAATCAAATATTTTAACAAAAAAAGCCAAAGATATAATAATTTAACACATGGTAAAAAGCCATTGTATGAAAATATCAATTCTTTATCTTCTACAGAAGCATGGTATGAAAACATCAAACCTTTAACTTCCACAGTTAAACTAGGAGGTTGCTATAAGAGCAGCAGTTCTGTGCATTAAGTTAAAAGTGCAATTCCTAACACACAATGGTCCTGAATGTGAACTGGTATTTCAGGCAGGGTTCACTGTTCTTATGGGTTGTAATAGCATATATATATATAAATGTGTGTGTGTGTGTGTGTGTGTGTGTGTGTGTGTGTGTGTGTGTGTGTGTGTTCAAACTAGGGCTTCAGTGAAGTTTTGAGACATAACACAGGTGAACACTACCAGAAACCTTGGTTTCATGGCAGGTTTGATTTTGAAGCACTTTCTGGTTGTTTCACGTTCAGAAATGTTTCACTTTTGTCCAAGTTTCAGCCTCCCCACCCACCCACCAAAAGCCCACCTCTGGTCAGAACTAACATCCTGTCACTAATAAATAAAAAACCATTTGGAACTTATGAACATAGCAGACTCCCGGTTTCCACCAATCTCAAAGCTAAGAATGTCATCAGATGGCACCTCGGACCTACTGAGAAGCTTTGTTCCAGCTTTCTGTACCTACCTCTCTGATGGGCTCGCCACCTTGTTTTAAACTTGCTTTGATTGATGATTTTCTTCTGTAAAACTATAAAACTTCACGAAACTGCTTCCGTATTGGAACATGAAATCTGGGGTGATGTAAATCTGAGTTTCTGGGCCATGGCCACTCAAAATGCCTCCAGGATAAATTATCTCTTATTCCCTCTAAGATGCCAACTGCACTATTTGTGTGTATTGTCATGACCCTCAGTTTAAGGGCCTGGGAGCTAGAGGAGACAGCTGAGAATCAGAGTCAACGGTTAGAACACAAAGAGGGTTTTCAAGAGCCAGGAACACACAGCAGCTCCATGCTTGCTCCACCTAGGTGAAGCCTGCAGATGAAAACCAAAGTTCTTTTACAAGTTGCAGAAACACCCAGGGCAGATAATAGGAAATGAGGAAATGAGACCAAAGAGACCTGTGTCTACTTGCTCGAACTGGCGATTGGCAGAGCAGTGGAAAGCTCAGAAAACTGTCAGCATGTCTTTGTTGTTAGTGTTTTCACTAACTGCCTTGAAAATAGTTTTCAAAGGACAGGACAGGGATGTAGTTGAATGGTAGAATACTTGCCTAGCATGCTGAAAGATCCTGGGTCTGATCATCAGCAACACACACACATACATACACACACACACACACACACACACACACACACACACACACACACACACACACTAAAATAGCCCAGTTCTGGGTGTCATGACTGGATACTCGACAAGTAAGCATTTATTAAATGAATTGCAAAGAATAACTGCTATAAATAGAATTTAGTTCACCTTAGTAAAGTTGTCTGAAACTGCAAGCAAAGAGCTTTGGTGTATTTTAGGTAGCTGTAATGGCACATTACTGTAACATCGGTTTTGTCAAACGAACTATTATTTTTTTCCTAATGAATAACAGCTGCTTTTGAGTTGGCATGACAACTGCCGATAAAGTATGATGGAAATAATTATGAATCTTAAGACTTTTCTGAGGGATATGCTAAGAATGTAATGAACACACGCACGCGTGTGCGTACACACACACACACACACACACACACACACACACGCACTGGTTTAATCTTATCTTGGTAAAGGCACATGGAACATAGTAACACAATTATGCTAGTTACCATAAATAAATTTGAATGTCAGTCTCACTTCTGCCACCTAACAGCTGTGCAACTTTGGGCATGTTTTTTTGTTTCATGGAATCTCAATTTCTTCTAAGAAATTCAAATGAAAGTTTTCATAGAGCTGCTCGGAAGAACAGAGTAAAGATTTCATTAGAACTATGTGCAGTGAGACTGAAAATTTATCATGAGCTAGAAATGATATATGCCATAGGAAACACGTTTCCTTGGGTCAGGGAAAGTATCTGTAAAAAACTCTTTGGTTTTGATCTTTCTTTCTTTCTTCCTCCTTCTCCACCTCTTCCTCCTTCCCCCTCTTCCTCCCCCTGTCCCCTTCTTCTTCTTCTTCTTCTTCTTCTTCTTCTTCTTCTTCTTCTTCTTCTTCTTCTTCTTCTTCTTCTTCTTCTTCTTCTTTTCTCTCTCTCTCTCTCTGTTTGGAATAGATGGTCTCATCTCTATGAGCACACATTGGTGTCTTTGTGTATGTCAGGGGTGGTGGTGCTTAAATGGACATCAGTGTCTTCCTTGATTGCACTCCATTTTATTTAGTGAGGGAAGTTGTCTTTGCTGAATCTGAAGTTCTCAGATTCTGGTTAGTGCACCTACCTAGCTCTAGGAATTCCTTGTTTCTTCCTCACCAGTGCCTCCAGAGACAGCTCCACTATGCTGCTTCAGCTCCCAAGTGCTTCAGCCTATGAGGGAATGGGCCGGCTCTTCCACTTTCATACCCTGGGGCTAGCTCTCCTATGCCTTTGCCTTCGGGGCTGGCTCCACTGTTGCTCAGGCAAGGTGCATGGCCCACTCTTCTGAATGCAACAGCCAGTGAGGGGCAGGGCTAGCTCTCTAGCTCCTCAGAGGCAGGGGCCAACTCTCTTAACTACTGAAGGGGATGAGAAGGGAGGGGGAATGGCATCACCCCCACACCCATTTGACCTCACTGCAGATGAGTGGCAAGGCTGGTTCTTCTACACTCTTGCCCTTGGGGCTGGCTCACCTGTGCAGCCTCTAATAGGGACGGCTCTCCGGTGCCACCCGGGCAAGGTGCAGGCCCCGTTCTCCAGCAGCCCACTAGGGGCAGGGCCAGCTCACCAGATGTCATTACCCCAGGGCCATATCTCCCAATGCCACAGGAGGTAAGGGGCAAGGGTGGAGGAGGACATCACCTTCACATCCATGCCACATCATGGCAGATGAGTGTTTTTGTTGTTGTTCTTGTGGTTTTGTTTTATTTAAACAAGTGTTCTGGGGAATCAAACTCCAGATTTCATACTTAATTCACTGAGCCATCTCTCTAGTGCTCCCTTTTTTTCTAAAGAAGTTATAGAATTCTCAAGGATTCATAAGCAGAAGTAACTACATTTATTTATATGTAGTGTGTCTTTTCTCTGTGTATTTTCTTAGTAAATATATAGAACCTCTATATTGGATATAAAACATAATATCACATTTTTGGCTTGGTGTAATTTACCTTCATTTATAGAATGCAGGTTCTGTGTACACCTGTTTCACATTTGAATGCTGCTATGCAACTGAGTCTCAAATAACAATTATTTTCAGGGATATTATTTAGTATAGATGAACAAAAATGCTATTCCCTGCCACCTCTTTTCACATGTATGCTTGTGTTATAGACGAATGTGTGGGGTGCACATTGGGGAGCAGGTTAGCACATGCATGTGTATATTGCTATACATATGTGTGTGGAGGCCCAAGGTGGACCTTGGCAATTTTCCTGATAGTTCTTCCACATTAGTCTTTGATGTAAGCTATTTCAACCTAACCCAGAGCTCACTTGTTGGAACAAGCCTGTCGTGGTGGAATGAAGCCCCACGTGTCTGTCCCAGGTGCTGCGGCTCTGGGTGGGACAGGAGACACACGGGAAGTGGCCACACATCTTCCCGCACAGTCCGACAGGCAGGTGGGGGCTGTGGGAAGCCTTTGTGGGCCCTGTCCGTGGGTGGGGGAGGGGGCCATTCTTGGGAACTTGTGGCAACCATCTCTGTGGGTTCTCTAGCCCAGGGCACCACAGTCACTGCAGGGTGTCGCAGATGGGCTAGCCAGAGCACAGCTGGGGTTCCCGCCGAGACTGGGTTTCGGCAGCTTGGGGCGCTGGGTTAGCTGCTTAGGCTTGGGTGAATGGGTACTGTCTGGGAGCGCTGAAAAGCCCTGGGTGAGAGATTAGACGCAGCTCCTTAATCAAGGGCCAGATCCCTCACTTCCCATGGTGGGTCCAGATGAAGAGACAGTCCATAATCCTAAGACGTTTATTGTCATCGTGTGGAGTGGTGTGGATGGAATTGTACCCCCGCCTTTCTGGGAGAGGCGAGGCAGAGATAGTAACTGGGAGGGGGCGTGGCTAAGCCTCTAGGTGTTTCATTAACATGGGGATGGCTTAGAGTTGTGTGGCCATGCCTCTACCTGAGGAGGGGTGGTATGTGATTGTTACTGGAGCCAAAAGCCTCCCGGGAGCATTGGCGTAAAGTTTTCCAGTCCCTTGTGGATTGTTCCACTGGGTTGCCCAGATTTTATGCCTATGCTCAACCAGGTGCTAGATTGCCTGTCACAGATTACTGCCCCACACTCACTGATAGGGTGGTCAGGATAGCTAGCTTGCTCTGTGGATCCCCTTTCCACTGTCTGAGGTCACAATTACAAGTCAACTGACAAATGTACCCAGTATCTATGTGGGTCCCCAAACTCTAGTCACCTTATTTGATTGGTAAGTGTTTTAGCCACTAAGACATGTTCCCAGCACTGAATGTTGTTTTTGTTTGCTTGTTTTTGGTGTATGTGTTTTGGTGCATGTGTGTGAAGGTACACATGTGTGCATGCAGTATGGAGGCCAGAGGTCAATGTCATTATCTTCCTCAGTTGCTCCTCTACTTGCCTTTTTGACCTGGGGCTCACTGCTTAGGCTAGGCTTTGCCAGTCAATGAGCTCTCTGGATTCACACGTCTCCACACCCCCTCCATCCAGGCTATAGATGCTCCCTGCTGTGCCTGGCTTCTAATGTGAGTGCTGGGGCTCTGAGGGCAGGTCCTCATAATTGTGCAGCAGGCACTTCGCCAACTCAGCCATCTCCCAGCCCAATTATAATTTTTTTGGTGTCTGTTGTTAACTAGATTTCCATGACAGCAACAAACATCTGAGACAACCAGCTTAAAGGGAAGGAACATTTGTTTTGGCAAAATGTTTTGGAGGTTTCAGGCCACAGACACATTCCTTTTGGATACAGTCCCTCTGCCTGTGCCAAGACAGCATACCATGGCAGGGAGCATGTGGTGAAGCAAGGTTCTGACCTCATGACGGGAAGCAGGAAGGAGAGGTAAAGACAGTAGCGCCACAATCCCCTCGGAAAGGGGGGACTCCCCCAAGCAGGTCCCACCTCTTAAAGGTTGCACCATTTTCAAAGGCACCAAGCTGAGGACCACATCTTTCAAACACAAACCCTTTGAGGGACAACCCAGGTTCAAACTGTCGCAGTTTTCTTTTCTTTTCTAGGGCAAAATTTCCCATTGCCTTCTGTGAAAGCTATTGATCACGATTACTTTTTGTTTTGTTTTGTTTTTTGGGGTGGGAGGACAGGGTTTCTCTGGCTGTCCCGGAACTCACTCTGTAGACCAGGCTGTTCTCAAACTCAGAGAGTCACCTGCCTCTGCCTCTCAAGTGCTGGGATTCAAGGCATGTGCTGCCACCACTTCCCGGGGATCGATCACTTTTATAATGAGCAGATTTTATTCAAGTTCAGAATGATGGTGCATTATAGGGGGTTCCAGGCATACAACATACTCAAGCCATGGCACCACACTATCCTTGGATCTGAAGCTTTTATATCTTACTCCAGAAAACTCTTTGCTCATTGGTTTGGCAAGTCTCTGCTGTATCACACATGCTAGATAGACATGCAATTGAGCCAAATGGGATGTCTTTGTATTCTCAACCCTGAAGCTATTGTTAAAATTTATTTTTTTACTTTTTATGTTTATGGGAGTTTTCTTGGTAGTATGTATGTGCAGCACACATGTGCCTGGTGTTTGAGGAGCACAGGAGAGTGTGTTGGAATCCCTGGACATGGAGTTACAGATGTCTGTGTGCAACCATTGGGTGCTGCCAATAGAATCCACGTCCTCTGTGAAGAATAGCTGGTGCTCCTAACCACTCTCTTTCTAGCCCTCAAAGATACTGTTAAATCACGATGTAATCATAAAGCAATTACTTAAAGAATTTCATTGTTTTCCTCAGAACTAAGTATGGACTTTTGTAATTATGTACAGATATTCCTTAAAGATATTTTTGTCTTAAATTTTTTTTGTAAACAATGTATTTTCTGGAAATAGTGCCTGGATGTATTCATATAGTACACTGCCGAGCCTGAGTAGTGATTAACTTAGTTCCATGTCTTTTGAGAAGATACTTCCAAATGCCCTATGCTGGGTTAAACTCTGTATTCCTTCAGTCTGTGTAATATTGGAATTATCTCATTACTTCCATGTTCTGTGGGAAAGACTGCCACATTGACTTTCTGTGCCACGTTTAGTGATAAGCACTTTAAACAAAGGCAATTAAATACATTACTAAATGAATGAACAGGAATTTTATCTTCTTTATCGTATTCTGGTGTCCTTTCAGAGTTTATTATTCAATAGAGTCTCTTCTCTCTCTCTCTCTCTCTCTCTCTCTGTCTCTCTGTGTGTGTGTGTTTGCAGGTTTGGAGACAGGCTTTTCCTAGGTTGCTCTGGCTGCCCTCTAACTGAATGCTTAAGCTCAGGCGTTCCTCCTTCCTTGGCCTGTCCAGTAGCTGGGACTGCTGGCGATATGGCTGAGTGACAGAACACTTGCCTACCATGTCCCAGGCCCTGGAACTGGTCCCCAGCCCTAACACTAATATGCATCAAACCTGAAGGTAAGCTACTATTAGCCTAATGACCTGTGACCTTCAGAAATGAATGTGCTTGGAACTGGACTGTGGATCCCTCCAGGGCAGATGCCATGGGATTCAAGTTCATTCTCTGGACTAGGGACTTAGGTCTGCCATAAAGCAGGCAAGGCTGGGCACTAAAACAAGCCCCAAACTCCTCCCGGTATCATCCAGTTTGACCTGAAAAGCTGTGGCTAGAAGGTGCTTACTGAGCTTGGGACTTTTTCAGATTTACTACTCAAAAACCCCTTTTCTTAGGTATCATTTTCTTCAGTGGTGTAGCCACAGATGTCACTAAATTTGGGGATCACAGCCCATGCCCCAAGCCAGGTTGGGCCACCTTCATTAACTAGCCAATTAAAAGAGTCAAATAAATAGTAGAAAGTAGGTTAAGTTGATTTATTCAATATGGTAACATTGGTAAAAGGGACAAAGGGATCCAGTGAGCCCTGAAGTCTGTCTTTGGTATCTTGAACTGAGATTAAAGTTTAAACACAGGGGCAGGGATATGCACATTTAAGGAAATCACCACAGCCGTACCTAACTTTGATTTGTTTTTAAAGGAACAACTAATACAAATAATAGAATCTTTCAATGCCGTATGGGACCTTACTAACACTTTTTTCTCTAGTCCTCTAGCTACCGACTCCTAAAACCAAATGACATCTGTTTGAACTAAATAATGATGGGCCTTTGGAATCCTCCCACTCTCTGTTAAAAGGCCTCATTACAAGTATGGTTTAATACTGACTTCTCAGTGTCTTACAGACTTAAAATGACATTTGAAAAATTGCTCTCTGGACAATATGGCTAATTGAAACCTGTATATATGTTTGTTTACTCTGATAAAAATAAGTATATTTTGCTATTGTATATATAAGATATAATTGTATATTATCTGTTTGTAATAACTAGCACTGTTTCCTATTTTGCAGGAGATTTAAACATTTGATTGTCAAAGCCGATAGACTTATTCTACTAAACTAGAGATTTTAAATTTTGTTTTAGAAGTAGATTCTATATGCTTTTGTGCTGTGATATTAATTGTTCCTGGCTCTATGTGATACTTCTTAAGTTATGCAAGCCTTTTAAAGATTAACAGGTATTAGATATTTGTAAATCTATATGCAATTACTTCATTTCAAAACGGATGTACTGTTGTGGTTTTATAAAATCATATAGCTAACTATTTTCTGTTGTGGTAAATTTGTTTTTGTAAAGCCTTATAACTATGCAGTCTGTTAGGGTTCTACAGAGGTACAGCTTCTGATGGAGGGACATGAACAAGATGTGGGGGTGAAGTACAGGATTGTGAGTGCTTTTATACTACCAGTGGGGATGGATAACAAAACAAGCTCCCAGACCCCCAAAGGAAATCACGTGGCACCATGTAGTCTATCCTGAAGCTATTCTAAAGAGATACTTGTGCTTCTTAATCAGACTACAAAAACAAAGAACCTTAAGGAAATGGGAATTTCCCTAGAAATCTCATGTTGGGGGGAGGGGGAAGGAGGCCAGCCAGAGAGGGAACTAGTCTTCCAGAAAGAGATTTCACAGAGTTTTAACAATGGACCAGACCAAGTTATGGGATGAGACTGAAGCCCAGACAAGGATGGGCCAATAGCGAGTGAGATAGCACATCGCCTGTGACTGCATAGATGCGGATGTCCTCGGCCCTTTATTTAAACTTTAAACTCATGTCAGAAGACAGACTGTGTGTGTTGGGGGGGGGGGGGGTAGGGTGCAGGTCACTGAATCTCCTTGTCCCTTCTCCCAATGTGGCCATGTTGATCTCTTTATTCTGCTCTCCATTATTACTGACTTTTAATTGGCTTGAGGACAAGTGGTCCAACCCGGTAGGAGCATCTAACCAAGTTTCAATAATAACATTTTGCCCATTTTCTGGTAAATACCGCTCCCCACATCTGCAAACATACTCATACAAGCAATCATAATTCAAATCGGTGGGCTAAAAAAAAAAAAAAAGACGTCGAAGTAGAAGGAGGCTTTGTTAGGAAGAGGGTTTCAACAGAAGAGATGATTAACGGGGATGTATCTGTTAGAATGCCTCAGACATACATGTGAGATTGTCAAATAAAAAAGTACACAATTTACAAAAAGGGAAATCCCTTATACCCGTAGGAGTTTGTAATTCTTAAGTATTATTTTTTATTATTTTAAATTATGTCTATGTGTGAGTCTGTGTGGGGGTGGTATGTGCACGTGGGTGCAGGTGCCCATGGAGCCCAGAAGGGGGGCATTACTGGCAGGTGGTTGTGAATGGCCAACTGTAGGTTACTGAGGACCCAACTAGCATTTTCTGAAAAAGCAGTACCTGCTTTTAACCACTGAGTATTCTCTCTCGCCTGCATTTGTAGTTTTTGAATGATAGCTAAAGCCTGGTGTTGATTATGACCAGGAACTTGTTTTTTCAAAAACTGTTTGTTATACTGTACATGAAACACACAGCCCCACGAATCTTCATACCTGGGTAACCACCACCACATCAAGAAAAAACAGGTTCCCAGCTCGTACATTGTAATGAGCATAGTTTAAAAAAAAAAAAAATGCCTTTTAGGCGTGTAAAAATAGCGTAGTCACGATCCCCACTACACCCTACGCTGCACCTGATAACCAGAACTCGGTGACATCACTCACTCAAGATAACAAGACACAGTCCTAGAACTCCATGATGCCCAGTGTAGAGTATATAAGCAGAGACTAGGGAGCAATGCTCTGCTGCACATCTGGAGAGACACCACCTTGATCAGTCCTGCGGCTGGAGAATCTCATCCAGGATCCTGACCCTGGAATCGTAAATTTCTGTTTGAGACTTGGACCTGACCTTAGCTAAGATACATAGCATAGGTGAGCAGACTTGGGGAGGTAGGCTTAGGACCGTACTTAGGAATTTAGAGTGTTTATATTGTATGATGACTCAAAGTATAACGAAATAAAACTTGTTATACTAACCACCTTCTTGCTCGCGACACTCAGCAAGTTCCCATGCACCCTAACCCTCAGCACACGCCCCACCTTCCAACGTTGAAACTTCTCTCACTGTCCCTACATCTTGCACGGGATTGTCTTGGAGGACGAAGGACTAGGTGGACAATCTCGTGGGGAGGATGGACCCCGGCTCCAATCCTCCCTATGGGCCCTTCAATTGGTTCATACAGCGCTGGCTCCACATTCTGAGGAACCAAGCTGGCAGTTCTCAGGGAGGATCCTCACACTCAGCTATGGCCGAGGGTAGCCGGCCCCATCTGGGACGCGCCAGGGTTCATGTTGGCAGTACCCAAGCACGCCGCGAAGGCTGCCGGGCGGGCTCTCGCACTCGCCCCTCGCCCCGCACCTTTGGCGTGGACTGGGCTCCCGCACCAGGGTAGTCGGGCGTGGCCCGGGGCGCGACCCTCCGGGAAGCGGGCGGCCGGGGGCGGCGCTGCTGAGCGGGGATGTGCGGCGCGCGCCCATTGGAGGCGCTTTCTCCACCAGGCCGCCCGCCGCCCACTTCCCGGCCTCTCTCCGCTCCCCCATTGGTCGTCCCTCCCGGGGAGTTTGGGGGTGGGAGGCTGAAGAAGAGTGGAGGGCGAGCGGTTCTCCCGGGAAGAGTGTGAGCGAGAGCCAATCAGGAGCAGACGTGGAAAAGAGGCGCCACGCCAACCAGTCAGACCCCGAGGCGCGGTCGAGACCCGTGACGCCATAGCGGTCCCAGCCAATGGGCGCACCGCTGTCTGTCCGCTCTTCAGCAGCCGGTCGGGGGCGGTGAAAAGCGAGTGAGGAGAGCGCGACAGCGGCGTAGCCATCGCTGAGGGGAGAGCGAGGCCCGAGCTTCCGCGTCGAGGTAAGCGGCACGGGCTCTGTCGCAGGCTCGGCCGCGGCCCCTCCGCACCCGGCCGCCGTTTTGCGGGCGTCCTCGGCCGGGCTGCGCTGAGGTGGGGCCTGCGAATCGCCCCGCCCCCGCCCCGCCACGGCCGCCTGGAGGCGAAGGCGCCGCCTCTGCCGGGACTGTCCCTGCGCGGCGTGGCCGGGCCGCCGCCCTCCCGACGGCCGGGGCCGCGGCGAGGGAACGTAAAGGCCCCTGGCCTGCATCCCCGGGAGGCAGGGTTGTCGCTTGCGGGGGGGAGGCCGCGCAGAGGCGGCCACGGTGGGGCCCCGAGTTAACGGAGGAGGGTGGCGGCCTGGGATTGAGAGATTCCAGGTCTGAGGAGGGAGAAAGTGATGGGAAAGGGGTGATGCTCTGGAGAGGGCGTCCAATGAGGAGGCCCCTGGTCTGGAGTGGGATTGGCCCCTGGGAAGTAGGCATCGATGGCGTTGCGGAGAAATCAGCTGAGAGATGGAGAACTGGTTTGGGGTTTGAAGGTTAAGGTCTCTCTGGACCAATGGGGACAGGGCATGTGGAGTGAGAAGGTACACACAGAAACCGGAAGGTGTCCGAGGAGTGAGAGATTTTAGATTGGGGGTGAATGGAGGCTGTCTGACTAGAAGGCGTTATTTCGTTTCTTAGAAAGTACACAAGGAACAGTCAAGGTGGATTTCTGTGTGCTTGCTCAAGGGTGGGGATCTTTTGTGAATAGTGGAGTGAGTTGAGAGAATAGAGTTGAGAGAGAGGAGAGAATCTCAGGATGACAGCTCTGAACACTCAGTTTAGCTACCGAGGCTGGTCATTATCTTGCCATCTCACCTTTCTCCTGTTCCCTGGATGATCCATCTGATTGTTTTGCCACAGCTCACACAAACTTAGCTCGCAGAAGTAATGGGTATTAAGTATTATTTGGTTTTGATTGGGAAATTATTAAAGAAAAGTGCTAAGGGCGACATTTAAAGAGTCTCTCCGTTAACTGGTTGGGTATGGGTAATGTGGCATGAAAATGGTGCAAGGTGTCTTACGGAAACAAAAGTGAGGATACTGTGAATGTAGTTGTGCAATTCTGTATGAGCAATCTTTTTAATGTAGTGGGATTTGTATTATGTTTGTTGGGCAGTTGCTTTCAATTTTGAGACTGGTTTTGTAGTTAAATAAAAACATTTTCACTTAAACACATTAGTAAATGTATTTTGCTGTTGCTGCTTTCCCCTCTGAAGGCTTTATTGGTAGGGTGCAGGTAGAATTAGGAGGCAGAGAAGAGGGAACCATATTTCCAGTGGATTTAAATGGCAGAGATAATTTCTACTTGAAGATAGGACAAAAGGCCTGCGAAGAGTTACAGTGTGAAGGGCTGAATTCAAGAGAGCAGTTGTATAGATATTTCCTTGTTCACCAGATCAGCATAGAATTTTAGCTAATGGATCATTCTTTAGGACAGAAAAGGTATTTGTGGGTAACACATTACTGTAATCACATTTTGCCTTTAGTATAATCTAGTGCCCAAGTGCTGAGTTTCCGGTAAGCAGAGAGACAGTTCAAGTGAAGGGCAAGGTTCTTGGAAAAGGTGAATTTTGGATCATTTGCACAAGGAGTTGGTGTGTGGGTTATTACTAGACACAAGAATGATTACAGTAGTTTGGATGAAGTATAAGCAGACTGTGGACCAAAAAAACCTCACAAATGTAAATAGTTTCTAAGTCCAATTACAGATCTGTCTGAATGAATGATTAGATATGTAGTCATCAGTTAAGCCTCTGCCTACAGCTTGGTTGGTAAATAGTGGTTCCCTGTGATGGCTAGAAGGAAACAGAACAGTTGAATTGAAGATGGGGCATATATGCCCCAAACTAATTTTTTTTTGATAGTTAGAAATTTATTGGTTGCCGGGTAGTGGTGGCGCATGCCTTTAATCCCTGCACTTGGGAGGCAGAGGCAGGTGGATTTCTGAGTTCGAGGCCAACCTGGTCTACAGAGTGAGTTCCAGGACAGCCAAGGCTACACAGAGAAACCCTGTCTCAAAAAAAGAAAGGAAGGAAGGAAGGAAGGAAGGAAGGAAGGAAGGAAGGAAGGAAAGAAAGAAAGAAAGAAAGAAAGAAAGAAAGAAAGAAAGAAAGAAAGAAAGAAAGAAATTTATTGGTTGCTGCTTTGTGCCAGAAGTTGTTTTGAGCTTTTCAAGTATCATTATTTGATTGTATTTCATAGGTGAGGGAGAGGTTCACACAAATTTAACTTGCCCAAGGTCACACCAGCTAGTGCATGGCAAGTCAAGAATTGACAGAATCAGACAGTAAACAGTAATTGAGCATTTGCTTGATGTCAGGCACTGGTAAATGCTGGAGATTCTTGATTTATCAGAAAATCCAAAGGTCAGACCTGAGCCTCTTACAGAAAAGACTTGTTGTAAAGAAGTCAGTAGTGGGGAGGGGGGTGAGGGGTAGGGGGTAGGGGGCAGGTGATGCTGCTGCTGGTGGTGCTGGTAGTGACAGCACATGCCTTTAATCCCAGCAATCTGGAGGCAGAGGAAGGTGGGCTCTGAGTTCAAGGCCAGTCTGATTGACAAAGCAAGTCCAGGACAATCAGGGCTATCACACAGAGAAACAATGTCTTCAAAAAACAACAAAACAACCAAAGTCAGTAAAGAAGGATAAAGATTGCTTGGAAAGGTTTCCTAGCTGCTGAAGAGTCTGCTGTTCAGAGAAGCCTAGAACTGAGGGTTTTGAAAGAAAGACCTAGGGACCGAGAAGAAAGATGGTTAAAAAGAAGCCACTGAGTTAAATGAGGAAGAAAGAAATGTGAATGTTGTATCAAGATCTCTGAAGTGAATTATGATACGGGTCAGCAATCATGCTTGGTGTGGTCACAGTTATGGTCACATTCCGGAGGGGGGGGTATCATAGCCGGGCCCCTTGCAATGTTGTAGTCTTTGACTAAAGAAGATCTGAGTGTTTAAAATGCTTGTACTAAAAAAAATTCCAGATAAAAATGAGCATTGTTGTTTTTATCATTAAGGGATAACATCTATTCAACAGAAATGGGACAGTTGGAACTACGTAGGTCTAAGTTTGGGGTGAGAGTAGATATGGACTTACTTGACATCTGTTCCGTGTGAGCTATTTTAGAAGGCGTGTTCTTATGTTGAAAATGACTGAGTTGTGAATTGAAACGGTACATCCTAAAAGATGGCATTTGCTTAGTCTGAAGGATTGTTGTTAAAGCACCTTGAATCATAGAGGTAGGGTCATGACTTTTCTGAACATTTATTTTCTTAGAGTTTAAGAAAAGAACTTAAGTTTAAAAGAAAGCCACGAACCACTTAGAACTGGGTCATTTTTAACTGTTTCTTTTGGCTTTACATCCTTCTTCCCATACATAGTTTCTTTAGTTCCTCCCTTTGTTGGGTTTGATATGAACCTAAGAGTGTCAGTTCAGTAAACAGTATAAAAGTGCTGCATTTATGTTTAACTGATCAATTTAAGCTGTTAAAAGTTCACCCCTGAGACTGGTGAGATGGTTCACTCAGTAAAGTGTTTGCTTTGCAAGCATGAAAACTTTAGTTTGGATTTCTGGCACCTATTGGGCATCACATGGCTGAAATCTCAGTATTGGGGAGGTAGAGACAGGGGGGATCCTTGGGGCTTGCAGGCTTCCTAGGCTAATCAGAGACTTTGTTTCAATAGTAAAGTGGAGAAGCAATTGGGGAAAATATCTGATGTCAACCTCTAGCTTCCACATGTAGAAGAGACACTTGTATAATGCACCATGTATCTGTCTGTCTGTCTGTCTCTCTCTCTCTCTCTCTCACACACACACACACACACACACACACACACTTCACTCTTGCATTCCCAATTCAAAGAGAAACATATCAATAAAATAGCTCTATGTTTAACAAGTAATTATTCCCAAGCAAACTAGGAGGATTTGTCCAAGGGTCAATGCAGATTGAGTTCAATCTCATACATGAAGAGGGAGAAATATTATAAATCCATTTAGTTTTAACCTTCATTTGGCATGTAGAGATTGTGGAATAAGTATATGTGTGATTTCTGTTTCATCTAGACACTGTTATGTTTCTTAAATAATCAAAATTACCTTTTGTATTCTTATGTGCGTGCTGCATTTTACAAATGAGAATGAGGCTCAGAGAACTGAGGTTAGAGAGCTAAGTGACAGAACTAGGACATAATCCTTACTTTGGCAGGGCATGGTGTCATGTGCTTGTAATCCCAGTACTGGGGAGGCAGAGGCAGGAGGATTCTGAGTTTGAAGCCTGCCTGGGTTACATAGCAAGATCCTGTATGAGAGAAAATAAACAAAATGCCAAACCATGTTTTGTTTCTAAAACGCACACAGATAAGGACTTACTTATTAATACTAATATATGTAATTGAAAAAAGTATCATATAGCCTCCAGTATTTAATGGCTATTTAATACCTTAAAGGATAGGTCTCAGTACCCTCCCTAACTTTCTTTGAAACTTAATTTAGCTGTGTGGTCCTGGCTGGCCTAGAATTCTCTAGGTAGACCAGGCTGATATTGAACTCACAGTGACAGTCTGCTTTTGCTTTCTGAGTGCTGAGACTCAAGGTATATGCCACCATGCTAAACTCCTGCTGCAGGTGTGTGTGCCCTGTGATCCTACCTCTAAATATGCAGTAGTGAGTTTGTTTCAAATAGGGTCTATTATGTTACATTTTCCTATTTTAGAGATATGTGTTTCTACATTTCAGTATTTTTGAAAAGAAGATAAATTTGATAGTATATCTTTAAAATGTTAGAAATGGGTACTATGTCTTAAAGTCAAATATACCTGAGAATTGAGGAAGTACCCGAGTTGCATGTAGCTTTTATGTGTAATGCTTTTAGAATTTATTGTCTTCATTTTCTTCCTAGCCTCCACCTTTTTATTTATCATTCATTTACTTTCCTTTAAATTCTTGCTCATTCTCTTGAGTTAATATGGTATAGAAAATGTGTCATAATGTAGAATATTCACATCAAACTTCGAATCAGCAGATTTGAGTTTTAATTTTGGCCTTGTCAGCAATTTCATGTTTAACTGTAGGCAAATCACTTCCCCTTTCTGGGCTTTAGTTTCTTCATCTGTCGTGGTGGCAGGGAGAACTTTAAAAACAATTATTGCTTTTTTACCTCGTTCTTCCTTTTTATCTGCCTTTCTTTCCTCCTGTCATTTTTGTCATAGATTCCTAAGGATATGGTTGTGTTCTTAATTATTATAAAGGAGGAGTTCCTTTTGTTATCTTACATTTACTGAGGCAGAGTATCTTAGATAAAGAAATAGATGAATGTCATCTCTTATCTGAGCGGATAAAAACATGTTGGTAAAGTATATATAATTTTTTTTTTTTGTATATTCATCTGAATAGCCAGGAAGCTTTCGCCTATTTTATTTAGGTTTCTTTATGTTTTCAAATTCCAACCAGAAGCTAAATACAAATGGAAACCAGTAAAGCACTAGTTTTACTAGAAGAGTAAGATCATTCCGATTTACTCCAATAAAAGTATGCAACCCTTAAGCAAAGCTTTTCTTCATTTAAAAGAAAACAAAACAAAACAAAAAAGTAAAAGCTATACAGTAGTCTTTCCTTATGTTCATTGCACAAACAAGTTCTGCCTTCAGAACTCTTCACTCTGTAGTTATTTTTACAATGGAAGATCTCCACTTTTAATTGTTTTCTATCCCAAACACTTCTTTAGGATGGCGTAGAAACCAGTATTTCTGCAAAATGCACTGGTTGAAAATCTAGCATTGAGGCTTAGTGGCGGAAAAAATACTTAGCACGTGTAAGGCCCAGAATTCAGTCCCCAGGACCACAAATAACAACAACAATAAAATGCCAGGTCTCAGCCCTTGGGTGGCAGAGGCCAGTGGATCTCTGTTAAGTTCAAGGTCAGCCTAGTCTACATAGTGAGTTTCAGAACCGTCAGAGATAGTTAGTGAGACTCTTGTCTGGGGGCAGTGTGTGCTTGCTCACGCCCTCCCTGCCCCCCATCCCCGTGTGTGTGTGTGTGTGTGTGTGTGTGTGTGTGTGTGTGTGTGTGTATGAATATGTGTCTGTGTGTGACAGAGAGACAAAGAGGAGTTTCATTGAAAGTACTTTTGCCTAAATAAATGTGTTTAAGCAAAACTAAATTAGTTCTATTTTAAACAAATGTACAAAGGAGAAAACTTGTGGACCTAACTTTAAGAATCCTATTATCCACCAGCTTTAAAAGTTATGATTTTTTTTCGCCAACATTGCTTCAAAGCTTGTATCTCCATCCACTTTCCCCACAATTTCGAAGCAAATTAAAGAAATAAGAAAATATTGCCATACAGCCTAACAATAGACAAGTTAATCGAAGTGGAATAGAAATTTTTTCATATAAATGTATTTTGAAATTCTACTTTCAACTGTATTGTACAAAAGAAATCAGATAGAGTAAGATATCCTGGGGCAGGTAGACTGTTAGGAGGGAGCCTAAATCCATGTACTAGAAACAGTGTAGTAAAGCCAGACTGTGAACTACAAACAGGTAGTGAATTGAACTGTTTTGAAATTAAGTAGAATTTAGATAGGTTGAGAGAGAAGGAATAGTAGGTGGTGTGGTAAAGGAACTTACACATATTTATGCATATAGATTAAAAAAATCTAACTTTGGCTTTACAGAATAAATTATATCTTAATTCTTGTCTCTATCTTTTAGACCCAAATAAGATATTATGGGCATAATGAAGACCTTGTATCAGTTCTTGGAAAAAGCCATTTGTTGTACTGAAAATCAAGACACAATGTTTTGTGAATGTATCATTGTCCCTGGTGGATTATTTGGCACATCCCATTAAAAAGTGCCAGTATCTTATAAATATTGTATGCCAACATGTAATAATCGATGTACTTTGGCTAGAGTATTAGTGGGTGTGTGCCACCAGCTTTTAGGTATAAATCACTTAGAGCCTTTAAATAATGGCTCTTTTGTACATTCACATGTATTAACCACTTCAGAAACTTAGAATTTTGAAATATATAGTTTATTGCATTTCCTGGAATGCTTAGAAATGTGGGTATAAACATTCATGAGATATCTTTGAGTTGAGGGAATTTATACCATGGCTTCTTATGAAGTATTCTAAGAATAACTTATTTCCTAGAATGCATATGTTCTTAAGGTTTATGAACCTCTCTGAGCATCTTCATAAAGATTTGTCTTGTCTCTTTAGAAGAAAATACTACATTTAATTTTTGGTATAACTTCAGTGGCTTCTTAAAATGTTCAGAACCTAAGCTGTAGCTGTAGCTCAGTGGTTCCCCAACTTTCCTTTCAGAGCTTAGTAAAAAAGTTCTTTGAGGTCTGTGGATCCTGGCTTGATATCCCTTAACCCTTTATACAGTGCTAGAGATCGAAACCAGAGCTTTGCTTATGCTAGGTAATTGCTCTATCGTAAACTATATAGTTATATAGTTTTAGCTAATAATTCAATTTTTAATTTTAAGCAGAAAACATATTGTGAAAACTCAACTCTGTTCTATTTTATATATTATGATTACCTTTAACAAGTAAGGAATTATAAAATTATGAAGCTTATCATGCAAATACTAGCTTAAAAAGTAGACCAGTTGGATTCTCAATTGGATTCTTGGGAAAAAATATGCCATAGCCAGGTTTTTGTTTAACTGTTGTTTTCAGGTTGGGTTTTCTTACATAGGCTGTACTGACTTGACTAACCAACTTTCTACCTTAGCTTCCAGAGTGCTGGGAGTACAGGTACATGCCGCCATTTTAAGCCAGAAGCTGTTTATTAGAATAGAAGTAACTACAAAAGATTTTGGAATAGGTGCATGTATAGTGTTTTTGTGTACATGATGTAGGGCAGTGTCTGCTTGAATGAACAGAAAGTGGAATATAGTGGAATGTATAAATACCTTTTATTTTTCTTGTAGCAGAAGAATATTCTTTAACTTACTCTTAAACAACAAGGTCTGTGGAGGAAAAAATAAATTGATTTTTTTTGAAGCTCACATCTGGGTTGAAAGTAATGCAAGGTTTGTGGCCAATGGGATTGATTGTTCGTGAGACTCTTAAGGCCCGTAATCACTCATCAGCCCCTTAGAATGAAGAGTGGTTTTTAATATGTTTCTTAGAAACATATGATTTTTAAAAACTTGTGGAGTGTAGGTCATAATAATATTAGGTCATTACCATAAGCAGAATACTCAGGAGAGAGGAAGCAGGTAAATTAGCTGATAATGGGATGTTTGATAAATTGATTGATAGATTGTAAATAGTAGGTGAATTGCTTTAAAGTGATAACCTGGTAACCTTTTGGAGTTAATAATTCCCTAAGAATCAAATGTAAGACCAGGAAACAATTTATTCCAATGAATAGTAGTTAGAAATACGCTGAGCTGGAGGATGATAAGTGATCTGGTTTCAGTAAATGGAACAAGGAACCAGAGATGTTAATTAACTTGCCCAAACAAGGTTATGGTGGTCCCAGTAGTGTAATAACTGATTACTCTGATTCTTTTAAGTCTTTTATACTTGTTAAAATCTTGGCTAGAGCCAGGAAGATGACTTAAGAAAAAAAAGTTTGTTGTGCAAGATGTGATCGGAGTTTGACCCCTGGAACTCATGTAAAAAGCTAGGTGGGAAGATTGTCATCTGTAATCCCAGTACTTCTAAAGCAACAGGATATAGGCGGATCTTTCAGGGGCAGTACATCTTCGTGAGAACTAACTCTAGAAAGTTCTCCCCTGACCTCATGAGTCACGGCATTTACGCACCCACATTCATACACAGAAACTTTTCCTTTTTAATTTGCCTATCTTTTCATTATGGGTCTTAGTATATAGAGACCAATATGTTTTAGCATTAGAGATTTTAGCTCTATGACTGATAATTTGACCATGAAAGCCCTGAGTTTATATATTCTCAAATGTTTATTTCTGCTGCATTCTTAGTATTGTTAACTGTTACAAGGCTTATTTTAGGGTAGGGTGCCAGGTACTCAATTCAGTTTTACAATGAAAACATACTGGAAATCCAGAAAATCACTAGACATTTACTACCCTTATGACTTTTACATAGGTGTCCTTCATGATATGTCTTAAAAGATACTGATTTTTGAGAAGACATTATAGGATTTAGTCTTTTAAAGAAATCCTTGAAAATATTCCTTCTCACTCAAAACTAGAGACTAGAAGAATCATTGGCATCCCAGTGCAGTTGGCCCTGATTCTGAATACTTTATCATTTTGCTTGCTGTGGCCAGAGACGTCTCCTCCCCCACAATCATGTCCCCTAAACCAGAGTGCCTTTGAAGCTTTTTAAACTTTAAACTTTCTAGTGGAATAATAACTCTTACTAATATACAAGTGTGTTTTGGGTGAATTTTCATTAGGAATATGGGTAGTTCCTAATTGAATTATGAAAACTGAGTCTTTGCTAGTTAGAAAGCCAATGATGAAATTGTAGAAGTTTAATAATAACTATAACTAGATTTGGCAATGAATCTAAACTAATGGTGATTGCTTGTTTTTGTTTTTTGTTTTTGTTTTTTTTTTTCAGTTAAAAATAAGACAAATAATTGAAAACCATGACTAGGTAAAGAAAGCAAAATTTAACTGGCAATGGTATCTCTTGAAAATTACTATGATAGTTTCTGAGTATTAGATGAGGTAGCATTACTAGATAGAAGTCTTTCTTTTGTATTTTGATAATTTGTTTGTTTGGTTTTTTTTTTTTTGCAATTGTTGGTGGCTAGTTTAACATTTTTATTCATATATAGCCTTATGTTATATATGAATTGTCCTTTCTTAAGTGACTTATATTTAGAGGTTTGTCCCATTTTTAGAGAAGTATTACTTAGATGGCCAATCTGGTGATCACAGACGAGCATTGTTTTCCTAGGTGTGTTGAGAAATTTGTGAAGGGCCTGACTTGACGTTCACTTAGTTTCTTAGTTTACTTCTGGATATCTTGTAGTCTTTGATATGTTAATGTACTTTCACCAATCTGATTGGATATAGTTTACAGTTTCCCAGCCTCATTTTACAACAAAACTTTCCTGTTTCTAGGTTTAACCTTAAAAACAGACTCAGAAACCTTACGAAGAAGTAATGCAAGAGTAGAGAGAAAGTATGGCGTACCTGAGTCAGGGTTACATACAAGTCATTCAGTGTGGTACGCGTAGTAGTCCTACCTGTGCATGCAGTTAGGGGTGTGTTTGCAGAATGCCCAATTTTGTCACACTGTTTTGAAAGTTTAACTTTGTAAATAGAGTTTAATAAACTTTAGACTGTGCAAGATACGCGATTATTAATTTTATTCTGTTTTGGGTCTTCTAATCTATATGTAATGTTTTAGGGTTAAAGTGTACATTTTTCTTTAACATCAATTTACGTTCAGTATTTTAATAAATATTAATCATGAAATTATTGTGTACAGTATCAATCTTCATGACTTTTTAAGCCAAAGAGAGTATTTTAGTTTCCTTTACAGACTTGACAAGGCTTGAAAATTACATCTTTGGTAACACGAAGTAGTAATAGTATACCTTTGTGTATTAAACACTTTTTTATTTCTCTGAGGCTAAAAATATTAGGATAAAAATTTCTTAATATAGAAACATTTTTATTAAGGTAAAGAATAAATACAGCCCAGTCATTTGTCTATAAAGTAGTTTATCTGAAATAGAATCACATATGACTGAGTTAATGGGCAAGTTTCTTTGAAGGATTCTTTCCCTGCAATTAAATTGAATGTTTTTCCAAGTGGTAAAAATGATTCTCATTCTCCCACCCCACTAAACTCATTGTTAGGATTGTTTGTATTATTTTTTGTCATTTCTTTCTACTTAATATTCTTTTTTTTTTAATCATGCTATGTATGAACATGAACATAGTTCATTTTCTAAAGGATTTATAGTAATTACCAGTGTAGGCCTTAAGCTTACAAATTGGAACAAAAGAAAATGGATAATACTGAAAGCTTTACAATATTTTGTAAACGTATAATTTTAGTGTCATAGAATTGATACTTCTTCTCTGATGTAGTATAAGTGGCTTATTCTTGAGACAGGGTCTCCACATCTAAAGTTTCCAGGATAATAAGATCCTGGAAGCATTCTTGTTCTTGTGAAAGTGCTATGCTTATAGGAGGACATGAGTGTACAGAATGGTTGTGTAATAGCCCAAGAACTAATCTAATGCACCATTGAGATTCCTCAATACCAACTGCCTTAGACATTAGGGGCATAGAATACAGATATTGCTATATCAGTGTCTGTGTAGGCAAACAGAGTGGCTATTATGTCTACTTCAATGGATGCTTACAACAGAGTTTGACACTAGCATCTTTTATTGAAAAAAGAAATGTTATCCAAGATGCTAAAGCTATTCTTTTGTCTGTGGAAAACTGCCTGATAAGCCTTAATTTTTGAGAAGAGGAAAAAGAACTCACTGTTCTTTGCTATGTGACCATAGTTTGTACATTTTGAGTTTGTATTTTGGTTGTTTATTTGTTGTCTGTATTATACTTTCTTTATGAAAAGACTACACATAGATTCCATTCACAATGTACATGTGTTCAAAACATGTTGTGTATAATAAATATATACAATTTTCTTGTTAAGAAGAGTATTAGTTTACCTTTTGTCGTTATCAAAATAGAGTACAAAAGACAATAACTAGATCTTTGTCTTCCAGGGTGCCTTCAGAACTGTGTGTGTGTGTGTCAGTGTGAGGTCCATGGGAAAACATTTTTAAAAGTTTTGCTAGCTTAAAAAATAATGTGGGAAGGGAGTCTGGGAAAGATGATGGCTCAGTAGGTGAAGTGTATGTCACTCAAGCATGAGGACCCGAGTTTGATTTCCAGAACCCACAAAAAGCCAGCTGTGGTGGTTTTGTTTTCCCAGCACTGGGGAGGTGGAAGTGGAGGTGGGCTTACCCTTGGGGTTCACTGGGTTACACAGCCTAGCCTGTTCAGTGTGCTCTAGGCTAATGTGAGACTTTCAAAAAACAAAGTGGCTGGTTCCTTAGGAATGGCACCTGAGGTTGAACTCTGGCCTCCACATACGTGGGAGCGCATGTGCATGCGCGTGTGTGCACACACACACACACACACACACACACACACACACACACACACCCATCAATTATTTGCTGTACTCATTTGGTAAATAAAAATTACAGGAAGTCATTGTAGTAAGGTTCCTAAAGTAGTGCCTACCATACCCTGTATAAACAAAAATGGAGTCATTCATGTAAAAGTTATGTATTAACAAGCTGAAGCTCTCAGCTGTTTTTTGACTTCCTGGAATATTAGGATTATAGCTATAACGGTGGAACATCCCAGTTTTTCATTTGGAATGATAATAAAGTTTTCTCTTCCTTAATCTAAAAAAGATAACTTAAAAAAAAATCTAATATTAACCAATCAGTTATTTTTCTGTTCTAAACCTGTCTCTAACTTTACAAGGAAGCAGAGTATAATTGTTGTCTACCTTTTGTTTTGCTTCTTCTTTCTTTAGCCTTTTTGTCTGTTTATTTTGGTATAGAATACCAACCTTTTTATAATGCATGGTGTATGCTTATAATCCGAGCATTTAGGAGATGGAGGCTCTTGAATGCCAGGCCTGCCTGGCTTACATAGCAAGACTCTGTTTCAGCAATAAATAAATAAACAAACAAAAGATCCTTGGAATTTTTAGTCTTATGGAGTGAGGTATAGTTTGATTATAGAATAGAAAATGAAGTCAGTTAGGTTTTATTAAACTGCATATTGCAAGGTGCTGGGGCCAATCTCCATCACTGAAAAGCAAAAACAGATTGTTAAACTAAATTGTTCTTTTTTTCACTTTGACAGATTTGGTGATTGAGGAAGGGACCCAGAGACTCCTTGAACAACTAAGGCAAGGTACTGTTGGTCCTGTTTTAGAGTCCCTATCTGTCTTATGGAGTTCCCAGGGATTTCTAATAAATCCCTCTGGGCCACACTCTGTTCTATTTGCATTGAGCCTAGGATTGATTTTGGTTTGGGGATACCACATATAGTTTGCTTTGTGAGTGCTCGTCTTGGACATGTCCCCAAAAAGACGAGTTTGTGACCATGCTATGCTTGTATGTAGATTGCGCGTCCTGCACAAGTGCTTGCTCACTCGCCTGCTGCATCTGCCTCCCTCAGTTGTAGTTAAAGGTAGTGTCCAGCGGACGGCAGTACTACAAGGGGCGAGACGCTTGTCCTCAGAATTTAGTTCTTCTTCATCTTTTTTTTTCTTAGACATTGAACTGCAAAAACATTAGCCAAGTTGGGTGACATCCACAACTTGAGGCACCATTCTAGCCTCATTCAAAAACCGTTAGACTGCTTGCCATAGTGAGGTAGTGTTTATGTCTTGAGTTTGGGCTGTCTTTAGGTCACTTGTCAATAAAACGTTATACTGTGGTGTCTTCTGACTGTCAGAAAAGGTGAGAGATCTTTTGCCTGGGTGTTCAGATTCTGGTTATGAGCACATTGGCAGCTCTGTAAGCAGTCTAACTAGCTTGAGGTTACTGTGCTGTAAAGGAGCCCAGGCTACCTTGTTGGAAGAGGCAATGACACTTAAGGATCAAGAACCAGGGCTGTTCATTTACAATTGTTTTGTGGAACTTTTTCTAAATTCCTGACTTGAAGAAATTGTGACTTAAGTGGCTGTTATAAATTACTTTGTTAAATAGTGATATAAAACCAGAATACTTCTTTTTCTGCACTGCTGCTATTTACTGAGATTTGGTGACATACAGAGGTATAATCCATAAGCACATGTACCCAGATGATATATTCTGTGTTTGCAACCTTCTTGTGATCTTTCACCTTTGGTATGTAAAACATTGTTTCTCCTGGTCTTTCCTGTGCTTGTTTGAAAAGCTGTTCCAACCGTAAGTATTTAGAGTGTATTTTTGTAGCCGCAGCTGTCTTCGTGTATGTTGGGAAGAATGCATATTTATCTTGACATGAAGCTTAGGCATCATCTTTACAAGGCCATTTGCCTAGGGCCTTAATTATAGTCTCTATGACATTTGGCCTTCTATCAGTTTCTTAGGGTAATTGTTACAAGTCTTCATACAGTTGGCTCCTTATTTCAATGGAAATTTATTGCCTCACGGTTCTGGAGGCTGGAAGTGTGAAGTAAGTGTGGGGAGAGCCATGCCTGGCTCGATGCTGTAAGCTCCAGGCATTGACCTTGTTAGATGGTGGTCTTCCTGTGTTAGTAGGAGTGAGTTTCTAGACTGTATGTTTGAACTGTGGTACTTTTCTCACTCATGATTCAGTTTTCTGAATGCTTGTGAAATACTAGAAATTATTGTTTAGAACAGGTGTTGGCAAACAAACCATGGTCTGCAAATGGTGGCTTTCTGTTTTTTCTGAGTTTTACTGAAACATAGCCCTGCCATTTTGTTTATTCTTTGTTGCTGCCTAGTCCATGTTACATTACTGTAATGAAATATTTGAGACTGAATAATGTATAAAGAAAAGTTTATTTAGCTTAGAGTTGAAGGCTATATGGTGATGTCTTCCTTGTTCACAAAGTCCCAAGACAAGAGACAGGGAATGTATGTATATCTGTATCCTTTGGTCCCCTCCCCAAAGCCATCAGTATTTAGTCAAGGGCTCTACTTGATGACCTCATTACCTCTCAAAAACTTCCTCTAAACATAATAGCTGGATTAGATTTCTACTCCCTTAATAATTCACAGTGGAGATTAAACTGAAGCATGAGTTTTGGTGGGATGACACATTCAAACACAAGCCACCTTCTGCTATAATAGAAGTTGCAAAGTTGTTTCTGAGCAATGGGCCACACAGCTGAAAATAATTTACTCTTTAGTCCTTTATGGAAATTTTTGCTGACCCATGGCTTAGAACATTTTGGATTTCTTCCTCTTAGGGGATATTTGAAACTATTTTTTATTTAGTTTTTTATATAAGATTTATCTTGTTTTTAATTGTGTGTGTGTGTGTGTGTGTGTGTGTGTGCACGCGCGCGCGCGCGCACGCGCTCGCTGCGTATGTGCAGCTGAGTGCTAGTGCCTGCAAAGGCCAAAAGCCTTTGATCCCCTGGAGCTGAGTTACAGGGGTTTGTGAGTGGTGGGAACC
This sequence comes from Uromys caudimaculatus, assembly GCA_028551405.1. Taxonomy (NCBI): domain Eukaryota; kingdom Metazoa; phylum Chordata; class Mammalia; order Rodentia; family Muridae; genus Uromys; species Uromys caudimaculatus. The sequence goes on along the minus strand of CM052703.1, from coordinate 83,140,701 downwards.
CACCTCAGGTTCTCTGCAAGAACAGTATGTTCTCTTCTGAGCCATCTCCCAGCTTATATCTCCCTTTTTAAATCATACAACTTAAGGAATGTTAAAAGATCATCTAGCTTAACTATCTTGCCTGTCTGCTGCTGACAGATCTTTCAGTTGAGGTATAGAAAAACAAAATAAGAAAAATTAAAGAATTAAAGCATTGCACATGCTATGCTATACATAAGAATTATACCAGATTGGAAACTTAAAAATGAAAAAAGACAGACTTGGTGGTGTTGACCTGTAATCCCAGCTGCTAGGGAGGTTGAGGCATGAGAATAACAAATTTAAGCCTGTCTGGACCATTTAATGAGACACTATCTTTAATTAATTAATTAATTGATTGATTGATTGATTGAATGAATGCATGGATAGAGGGGTGAGGATATAGAACCCTTTCATATATATGCAGGGGTCTTAGTTATACACAGACAATAAGTGTGAGTGTGTGTGTGTGTGTGTGTGTGTGTGTGTGTGTGTGAGAGAGAGAGAGAGAGAGAGAGAGAAAGAGAGAGAGAGAGAAGTATGAATGAATGAGAACAGAAATACTTTCTTCTTTGTCCATCTGTTCAACCAACTGTCTCCACTAGTGGGCTTTGACTAATGTATTTGTATCTTAAATGCATAGAGGAGCCAGTTTTAAAAGAAAAATAGAGCCAACCTTGAGGTATAGCTTTAGGAGATGGAAATTGATAGAAAGCCAGATTGAGTAGTTAGGCATCCGCTTTGAGACTTTCACATTCAGTCCTTAGTTTCTCTAAAATTTGTAGAAGGGAAAAATACGGAAAAGCTAATTCCCTGCATCCCCACTTTATAGTTATAGATACTTTTCTTCAGAAGTGGCCAGCATTACCAAATTTTTGGTTCTTCCTTGAAAAATAACCCATAAGAACATGTATACATTTAAAAAATTCCTTTTCCAGAAAAGTGGTATCAATGTATTATTGCATCTTTAGTGTTTTAAAGTAATATTGGGAGAGACAGGAGAGATGGTTCAGCAGTTAAGAGTACTGGGTTGCTTTTCAGTGGACTTGGGTTTGATTCTCAGCACCCACATGGCATCTCTAAGATCATCTGTAATTCTAGTTCCTGGAGATCTAGCACTCTCTTCTGACCTCCATAAGCATTGCATGTAAGCATTCCACTGATAAACATGTAGTCAAAACACACATAAAAAACTTTTAAAAGATTATTAAATGTTTTAATTTCTTATTTTAATATTTTAAAAATATTAAATATTTTTTCTAAATTTTGTTAGAATTTCATACATGAATACAGTCTATTTTGATCATATTCATGCAAGCTGCTTCTCTTTCTAACTGTTCCCAGATCCACCTCCAGCCAACCCCCTTCCAAATTCGTGTCCTCTTTTTTTTTTTTTCCTTAACCCACCAATTACAGTTTGTGGTGTTCATATATTCAGTGGGTGTGAAGCCATCCACTGGAGTGTGGTCCATCTGCTAGAATCCACACCATTAAAGAAAGCTGGCTTTTCCTCCTGCAGAAGCCACCAGCTATCAGTAGCTCCTCAGCTAGGGGTAGAGGCTCTTCCATGCTTTAATGCTGAATGGCTTGATCTTTGCAGGTAACCACAGCTGTGAGCTCATAGCACAGCAGTCCTGGAGTGACACTGTTTTGTTTTGGTGTGGCCCTCCCGGAACTCTGGCTTTTCAAGACTTGTTATCCCTTTTCTGACACCCTAACAATATGCCCGTCTCATACCCTACTCTTTCCACAGAACCTAAAACTAAAGTAATGGTCTCTATTGAAAATGCTAGTTAGACAGACAAAAACAAACAAGACAAAACAAACCCTAAACCTTGTAGGGAAGGGATATGATATTGATGTCATCTTGGGTTGTTTAATCATGAATTCAACTTTATACCAATATATTCAATGCCAAGCCACTTTATTCTTTGTTTAGATACAGAATATACCACCCGTGGAACATTCTAAGCTTTATCTGCTCCTCTGTAAAAGTAGACATTAGGGTTTTGCATTTTGCTGCATTTTCACACCTGTGAAAAGAAGAATTGGGGGATACTCTATAGAAATAGTTTCAAGATCAAGAGGTAATGAGCATTTACATTTTTATAGACATTCTAAATTACATTCTCTCATTAAGATTCTGTTCCTTTTGTACAATTTATTTTAAAAAAGAATAAACCTTTATTAGTTATTGGAAATTTGGTAGATGAAAGTGCATCTTGCTCTACCAGTTGAGCAATTTGAAACACAGCTTCATGTCACCATGGATAGATGATGTCAGTGAGTATCTTTATGAAAGAGGGAATATTCTGATACTTCAGGGCTTTTTCTTTAAAACTAATCACTATGGAGCTGATGAGATGGCTCAGAGGTGACGACTACTGGCTGCTCTTCCAGAGGTCCTGAGTTAAACTCCCAGCACCCACATGGTGGCTCACAGCCATCTATAAAGGAGTCTGATGTCCTCTTCTGGCATGTAGGTGTACATGCAGACAGAATACTCACACATTAAAAAAATACATAGATAAGAAAATATTAAAAAACAAACAACAAAACAAACACAAAACAATAGCAAAAATAACCAAATCATTATAAATTATTAAATAGCCTTGCTACTTGGGGGCACAGGACCTCTAGCAGCTAGTAGTGGACATGGGTCAGTTCAGAGAGAGGCCCCATGATCTCTTACTTAGCAGCTTTTAGGAGCAAGGGCCAGTGAGTTAGAATCAGCATTTTAACAGGCCCCGGGTGATTTCTGTGTATTTTAATGTTAGGGAAGCACTAGTGGAGTGTCCACCTGTGGCTCCCAAGGAGCACACATGAATGATATACCTAAGAAAGGGTAGACATGGAGGAGTATCCTCAACTTGGTTGTTAATTGGACTGGTAAAGACATGTGAGGTGTTGGAGTGTGTAGAGGAACTGCAGCAGAAGTTTATGTGGCTTTACCACTTAGGTCTTTCATTTAGGGGATTTGTTTTGTTTTGTTCTTTATTTTTTGTCTGAAATATTAGGGACTAACTAGCATTTTCAATAGAGACCATTACTTTAGTGTTAGGTTCTGGGAGAGAGTAGTATAAGAGCTAGGCATATTGTGATTGTGTCAGTGTTTGAGTCAAGAGTTTAAGGGACAGTGATAAATCAGAATGCATTCCAGAACAGGAACATAAACTTAGTATCTTTGTCTAGGCCGTAGGTCCCTAAGCTTTTTCTATAAAAGACCAGATAGAATATTTTAGGCTTTGGGACTATATAACTCTTTGGGACTATGTAACCCTTAGTTATAGTGAAAGGTAGGCAGGTAGAAATTCTAGTTTGTTTATGGTTATTCCAATAAAATGTTATATGCAAAAACTAGGGACTAGGAGATATTTGGCCTTAGAGTGGTGGTTTGTTGCTCTTGGCAAATTGGAAATGAACTGGAGTGTTGTGGGTAGGTGAACACCTTAACAGTTGATGTACAAAGTAAAAGAGTTTAGGTTTAAGGTTTTGGGCTCCTTATGGGTTGAGGCTTTGTAAAGCCGTGCTTGTCTTTCTTGTTAGCATCGTGCCTAAGTGGCACCCAGCTTTCAGACTGAAGTTCTTGAGTTCTTGGGCTGGACACAGGTAGTATGCTTGTAATTAGTATGCTTTAAATACTGTTACTTCTAAGTAAGCCTAGACCAGTTGTTCTCAACCTTTAATACAGTTCCTCATGTTGTGGTGACCCCAACCATAAAGTTATTTTTGTTGCTACTTTATAACTTTAATTTTGCTACTGTTATGAATTATAATGTAAATATCTGATATACAGGATATTTGATGTGAGACACTTTTGAAAGGCTTGTTTGACCCCCAGGTCACTTACATTAGAATCCAGTTAAATGTGGAGGGCTTCATGTAGGACTACTTAGGAGTGATGATGCAGCTTAGGAACGATAGAGGAAATGCTATATAAAAAGGTCTTCAAGTCTAAGCAGACGTTTACAAGTACAGCTTTATCAGTGAATGATCATAGGGCGTGCTCACTCATGTAGGCAACTTGTGCCAAGGAAGTGAAAGAATTAGATTCCCCAGAAAGCCTACTTTGTGCCCCTTCCTTCTCCCTGAGGTATCTTGGTGTGTGTGCGTGTGTGTGTGTGTGTGTGTGTGTGTGTGTGTGTGTGTGTGTGTGTGTGCGTGCATTACATAAAGAGTATCTCACAGACTATATTATTTTTTTCATCTGTATTCTTTGGCTGATATTTGAGAGCTCTTTTCAACTGCATTGCTATATAAAATATTTGCTGTAGTTACATATTACTACCAATGGGTATTTGAGGTTTTTAAAAGATAATATTGTTTAGTGCCCATGTATGTTTGAAAATGTTCCTAAATACTGCTGGGAAGCTTTCCAAAGTCATCACACCCATTTTTACTCTATTAGTACTATTATGGTTCATCTCCATTTCTATGTTTAAAAGTTTCAGACTAGCCTGAGTAAAGGGGCTACATGTATGACCAAGCAGTGATGGCACATGCCTTTAATCCCAGAATTCGAGAGGCAGAAACAGGTGGGTCTCTGAGTTTGAGGCCAACCTGGTCTACAGAGAGAGTTTCAGGATAGCCAGGGTTACATGCAGAAACCCTGTCTTGAAAATAAAGGGGGGGGGGCTATATGTATGTATTATATCTACTAGAGTAGTCTGAGAGTAGCACCAGAGCCCTTAAGAGTGTTTGGGGGCTTGTTAATTATTGTCAGCCAGTAAGTGAGTAGTTTTGGTTTATTTCTTTGAACCTTCATATACTTGATATAAGCCTGGTTTTGCTAAAAATCGTTAATTTATTTAATAACTGTTATTGTATTATTTGTATATCATTATTTGTAATTAACCAATAAATAAATAGATGTTATCTTTTAAATAATCTTATTACCGAGGCTTAACAATTACATTATAAAATTAATGATTCTTTGAAAAATTACTTGTTTATTAGTTCAAACATATCTGGTATGGGTGCTGAATTTTGCTTGTATCACCAGATGGCTTAATTTTCTGTATTTTTTTTTAAAATATATTTTTCAGTTATTTTGTCAGTAATATCTATTCATTGCATTCTGTCTTTGATGAACAGAATCCTGCTGACCATGCCAGTTGCCATGAATGAGCTATGACAATTACACAAACTGTGGCTTGTGTCTTTCCACAGTGTCAGAAATATATCGAATGTGAAGTTTGCAAGCCATTTAAATGTTATCAGCTCATCTTCACCAATATTCCTGGTTTCATTTGAAATTGTAACTTTTATAGTCATTAAATTATTTGCTAACAATGCAGCATTAAAATTGCATAATACACTTCAGATAATATTTAGATTACAGAATGTTGTAAAAAGAGAATATAAAGAAGCTAAACAATAGATTAAATGCAGGTGGCCAGTATTAGGCTCACAAATGAATTGACAGAAAGGTAAAAGAGCTGGATAGTGTCAAGATGGACAGGAGGATTGTGCTGAGCTGAGGACAAAAACAGGAGTTTGTTGCTGGTGATCTTGGTAGAGGCCGGAGGGAAACAGGATTAGTCCTTGAGAAAGTGATGGTTTAGTGCTCCCCGCTGCAGTCTATATGTCTTGTTTGATGACTGGTGATGTGACACCTGGCAGTGTTATTCAAGCTGAGTGTTTGAGTCTGCTAACATCCATTCAGTGGTATAAATTTCTTTGGGAACAGAGAATCATCATTCAGTTGTATTCAAGGTTTAACAGAGGTTGAATGAATATTTGAGTTCTTATTGTAAGAAAGTTTTAGAGATCTTTTTAATACAACTGTACTAAAGAAACTTGGGATCAGAAAAGGTGTGACTTGTCTGAGATAATCCAGGAAAGAACAAGCTCTTGAGGGAGTTGCAATCCATTCTTGCTTCCTCTGTAGTATAATGAACCAAAGGTTGGATTCTTCTATTGTCAATATTCAATTTTGATTTTTACCAGTCTTTTAAAATATTTATGTGGAAACTGGGAAGTTTTTCGTAAGATCGAACATAACATTTGTAAACTAATGTCATGTTTTGCTTACAGTCAAAATGGTTTCAATCCCAGAATACTATGAAGGCAAGAATATCCTCCTCACAGGAGCCACTGGTTTCTTAGGGAAGGTACTTCTGGAAAAGTTGCTGAGATCTTGTCCCAAGGTGAATTCAGTCTATGTTTTGGTGAGACAAAAAGCTGGACAGACACCCCAAGAGCGAGTGGAAGAAATCCTCAGTGGCAAGGTAAGCATGGAAGCTGATCACTTGGAGGGGATAAAAGTACACGCTGTGGGTGGAGTTTATGAAGCATTGCTAGCTTAGTATATTGCTTCAGTATTCAAAAGTAAATCCGTGGAAAAATTGGTAAGTTTCTGCAGTATGGCAGTGAACTAGAATCAGGGAAAGAAAAAACCTTTCTTTTATGATAGACCAAAATTTCTAATAAGGTTTAAACTACTCTTTGTTTTGTTTTGTTTTGTTTTTTTGAGATAGGATTTCACTGTGTAGCCTTGACTGACCTGGAACTCACTCTGTAGCCCACCATGATTTTGAAACAGAAATAAAGAGCATAGGTAGAATATATATATTATTGAGGGTGGGAGAGGCGTTACTTATTTAATTGTGCTAAAGACATTTTCACCCTTCAGCACAGCTAATATTTTAGCCTAGAGAGTATTTTGTTATAAAGTACTGGTGTATTACTGGGTGAGCCACAGGATCCGTGGCCTATATACATAGGACCCAGTTCTGACAAGTATTTCACATATCATCAAATGTTTCCTGAGGACCAAAATTACCTCAGGTTGAGAACCATTGATTTATAGGAATGCCTCAAGGAAAAGAAACTTGATTGGATGGTGGAAATTCAACTAAAATAGTTGATCATGGACTGTGGATATAAATAAATAAACGCAGAGGTAGAGTGCTTAACAAGAATATGCGAAGAGGCCCAGAGTTCCATCCTCAGTATCCTCTCAGCAAGTAAAATAGCTGATCATGAAGTTTGTTTTGGAACATTGAAAGGCTATCAGTAAACTTAAAGTAGGAAATAATGGGAGTATAGTGGGCTTAAATATCTGGAGATGATATAACAGATACTGAGATTGTATCTTGTCAGGTACTCTATCTAGGGTTTGTATACTGTGCAGAGTAGCTATAGTCCTTTCCCTCCCAGAGTTAGCATTTGTCCATCCCCCACAAAAAAAAGTAGTAGCTAAGTCTAGTTGCTGTTATTTTCTAAAGTGTATGTTACTTTCTTAAATGTATGTTTCTTTTCATCCTATGCAGTTGCACTATTCTGCTTTGAAATTTTAGGATCTTCACTTTCTTTTTCTTTTGTCCCTATCACTCACCCATGGGTCTACAAGTCCTGTTGATCCTTCAGGTGTCTAGTTTAATGCTGTTTCCTCCACGAACTACCTGTAACTTTAACTCCCTGAGATACCACAGCCTTTCAGGCCTCTGTGAGCACTGCACTCAGGTGTATAGACATATACACATGTAACTAAACATTAAAAAATATTTTAAAAGAGTCAGGCAATTAGTTGGGAGCATTGGAGTGTGAGACTATTATTGTCCAGATGCCTGTTATTTCTTAAGCCTATTCTGAAGCATAAGGCGGGTCTACTTAACCAGAGCATGGACAGTTAGTGTTTGCGTTGCTGACTACCGTCTTGTTTTCTTGGGAGCACTTCTTGAACTCAATGAGTCTTGACTCGGTGTCTGTAGGATGAGCAGTCTTCTGTGCCCCATGAAATCTAAAATGTTAAAATAACTGTCTTTGGTGGGGAAAGGATTTACAGTAGGCTTTGAAAAGTAGAAAATACTACCATAGAATAAATATCTTTCCATCTGATAGCTTTTCGACAGGTTGAGAGATGAAAATCCAGATTTTAGAGAGAAAATTATAGCTATCAACAGTGAACTCACCCAGCCTAAACTGGCTCTCAGTGAAGAAGATAAGGAGATCATTATAGATTCTACAAATGTCATATTCCACTGTGCAGCTACTGTAAGATTTAATGAAAATTTAAGGTAAGTACAGATACTTACTAACATTTGAATTTCTTGCTTTATAAACGTAATGTTAATTCCTCTTTTTATTGAAGTTGTTTTGAGAGTGATATGAAACTGTCATATGCTAATAGTGGCTTTCGATGAACAGAATTCTTTTTTTGGTGTTGAAATTTAGAAGATAGCTAGTATGTGGAAGATAGCTAGTATATGCCAATTAGAAAACCTTGGCATGACTATGAAATAGGATATAGGCAGGCAATAAACTAGAAGAAAATAGAATGTACTTGGGAAAAAAGGTAGGAATAGTGTACTCAGTAGCTGTATGGTCACTTTTTCATGAAGTGTTAGAATCCTTTATGCTTTCACTTTACATACACTATATATTCCAGAACTGTGATCAAAATTAGGTTCGTTATAGTCACTTTGTTTATATTTGAAAAACTCTGCTTTGGTGACACTGTTAAGGGACAAGGTAATATCAAAAAATAAAATTTAATTTAAAACCTAATTTGAACTTCAGGATATATCCTGCTTCTAGGAAAAAAAAATTCCAAGTAATAAGTATTTTAAAAATCAGATGAAGGGCTGGGGAGATAGCTCAGCAGTGAAGAGTACTGGCTGCTCTTCCAGAGGACCTGGATTGATTTCCACTACCCACATGATGGCTCACAGCCATCTGTAACTCATTCCAGGGGATTGGCCGCTTTCTTCTGGCCCCTGTGGACACCAGTACATACATGGTTCACAGACACATATGCAGGTAAAACACCCATATACATAAAACATAATTTTTTTTAGAAAGTAAATGAATATACATTTCAAATAATGACATTTAATTCATAGGACTGTTATTGTTTGATGGTGTGTCTAAATACACAATTTAAGTTAATCCAATCATATAAATAGTCTTATACTAGTTTAAATGATAATGCATTTGATTTTAGGTTTTAGAATATTTGTGAAGCCCTCCTCTTCAAAATGTTTAAAAGGCTAAGCTCTGATTGTAAATGGCTTTGGCAGTAATCCCCATATTTTCTTAACATAAAAGTAACTCTTAGTAGAGCTCATACTGTATGAGAGCACAGTGCCAAGCATTTTGGTGTGTGAAGGTATTGTCTGTAAAGGTTGTGCTTTACAGTCTTCAAAGCGTTGCTCACTTGTCAGTTTCTGTCAAGTAACTGTTCCCGGTTTATCCCAGGCAAATCCATTGTATTCCTGAGGTGGATGAGGTAACTGTGGAGAAAAGGGAAGAAGTCTTGGAGTTATAAACCTTAGTTCTAGTCTTGACCTCATTGTATATTAACTGAAGAGTTTGGACAAGTTATTAACCTTGAATTTGAGTTTGCGTATCTATAAATAGGCATTTCTGAGTCTGTTAGTCATTTCTTTACTCACTTTCTTGAAATTTTTCCTGTGAGCCAGCAGGTGAGACACTTAGGAGCTGTCATGTGTTTAGAATCCAGAAGTGACAAAATAATGTCATAATAAATGTAGTATAATCTCATTTCATTAGGTGTGTATGCATCATGTGTGTTAGGCATACATGTCTTTTTGTATTGATGGTAATTGTTTTTAGCTTTAAAGTAACACTTAAATTCCACCTTAATGGAATTTGTACCTTCATCAGTAAGAAAATTCCTTCTTATAATTAATTTTTGAAAATTTCATATATGTGTACTGTATTTATATCATTTACCTTTTGCTCTCCTCCCTCCAGCTCTCCCATATTATTTATGACCCCTTCCCTTCTCACATTCATAGCCTCTTTTCCTTTTTATATACACACATACACACACACACACACACACACACACACACACACATATATACACATATACATACATATATATATGAATAAATAAATACATAAACACAACTTGCCAAGTCCATTTAGTATTGTTCATATTGTTTATGTTTTTAGGATTAACCAGTTGGTCCTGGGAAAGACTAATTTTCTCTCTGTCAGGTGTCATGATAGGACTCTGTAAGATCCCCCCACCTATGTTGGTATATTACCTGGTGTTGACATTGTTTAGGTTTTGTTTAGGTCACTATGTTATTTAATATTTCATGGGTACAACTTTCTTACCATATATAGAAGATATAATCTCATGTCAGACTTCCTGGTCCTGTCTCTTAGAACTTTTCTGCCTCTCTTCGGCAGTGTTCCCTGAGCTTTAGATGTAGGAGTTGACTGTAGATGGAGTCAGCTGGGACTAAGCACCGGAAAAAAAAAATTTAAAAACATTTGAATTTTTCCCTTGCATGTATATTTGCATATCGATCTAACATTTCATCTTAAATAATATTTTCAAGATTATGAGTATAGTCTCTGATTTTTATTTTAATCAGGCTAACCTTAATGTGCCTGTGCTTCCAAATGTTGGGGTTACAGGTATACGCAACTGTGCTTGTCTATTACTGACTTTTAGTGAGTTCTTTATTTTTCCTTAGAATTCATTACTATAAAATGGCAAGTTTAACATATTTTCCCCTCATAGTTCATGCTTTCATTATTTTCTTTATAAAAAGAAAGTGTTTATATAGCTACCTTAAACATAGTGTTTTCAGGGGCTGGTGAATAATAGATACTATAGTTCTTGTCCACTTAAAGGGGGAAATTAGATGCTTTTAAAGGGAAGTTTTATCAATAGAAAATATTAATTAGGGTAAAACTCATCAAAATAACATTAACATTTTACATGACACCTTTTTTAAAAAATATACATTGGTGTTTTGCTTGCATGTATGTCTGTATGAGAGTGTTGGATACCCTGGAACTGGAGTTGGAGACAGTTATGAGCTGCCAAACTGGTGCTGGGAATTGAGCCAGGGTCCTCTGGAAAGAGCAGCCAATGCTCTTAACCTCTAGGCCATATCTCCAGCCCCCAAAATAACCCTTACAGGAAGGACCACAGTGTATTACTTTTGTGTTCTTTTTGGATTATTATAATTTATTACACTAGAGAGACCATCTATGTCAAGACATGAATGTTCACTATCCTAGCCCTAGTCACCACATCATAATTATTTCTGTGAAGCAGATTTAATGGATGTTTACATTTCAATATTGATAGAACATTAGACTTGGGCCAGATATTCAGAAATACTGGAAATAGCCTATAATAGCCATTTAGGGAAAAACCACTTATAACGGTCACCATCTGCTAAGACACAGATATCACATGGTATAAAACTGTTACTACTGAGGGAGTGCAGGAAGAGGAGACTCACCATAATCTGGTGCCTTGGAGAGGAACCAAGATAAGTTTGTATATGGACTCTTTCACAAAGCCCTGCAGTATGTGCTAACTTTGTTGATATAGAACTAAATGCAGGCAGTACTGGACAGCATATGTTGAGAGCTGAGGAGGCAAAGCTCATTAGTTTTTTGACACTTTTCAAATATTAAATGGGGAGAAATTGATAGAAATAAAAGGTCAGGAAGAGGGGAATAAGTAGTTGCTTAAATAGTTGGCTATGAGGTTTTGCATTCACTAGATGGGACAGTATCAGTTGCGTGGAGAGAAGTATTAAGAGATAAGAAGCCATCATGAGGTCAAAAACAGAAGAGAGAGAAGAAACAAGTGGCTTGGGGAAAATACATGAGCTATCAGGAATGGAGCAGTTCTAGGTGATAAGGCTCTCGGGGGATGAATATGGATGTAGATTTCTAACAGGAGTGAGAGTACCAATTAAGATAGAGGAGCGATGGAGTCTTAAGTGTAATTTTCAGACTTTAAGAATGTAATATGACTAGGAAAGTGCTGGGAAGGGCTTGTGGATCCTGGTGCTTGTTTGGGCATTTTGTGATGATGACTTTTTTTCTAGTTCTGTCTCTGGCTCAGTCTCAAGTTGTGAGCTTTTTAGAAGTGCTCTTGTAGGGAAACCTGCCTTTTTCCACCTCTAAAAAGAAAAAAAAACTATAATAACTGGAAAACATGTTTTAAAATGTAGGTTTCTTGGTTGTATTTGACCCGACAGTTTTGGAGAGTCCTCTCTCCTGTTCAGCAGAAACCTTGGCTATTCTGAAGAGCTGCTGCACTTACATTGCTCTTTTAGAGCCATTGCTTTGGACACAGCTGTACAATTACAGATGCCTACTTACTAAGTTTGATTTCATTGACCTCTAAACATCTGTCTCTATCAAGTTTAGTTTTTTAAAGTGACTCTTACAATAGCGATAAGAGTTCATTGAGACAGTAGTTTGTGGGAAGTGAGAAGACTGGAAAAGAGATGGTGTCAAAATGGTCTGGGAACTTACTTAGGATGTAGTTTCTTGGTCCTCATTTCAATCATTAAAGAGGTACCCTCATTTTTAGTAAGTCCCAAGGGTATTTTAAGCTTAGTATAAGCTCTGGAGTAAAGTTTATAAAAACATCAAATAGATTTTGAATAATTTGGGATGTCTGTAGGAGACAAATAGGAAAGCTTATTGGCCATTGAAATGGAATAGACTTGCTTATTAATTTTTTTCTTTCTGAAGTGATTTTTAAGTCTACATTAGGGGAATGCCACACTAAACTAGCTTATTTGCTTTCTAGCAAGCCTGTCTTAAGATGCATTTACAGTTTCATAAAACATAATTTTATTTCTGTTTACTTTCTGGTCTAGTATGTAAAGAACTCAGCCTGAAGTTAAACAAAACAGAAACTAGGGTTTCCATTGAGTGAGGTTAACTAGCTTGGCAGATACTAAAGTAACTTATGTTATTTTATTATGGCTTCAGGCTTGGGCTCTCAGATACAGACAGAGTAGAGAGACTCAATCAAGGCACAGGAGTGTGTCTTTTGAGTTATTCCTCATGAGTTCTGTGACCTAGAAACTCTGTCACCATTCTCAGGACACTGCAACAGAATATCCTTTGTGCCCTTTCTCTAAAACATTACTCTTCTTTTCTCCATTGTTTTGTAAATGAGAAAGAAAATAGTGCACTCTCGAATGCTCTGGTGGACAGTGTCCTCTCGGTGAAAGGTCTCTTGCTAGATTGCCATTTGAACAGATGGTTTTTTTTTTTCTCCTTAGTTGAGATTGCAAATGATTTTAAGGAACCCCCCACCCCCCCAGTTTCATTAAAACTGTTTTGTTTTCTTCTGATTTTTCTCAATAGGATCTCAGGTGCAATTAAAAGAAAATATAAAGTCTAAAGTCATTTGCTTATTTATTTTCCTTTTATGAGATACTCCTTGCTTCTGGTGACCCAGAACTTCTTGTCCTGTCCTCAGGAGCTTGTAATAAAATATTCTCAGTTTCTCAGTATACCTCTTCCTAAACAATAACCTCTTTGTCCCTATTATTTTCAGACAGATAGATATCAAAGTATTGCTATACAGTCAGGTAGACTGAATTGTCTGTGTCGTATTTCTTAAATACTGACAATATGAACATTTTTGCAAAGTGGTCAAAGCCATTTTCATTTTTATAAATGTATTTCACACTTGGTGTGATGCTATGTGTTTGTAATCCCAGCATTCAAGAGGTGGAGGTAGGAGGATCATAAAATTGAGGTCATCCTAGGCAACATAGGTAGTTCCAGGCCAGCCCTGGACCACATGACTCTGTCTTAAAAAGACATCCCTCAACATTCTTTGAATCTGTGTTTGAACATAACTGTTTTACTGCTGTGAGCAGACACCATGCCCAAGGCAAGTCTTAGGAGGACAACATTTAATTGGGGCTGCTTACAGGTTCAGGGGTTCAGTCCATTGTCATCAAGGCGGGAGCATGGCAGCATCCAGGCAGGCATGGTGCAGGAGTTCTACATTTTGTTCTAAAGGCAAACAGAAGACTGACTTTGAGGAAGGTCTCAAAGGCCACACCCACTCCAACAAGTTCACAACTCCTTCCTAATAGTGCTACTCCCTGGGACAAGCATATACAAACCACAACAACAATTTTTACATAATCCTGAATATTAATTTAATAATTTCACCTTTTACATTTAGCATAGAAATAATTTGGCTCTCTGTCTCTGTCTCTCTTTCTCCCTCCCCCCCTCTTTTTTCTGAGACAGAGTTTCTCCATGTAACCTTGGCTGTTCTGGAACTCACTCTGTAGATGAGGCTGACCTTGAACTCAAAGAGATCTGACTGCCTCTGCTTCCCCAGTGCTGGGACGTAAGGTTTCATCACCACTGCCTGTCAGTTTATAGGTTTCTAATATTTTACATGGTTATATTTTAGTGACTATATGATATTCTGTCATGTTGATACATAATGTGTAATTTTCACACAGTATAAAAACTTTATTTCTTGTTTGAAAAATTAGGCTTAGGGTGAGTTTTTGCTCTAAAAATTAGGTTACTAGATTAATAAATGCATAATTTCTGTAATTACCGGCACTTTATTCTAGTTTCTTTTAGAGTAATTGTATTAATTTGTAGCTGTAATAAAACTGCTCTGCCAGTTTTACCACTCAGTAGTGTGAGCATTCCAACCTGTCACTCCCTCTACCTTTATGTATGTGCAGGTGTATGTATGCATATGTGTGAAAGCCATAGGACAACTTAAGGATTCCTTAGATACCATTCAGTTCTTGTCCCCCACCCCCACCCCCACCCCCACCCCCACCCCCATAGGATATCTTGGGCTCAGCCATTAAAGGCTATTGAAAAGATAGGATGTCTTACTGGCCCGGGATTCCCTCTGTATGTGTATCATGTACAGTACATGTGCAGTGGCTAAACTGAACTAATTAATGTGTGTATGACCTCACATAACTTTTCTTGTATTGAGAACACTTTAAAAACCAGTGATTTCCAGTAGTCTGGTATGTTGTTATAGATGTCTTGATGGACCATTAAAAAATGCTAGGAGCAATTGTATAGAAAAAACATTTTCTGCCATCTCTTTACCTTAATACTCACTGGCTGCCTGTTTTGAGATGCTGACAAGAATAACAAATACTAAATGCATACAAGTTATTCTTTTCATTTGTCTTTCCTAATTCTGGTAGGAAATTTTGTTACTTGTTCCCATTTACCGATGAGGAAGCTGAGGGTTGAGTACTTGTGCAACTTAGCATTTTAAGTGAACATTTAAGTGAGTCCACACCAGGATCTGAGCCCAATCTGATTCCATAGCTTTGTTCTTGTTTTATATCACAGTGTATGCTTTGTTTCCCAAACCCTTATTGGATTTTATTTTATATTCAGAAAATTTACACATAATTGGTATAGTGAATAGTCTTCATACTAAAATAAAATACACCAACTCAGAGCTAATGGAAGAATTGCAAATTACCCAAAACCTTGCTTTTTTCTCTGTACTTCTTTAATACAATTCAGATTTGGTTTGTAAATAGATAAAAGAAAAAAAAATCAGGGCTGGAGAGATGGCTCAGCCGTTAAAGGCTAGGCTCACAACCAAAATATAACAAAAAAAAATCAGGTTTCTAAGTTTCATTGTCTCTTTGTCTTGCAGAGATGCTGTTCAGTTAAATGTGATTGCTACCCGCCAGCTTATTCTCCTTGCACAGCAGATGAAGAATCTGGAAGTGTTCATGCATGTCTCAACAGCGTACGCCTACTGCAATCGAAAGCATATTGATGAAGTAGTTTATCCACCCCCTGTAGATCCCAAGAAGCTGATTGATTCTTTAGAGTAGGTTTGAATTTATACACATTGTTTTTAATTCTAAGACTCTGGGTCCAAATATATACC
Source organism: Uromys caudimaculatus (assembly GCA_028551405.1). Classification (NCBI taxonomy): domain Eukaryota; kingdom Metazoa; phylum Chordata; class Mammalia; order Rodentia; family Muridae; genus Uromys; species Uromys caudimaculatus. Next base: position 83,125,019 of record CM052703.1, on the reverse strand, counting down.
CTCCACTCCCCCCAACCCTTGTGCTATAAACACACATGTGCATGTATGTATTTATCTCTGCATATCCTCTGCCATATTGTACAGGGTTGTGTCTGTTGGTGAGGTCAATGCAGAGTTTTCCCTTTGGGTCAGCTAATGATTAGAGAAAGGCCTCTGATTAATTTATCCATGTGTTAGAAGTTTTGTGTTTTTAGGTAGTCAATTCTAGCTTCTGTGGATCAGAGACCAATGGCTGCTTAATCACAAGGTTCTGATTTACTAAAAGACCCCCTCTCCTGTAATGGACAGTACCTATAGAGAAGCCTTTCATAGGAATTATAATCCTTCAGTTACCCTTTTTCTAAGGACAGAGATCTCATCAACAATTGTTAATATGAACCACATTTGTATTTGGTAGATGTAGAGGAGTATGTGAAATGTATACAGCACAACTGTCACTTGCTTTTTAGTCTATGCTTTCTTACCACATAAAGCATGGGCTCTTTCTTTTTTTTTTTTATGGGCTCTTTTTCTTTTCTCTTTATTTATTCCTTCCTTCCTTCCTTCCTTCCTTCCTTCCTTCCTTCCTTCCTTCCTTCCTTCCTTCCTTCCTTCCTTCCTTTTTGACTACAATTATAGAGGCATTCCAACAGCTATTACAACTTTACATAATTTGTTTGTTTTCAAACAGTATATCTGTGGGGGTTTTTCCTTACAGTTTTTGTTTTCCTTTGGTTCCATCTTTCCTCACAGATAATTCCACTTACTTTTGATTCTCGCCATACCTTGATTTCTTCAGATTTAAGCACATAGGACCTTTTTTAAGAAAGGCTTTTCATGTTGAGGAAATTAATTGTAAGAAAAGCAATACCAGAGATGACTTGAGACATTTCTTGTGAGAATTACCTACTTTTATTTTATGACTCATTTTCATAGATATTCCCTAAATATATACCTCATTTTCCTTACAGATCAATAGTATTTACGATTCTGGAGAAAACTGAAGTTAATGAAACATACCACTTTTTGACTTCTTAGTCTTGGCTTATGCAGGCATGTAAAGAAATGAGAAGAACTTGTAACCTGAGTCTTTTTTCTACTTTCTTTGCTTGCAAAGAAATCTATCTAGTAAATAATTCATGAGTTTGCTCTATAAACTCAGGAGAAATAAGGTTTACTGGCCCAAGTCTTTCTTCAGAAAGATTTTTTTGAGAGGGTGGTATGGTATTTCCCATCTATCAACTAATTGTCCTATTCACTTTTCAAAACTAATTCTTTATAGTTTTTCTCAAGTTGGATACATATTTGTCTGCAGTTTACCATTCTTAGTCTTCCACATACACAAAGTACTTCCATATGTGAAGCATTTTAAGTTTCCTTAGTTGTTAGTATACTTATCATCAGTTTGTGACTATGCAGAATCTAATTGTTTGCTTAGTAGACAGAAAAGACAAGTATCTGGAAACAAGAACACAGCACCTTAGAGTAAAAAGAGGAAAGACTGACATCACCTGATTATGATTCTTTTACAGGTGACCTTCAGAGATGTTGAGATCATTAAAGAGATGACTACATTGTAGGTTGTTAATTGAATTTTCATAACATGTTTTTATATTTTTATTACTAATCCTAGTATTTGTTAATCTCACTTGTGAGGAGGTACAATTCCAGTGGTTCATCTTAAAAATTTAGATTATTAGATTTTTTTTTTATTAAATGTAAACATATTTGAATAGGAAATGTGTTTATTAGCTGGTTACTCTATTAGATAGTAATAAACAGATCTTTAATTTCTATTGAAACATGTGAGGCCTGACACATTTTGGAATTTATTTTATTTTGGAAAGGAATTCTAGTATAAGTACTATTTGATAGTAAATTACTTCATTTTGATTTACAGTAACATCCCTGATCACCATGATCAAAGACACTTGAAATGCTAAATGTTTAAATTAAATGATACTTTCTAAAGACCTTTGGTTGGTTTAGGTCAGTTAAGTTTGCTATCTAATATATAATTTATAAAAGGACTGTTGGTTTTTATTTGATATAGGAGTTGCAGATTGTGGATCTGTGGTTGATATTTAAAGACACTACCTTTTTTCCTCAGTTATTTTGAAAACTGGGTGTGGTGGCACAAGCCTTTAATCCCAGCACTCAGGAGGCAGAGGCAGGTGAATCTGAGTTCAAGATAAGCCTGGTCTACAAGCAAGGTCTAGGACAGCCAGGGAGGGGTACACAGAGAAATCCTGTCTTAAAAAAACAACAACAATAACAACACACACACACACATGCACACACACGCACACACACACACACACACACAGAAAGAGAAAACGGTTATTGTGAAACTGTTTAAATCAGAGCAACATATACGTTCGTACAAAGTTCAATTAAGTAGGTTTTTATCTATGATAAAATATTTGGAATTTTTGTACATGTAATTTTTTTTTTTTGCTTGCCAGATGGATGGATGATGGCCTAGTAAATGATATCACACCAAAATTGATAGGCGACAGACCTAATACATACATATACACCAAGGCATTGGCAGAATATGTTGTGCAACAAGAAGGAGCAAAGCTAAATGTTGCAATTGTAAGGCCGTCGATTGTTGGTGCCAGTTGGAAAGAACCTTTTCCAGTAAGCTCTTTAAAATTGTTAAGCACTTGGGATTTAGAGCTTTAAGTTATAACTGTGTAAAGAGTTGGGATGTGATTTAAGAGCAGGTGTTAACATGCTGAACGTGTTTTACCGTGGTAGAGCTAATGCGCATAGATAGTACTCATATTTCTACGGTGCTTCCTGAGTGTATGGGATGTAGATCAGCAGTTTTAAGTTTTAATTGAAAAATCAGAGATATTCAGTAAAGAAAACCATGTTTCATCTGTTTTCATTGCCAAAAGCAAGTCCTGCAAGAAGTATATTTTTTCCATGTGTAGATTACAAAGCTAAGAAAGGTATAAGAGATTACTTTTGTAACTGGCTACTAAATAGAACAAAAGATGTTGGGATTCTTTTAAATCCCCCAGATAAGAGAAGGCAGAAACAAAAGCCAGTAAGTAAGCTGATACAGGAACCCCCCCCCCCCCCAGGTCTGTATAATTAGCAGTAAGTGATAGCCTCTCCTTTGTTATTTTGATAATTATCCTGTTTTCTTCTGATTTACTCACTAAATTGGAGGAACATGTATCATTTTCTCTTACAATGCTGCATTAATAAATAGTATAAAGTCAATAGTGAAAAGGGTTAATTTAGGAAAAGTGATGCAAAGTATATACTTTTTTCCCTTTTGCAGAGACTTAGCAGAGCTAGGTAATCCTTTAAAAATACTTTCATTTAGTCATTTATTACTCCAGAGGAAACTTTTTGGGACATTCTTGGGGACTTAAGAACAATATTCTGTATGGAATGTAGATCTTTGTTAGGTTTTGGGAGAAAACGACAAAGTGTACATTTGGAGTTAGCACTTTCAAATAATCTACTTGGATGTTAATTTTAATCTCTTCTTTTTTTCCCTTTAATTTTTGGCATTAGGGATGGATTGATAACTTTAATGGACCAAGTGGTCTCTTCATTGCGGTAAATAAACTTTTTATGATTTACTACTTTTATGATATTTCCTGTATCTTTATACATATGTGCATGTATACATGTTTTGGCTATGTATTTAAGGTGTTGTTTTTAATTTCAACAAAGGCAGGGAAAGGAATTCTTCGAACAATGCGTGCCTCCAACAATGCCCTTGCAGATCTCGTTCCTGTAGATGTAGTTGTCAACACGAGCCTTGCTGCAGCCTGGTATTCCGGAGTCAATAGGTATATGAGGCAACGATGTTGCTTACTAACTGTAGTAACTGAGAGGGAAAAGGAGCTTCTGATCTAAATCCCCTAGTCCTGGTTATGTTATTGGTAAAGTGCATTTAGGATGTAGGAAATACCAGTGCTCGTTCTAAGAGCTGATACAGTGGACACAATACTATGTGGACCTATCTGTAGTAATGAAGTAATGTTCAATCTCGTGTATTTACAAAATGTATAGGTTTGTTAGGAACTAAAAATTGAGGTTGGGAGGGATCCTCATGAAGGATGATTTAAGCCAAAGTCAAACTTACTATAAACTCAAGTTGAGATTCACAAGAAATGCTATATCTATGTTAACCATGGCACACTAGAGCAGTCATAATTAACCTGTGAGCATCCTTTTAGACGGTAATAGTAGCATTTATAGGTTAAGCCTGAACATTTAAAAAAATAATCCCTTAAGGGTACCTTTTATATAATAAAGAAAAGGTTCTCACTATCATCATGTCTTCCTACTTTAATAGTACTTAAGACTTAGCTTAGGCACTTTTGACTTCCTCTTATGTTTCTTTGCTTTTATCTTTGTCTTTGCAGACCAAGAAACATCATGGTGTATAATTGCACAACAGGCAGCACTAATCCTTTCCACTGGGGGGAAGTTGGTATGATTTTATCTATGTTTTTGAATGTTAGAACATGAAGTGTTCACTGACTTTTCAATGTTAGAATACCCATAAGGTATTAGAGCCACTGAGTTATGAAGATATCCCTAGTTCAGTTGCCATTTGAGAATAACTACCAGTCCTGCCTTGTGGTCCATCTTTAATGTCTCCCAATATAAGAACAGCCTGATGTATGTGTCCACTCACCTAGTCAGGCCCTAGTTGTTCTCTTGATATCTGCAGCACTCTCATAAACTACGTGTAGCTTGGGGGCAGTTTTTTTTTTCCCTAACTAATGAGCACACTCAGGCCTGACATTGCCAGTCTGTAGTTAATATTATTTGCACCTGTAAGAGTAGGTGTATCAGTTGGTCCCTAGAGTTACGAGTGAAGGAGTTAGGAAGTAGGAGGCATTTGGCCAAGGTACATTCTTCTAAAAGTCAAAGATCCATAGCAGGTAGTACTTTTGTTAACTGCCGCTAAAATAGAGCTAGTATAACTTGAAGCATGCTCATTTTAAATTATTAAGTGAGTCAAATATAAATGTATTTATGGCATTGCTTTTTGCAATCGACCATTTTATTTGTAGTTGAGATTTTGCTATCCTTACAGAATAACTTGTCTGTAAAGTAGATTGGTGCTGTGAGTCAGCCTGCCCCTGTCTTCACTCACCCACTGGGTCTCGTGCATGTGAGCTGGGCACGTACTGTGTTGCTATGTTTCTAGCCCTTGTTCTGCCTTGTCTTTTTTTTTTTGAGATAAAGTCTCACTAAGTAGCTCAGATTGGCCTGGAACTTGCAGTATAGCCCAGGCTGGCTTTAAACTATCTATCCTGCCTCAGCCTCCCAAGTGCTGGAATTACAGGCATACATCACCACACCTAGCGACCTTAATGTAATCTTATGTGACATTGTCCTAGGGTTCTTCTGTGGCATTTGTATTTAAATTTAAAGGTTGACTATTGAAGTAAGTAAGAAAAAAAAAAACTCTAGAGTGATTTCACAGTATTTTAAGTCATGGTCCTTCAGGGATATTGAAGCATCTTAAGTGAGTGAGGTTTTATAGACCTTTGTTGTGCTGTACAGTTTTGTGAAAATTCAACATTATTTGGTGAATGCCTAAGTATACATTTCCATTAAGGTATTAAAATAGAAGATACCAAGTTTGATTGTGTTAATGTTGAACAACGTAAATAAGCTACAGCAGAGGTTAATTTTGGGTTGTTTTAAGCTTGTATGATGTATGTTGATTTGAGTAACTAAATCATTCATAAACAAAGGATGATGACTTTCCTTTTCTTTTTAAGTAAGTACAGTATTAAGAATCTGGAAAGAGGAACAGAAAGAAAGACGCTATCATGAGAGGTGGAATATAGAGAGTGACGTTATAAACTGACCTAGGTAAAACATTAAGAATTTCAGAGTGAATTTTAGTAAAAATTCATTCATTTAATTAAAATACTGGAAGTATTTTAGCTCCTTTGAACCAGCAGTTTAATACAATCTTCTTTTAGCTGTGGAGAGTAGAAAAGCTTGCTTTTTAAATGAATGAACTCTGACTCTGGTAAAATATTTTGCATTGTACAAACATGATTTTTTTTCAAAACTTCATTACATGGTTATTATCAAAGCTGTTACACAACTTTTCTTCCTCAGAATACCATGTAATTTCCACTTTCAAGAGGAATCCTCTCGAACAGGCCTTCAGACGGCCCAATGTAAATCTAACCTCCAATCACCTTTTATATCATTACTGGATTGCTGTAAGCCATAAGGCCCCAGCATTCCTGTATGATATCTACCTCAGGATGACTGGAAGAAGCCCAAGGTAATGGTGACTAGCTCGGTCTTTTCTGTTCCTCTGACTGTTAAACAACCCATGCTTAACACTGAAATGCGCACTAACTCTGTATCTGTTCACTTATGATAAGGCTTAAGGGCCTTTTGTGAATGAGAAGACTCTTGAATAAGACATTGTCAGAAAAGCAAAGGTAGTGTTGTAAGTCACATTATTTATTCTAAAGTTTGGATGATACATTACTGTCATGTTGAGTTCTAGGTCTAACTTGAGGTGCTTTTCTGAATAACAAATAATATTCAAAATGCTTTAACACTTATTTTTCCTACAGGAGATTATCTAATTCATTCCTTCAGGATGAATCCTTTAAACCAAGTATTCAGGCACCCCTCTCTTAAGTTCTGTTCCAACAACCTAATGCTTCATTATTGGAAGGGTGTCAAACATACAGTACCTGCATTATTGCTCGATCTTGCACTCAGGTTGACAGGTCAGAAACCGTGGTAAGAAGAATAGCAGTAATACACTGTGTATTGGTAAGGTGGCGGAAGCTTGCTGGAGAGACACCATGTCGCTAGCATGAGCTTACTTTTAGAATTACTAACCTAATTAAGTGCAATCACAATCAAGATGCCAGGACATTTCCTAGAAATTGGAGGTAAACATCTGACAAGAATGGACCTCATCTTATCGGGTCATTGATTCTCCAGAATCCCCTTATAATAGGAAATGTCCTACTTCAGGATTGTCATTGTTATTATAAGCTGAAATTGAGTCTCTTTCCCCTCTTCCTTAAAAATCTAGGGGTGAATTTTTACAGGGGATTCAAAGTAAAATATTTTGCTTTAAAGTAGATGGTTTAGTTTTATATGAAAAATATAGGATGCTTCTAGAAAATTACTTGAAATGTCTTAGCTACCTATTCAGCTTATAATATGGTAATTACAGTTTATTACTAATGTTCTAGTTTTTAAAAATTGAAACACAGAAAACTTGCTATTTTCTTATAGTTATCCTTTCTTTCTTCTTTTTTTTCATTGAAATCCTACAAAGTTCTTCTACTGTCTTAACCACATAGTTAGTGAAATGTACTACAAAATGTTTATTTTTAAAACTATATTAGTATCTTTGATTGGCAAGTTCAGGATTTGACTATTTATGTTCAAAGAAGATGATGATTCCAGGACCTCCATCAGCTGCTGAAAAAATGAAAGTTAGGTATTTGCCAGTTGCAGTATTTCAGGATCGGAAATCATAAAATCATATAATCATAGAAACTTTTGGTTTATTGAATAGTTTAGGATGTTTCTAACTGTATATTCACTATTGAAATAAGGGGGAGTATTGAATAGAACAACTTACAGAACAAACATTTCAGGTTTTCTAGAAGGATTTGCAAAAATAGTTTTGCTATGTTGGCATTTTTTTCATGGCTAAAAATCAGATGAAATTAATGATTTGCTAATGCATATTTATGTTAGTAAAGTTACTATAATTAGGGCAGAAAAGGCAAAACTGGTTCCAAAACATAAAATAGATTTAACACCTTATCGTACCTTACAAAGAGAATGGGTTAATTCCTATTAATTAAAAGTTAATTTATTTTTATTAATTCTTTGAGAATTTTTGTACAGTAATAGATATATTTTGATCATATTTGCCCCAACTCTTTCTGTATCCACCTTTATATTGTTTTGGGGGGGAGGGAGCGGTGTTGGTTTTTATGAGACAGGGTTTCTGTGTAACAGTTCTCACTGTCCTAGAACTCACTTTGTAGACCAGGCTGACATTGGACTCAGAAATTTGCCTGACTCTGCTTCCCAAGTGCTGGGATTAAAGGCATGTTCCAGTGCCACCTGGTTATTTTTTAAATAACCCATTGAGTACAATTTATGTTGTCTACTTATAGCGTGGGTGTGGGGCATTCCACTGGAATTTGTTGGACCTACTCAGAGCCACATGCCTGAGGAAAACTGACTCTCCCTCCACTGACAGCTGTCAACTATCAGTTGAGCTTAGCTAGGGATGGGGACACATGAGACTCTCCCCATCCCTTTTGGATGTTAACTGGCTTTATCTTGTTCAGGTCTAGTGAAGGCAGCCACAGCTGGGAGCTCAGTAAACTTAAAAATATTTATAATAAAAAGAACAAAAAACCCAATAGTACAGAGAC
>CM052703.1:83089726-83116505 GCA_028551405.1 Uromys caudimaculatus | reverse complement strand
GTAATTAAAACAGTTATCATTTCATTCTCTCTCTTCCTTTCTCTTCACCCCTGCCTCCCTCCCTCCCTCCTTCCCTTCCCTCCCCCTTCTCTCTCCCTCTCCCTCTCCCCCCCCCTCTCTCTCTCATTAACCTTGGGATCAGGAATTTGCAGAGGATTTGGTATGTGTGGTTTTAGTTTCAGACTTTTCGTGTGATCAGACGGAGCTGAAGTCTGACAGGAAGATGGGGTATTTGATCAGCCAGGGGCCAGGTATTATTGTCTCTGTGATCAGGATTGCTTTTTGTATGATCTTTTCGAGGCCTAGTGGTTGCCTCTAAGAATTAACTTTTGCATGGCAGCTAAAGTGGTTGAGTAAGTAATGTGGAAGCTAGGAAATACTGCATTATCACTTTTGCCTTGTTTGTTCTTTAAGATAGTATCTCATGTAGCCCAGGCTGGCCTCAGATTGAGAATCATAAGCAAATGCCACCATGTCTGGCTTACATCTTTTTTATTTTTTTAGTCACAAGCAAGTCACAAATCCTTTTAAATGTAAGGAAGGCGGGTGTTCTGGAGAGCAGTCAGATCCTGGAAATGAGCAAGTGAGAGAGGAATGACTTTCAGCCATTTCTGGAAAGTACAGTCTGTAACAGTTAACCTTCTGGCCCAGAGAATTCACATTCTTCTGCCTGGACAGTGCAGTTAATTTTTTTCTTCTACAAACCCCTATGGTATCAGCTAGATGTCAGGGTTTCCAGTCACAGATATGGTTGTTTATTGCAGATGTCATTCTTCATATGAAAACCTATGAAACAAAGCAAGTTAGCAGCTGCCCATATATTCTACGTATGTTGAGAGAAGCATAAGATAATGGCTTTAGACAGTGTTTTCAACAGGAGAAAAATGGAAGGCACACAGCAAACACTGTTCTATAAACAGTTTTCAATTGAAGTCCATGTATATGTTGACAGCTGGACTCATTCCTACTCTCTGGGTATTCTCCAGCCTTCCCCATTAAAAAAGGGTCCATGTAAGACTGAACAGACTACTAATTCTACTTCCTGCCCATAAAAAGTTAGACTCCAGGAAAGGGGTCAGAAAAGCTTTCTTATACAGGGCCGTGTTGGAAACATTTAGACCTTGTAAGCCCCTAGTTCTGTCCTTGGTGTTAAAGAAAGTCATGACAGTTTATAAGTAATGATCATGATTGCTTCATTAAAACTTTATTCACAAGACAGTAAAAGAGTAGACTGGCTGTGTGGGCTCTTGTTTGCTGACTTACATTACAGAGACATTTTTATTGGTACACTTTCCATTTTTGTGTAAATTCATGTAGCTTTAAAAAGTTTCACTGTGTATTCTAAAGATAATCTGAAGAGATGGACTCAGATCAGATAGATAAGAGCCTATTGACAAATCTCTTTGAGACAAGCCTTTGGGTCTCATTAGGATGCTGTGGAGCAGTACCTATAGATATTAAATCTTTTCTCCTTAAAACCTGTCATCCAAACAGTAGAGAGTGTGATATGTGTCTTTACAATCTGGAGAAGTTTTTTTTGTTTTATTTGTTTTTGTCTGTTTGAAAGGTACCACGATGTAGTCTTAAAAGAATCTTATATCTCTGTCCTAAATTTGATTTATGCTCAAAAACTATTTTCCCCTTTTGTTTTTATTTACTAAATAATTGATGTGATACAACCTAGAATTTCTGAATCCCAGATACAAAAATTGCACTTCTTGAGCATTTGATCTCTTACTTAACTATTCACAGACTTGGTAATAGCCTGGCAGTAGGTTAGCATCTGTCTTCTCCTGTCCTGTCAAGTCTTGCTGCTTTTAACTTTCCTAAGGGATGACCTGCTGCCTTCTTTTTAATGCATTCTTAGCTAACTGGTTAACTGTTCCTTGCAAGGGTGGCACCACTGGGGTGGTCCACTCAGCTTTTAGCGTAAGAATCTAGGGAATTTCTAGCTTTCCCATACATACGTTTATCCCAGCTTACTGTGTGCAGCAGTTCCTGTGCGGTGAAATATGCTTCATGCTTTTCAACTCCCAAGGCAATACAGCTGTGTTTCCTCTGCCTAGCACTAGTCTGCCATTATCAACCTACAGTGCAGGACTTGCATATTAGCCATACTAGAATGTGTGCATGGGTGAGAGAGATTCACTGCAGTAAGAAGTTACTTTTTAAAAAATTCCTGAGTAGCCATCTACATTTTCTCCAAATTTCATTCAGACAGTTCACTTTCAAGATCAGCTTTGTCCTCATTCAAGAAATCTTGACGAGATTAAATTTTAGGAATATAGGTCTAGCTTTTATTATCTTCCATGTTACATAGCTTCAAGTTCTGTAAACTTCCTCTGACTTTCTTTTCATGGCCCTCTCAGATTTCAGTAAATGAGCTCAAAGATCATAATAGAGTCTTCTACCTAATTCTAAAATGCCACTAACTGTAGATTTCTTTATTATTGCCAGTTCTTCCCAGTACTAAGACTTGTCTGTTGCATGACAAGTCGGCACAACCATAATTCCTTAAAGCAAGTTAATTTTTTTTTTAAATGTGTCACAATTTCTGTGAGTAAGGAATTCTAGAAAGATTGGTGTGAGTGGCTTTGGCTAAAGGTCTTTAAGCTTGGTCAGATGGACCAAGACATGACCACTAGAGAGAGTTAAGAGAGAGGAAGGGTGCGTAGTATCCAGGCAGCTTTCTCTCTTCATGTAGAATTAGATTCCCATGTGTTGTCCGCACATGGTCTGGTTTAAGCTTCCTTGTAGCATGACAGCCTCAGGGATCATTGGACAGCCTGCAAAGTGACTGAAGTCTTCAAGGGTGAGTATGATAATGAGCAAGGCAGACTACTCTTAGAACCTTTCTTACCTAGCCTGTGAGTCACCACCTCATCCTAATGCTTAACAGATATTTCCCCTTGTGGTGGGACGTTAGCCTAGGTAACAGTGTACCTTATAGGATGGGTGATAATAGTCTTACCTGTATCAGAGCAGGAATAACCTGAGACCTCTTTAAGTGTATAATATAAAAGCAACAAGGAGTAGGGTATGATGCTGCAGACTGTAATTTGGGCACTTGGGAAGCTGAAGCAGAAGAATTTCCACGAGTTTGAGGCCAGCCTGGGCGACATAGTTCCAGGTCAGCATAGACTTAATTAAAACCCTGTCTCAAAAAAAAAAAAAAAAAACCCAAAATTAAGTAAATAAAGCATCAAGAGATATAAAAGTTTACTTAGGCAATGTATATGTTAACTAATGTCTCAGTTTATTCTTTGGATGTTTACTTAGTCAAGAGTAAGTAAATGTTACAACTTATGTAACCCTAATATAATACCTCATTCTTCATTAAACTAATATAATTCATGGTATCCAGTTTACTTATTTACATGATTTTGAGTGTAAGCTAGATAAGAATCTGACTTGCTGTATATTTTGAAATAATTGTAAGTTCTATTTCATAATATATGGATTCTTGCATATAGAAAGACCAGAGTACATATCTAGAATCATCATTAAATTATTCTCCATTTAACATTACATCATTGTTACAAACAGCATCTTCTGACAAGTTGCTTCATATTTTTGTTGTTGTTTGGTTTAGCATCTCTGAACCTGACAGTTTTCATCCATCCAATACAGTATTTGGAATTTGTCATCATAATGGGGGAGGGCGTGAAGGCAAGCCTCCCCTCAGCCTCCCGTGTGCTAAGGCCGTGGGTGCTGCCAAGTCTCTTCATGCATAGATACTTTTATTTGGGAGAGCTAAGGTTGAGAAACCCCAGATTAGATAGTTATTAAGATCTGGCCTTGCTGTTAACTATGATTATACTTTAGAAGTTACCCTAGTAAACAATAAATATATTCTCAGCAGCAGTGTAGTCACAAGCATTCACTCTGGCTTGTTGAACCAGAGTGATGGTGCAGTTTTAAGAGTACTTTCGTTTCCTGATAATACTGTCTGTAAATTTCTCATGTATATAAATTTTCAAATCTTCCATCCCCTTCCCTCTTTTTTTGGAGACAGGGTTGAGTTGTAAACCAGGCTAACTCCACATTCATGGCAGTTCTTTGGCCTCACCCTCCCAAGTGTGGAATTATAAGCATGCATGAGCTATCATGCCTGGGCCCTCTCATTTTTTTTTTTAATAAATATTTTTTGAATGAGTGAATCAAGGGTTGATTTTTGTCACTTGAATGAATCTACACATGAAAATAGGCAAAAACTGACATTTAAGGAATCAGGGAGAAAAATGTTTCAGGAGAATACTCATTGGAAAAACGATGTGAACTATGTATGTTTGAGATGAAATTATATTATACTACCTGTGATACTGTATTGATTGTTACAGATTTGTTACATCTGTACAGAAAATTTTATAGAAAAGTCTTGTTTATTAAAGCAACTTTCCCTAATCTATTTGGTTTCTTTCTTTCTTTCTTTCTTTCTTTCTTTCTTTCTTTCTTTCTTTCTTTCTTTCTTTCTTTCTTTCTTTCTTTCTTTCTTTTTGGTTTTTCGAGACAGCTATTTGGTTTATTTCTAGATAATAGCTTTGGGTGTTAGATAATTCTTTTCATGTTTAATGGAGAATTTATTTTGGAATTCTTTAGTGAATGAAATAGTCTTTTGTACATTGTCTGTATTGCCTCATTTTCTTTACGTATTTCGGTACTGGGGTTTCTTTATAAATGAATGTGTTACCATAGTTTCTTGGCTAATAATGCTGCTTTTATTTTCTTCATTATTTTCCATATTCTGATTTTCTCCCATGTCCCCCATTTGTAAAACCCTTAATTTGGGGTCTTTCTAAATTTCATATACTTTAAGCTAATTGTTGTGCGAATGTAAATGGAATTTTTTATATTTCTTGATTATTTTTCTGGTGCTTTGGTGTATATTTGATTCAGAAAGCTCTTAATTATTGCTTGGACTAGTGCTTTGATATCAATGACTTGTGGCAAGTGATAACAAATAAAATTTCAGATAAGATCCTTGCCCTTAAAGAAGCAAAGAATTATTATACTGCTTTGTTTCTCTAAGGAAGAATCTAGGTGAGGCCTGAGGAGAAGAATATTTCTGGAAGTCCTCAGCGTTAGTCATTGATTTCACAGCACATCTGGGTAGTCAGGAGTGGTGCCAATCACTGTTGAAGAGAAAGTGGTTGTATTTTCCTAATAGAGTTGACTAAATGGCAAAAGAATATTTCTGTATATCTGCCTCAGTGATGCTGAAGCACTGGGATTATAACATAGTTGTAGAATCCATGTCAAGGATTCTCACTAAGTACAGGGTAGCTAAAAAACAAGGGGAGACTAAACAGTCTTTCTGTGTAGTGTAATATATAGAAAATTTGAATTTAAACTTTAATGTTGCACATCATTTGAGAATTCTGTGTCAGGAGAACTTCGTGCAGGCAATATTAAATTTTAAATTCCCTTTGCTGTTTCTTCTAATTTGTTTTTCCATTTTTGAATTATAAATTATTCTCCCAAGATGCAGAAATATTCTGATTCTCTGCTGGTTTGGTACACTTAACTGAATTACAGTTGGGAGTACGTGGTTGGGACCCGTGTGGTAATGGGATTTTACCCATTCTATAAACTGTATGAATCTCTTGATTTTTCTTGAAACACAGGATGATGAAAACAATCACTCGTCTTCACAAAGCCATGGTATTTCTTGAATATTTTACAAGTAACTCTTGGGTTTGGAATACTGATAATGTCAATATGCTAATGAACCAACTAAACCCTGAAGATAAAAAGGCAAGTATTTTCTATTTCTCGGTTAGAAAATATGACCAGGAGGTACCCTGAAACCTAGGCATTTCTACTAACTATCACATAGGAAAGTCATTAATCTCATTATATTTTCTCAGTGTTTAAATCTTAGTATTTATAAGGAGATAAAATTTGCTTTGTCTTAAAACTGATACAGAGTATTTGAGAATAACAAAGGCTTTTCAGATTAAGTTGTTATTCCTTCCTGTAAGATTGAGTTCAAAGAGAATTTTAATGCCTTTATGAGTTTTATGTAAAGAATAACTTGTTTTCTTTAAACCTGGGGGGGGGGGAGTCCTCTGGGGAGGTGGACTCTAATTGCTTTTTTATATTGTATGCTCTTTGTCATTTCATTTTGCTTGTTTGAAAGTTAGCTCAGGTTTTGTTTTGTTTCGTTTCGTTTTGTTTTGTTTTGTTTTGTTTTGTTTTGTTTTGTTTTGTTTTGTTGAGACACTGTCTTGCTATAGCTATGGCGATACTCACTGTGTAGACCAGGCTGGCCTCAAACTCCCAAAGATCCATCTGCCTCTGCCTCCTGAGTGCTGGATTACAGACCTGTGCTACTATGACCCAGCCACCTTAGAAGACATTTGCTCCGTCTGTATTCATTCTTGGAGCTTCTCTTTATTATCATTTTCTTTCTGTCTGACATGTATTTAGAATACCAGAGTATGGCTTAGTTAGGAGACTGATCATAGTGAACTTTCAACTTTCGATTGTCTGTTAGTCTTTAGTTCACCCTAGGGTTTTTTGTTTTTGTTTTAACATTACTGTAGCACATTAAGGATTATTTTATGTTCTGTCTGTTTTGTTGCAGTTGAAAAGTCAATTGTTTGTTTTGCTGGCTCTTTTCTAGGTTTTCCACGTTTGGTGTTCTGAAACTTTCTTTGGGCTTTCTATACCTGTAGATGGGTGTTTTTCAGCAATTTGGGAATTTCTGAAGCATTTGTTTCTTCAAATGTTGCTACTTCTCTACCTTCTCACAGAGTTGTTATATGGTAGACCATGGTGTCCTTAGGTCTATAACTGCAATTAAATATTTTGCTTTTGGACTAAAATGTAAATAATTTAAATTCTTCAACAGCAAGTCAGCTGGGTTGAAACCATCCCATTGAGTTTGTATGCTTTCATTTTTAGAAAGTTCAACTTAATCTTGGATATCTCATCATAATTGCTGTAAATCCTTTCTCTCACAGTTCACATTTAAATGGTAGGCAGTGTCTGATTCTGCTGCTTGAGCCCAGTCTAAATCAGGGTACCTTGTTTCCAAGTTGTTGCTTTACTAATCATTATTTGTTTTTCTTTAATTCATATTCTTTGAGGATTCTATTGAATTTAGGGGGGACATAGATTAAACTTGAAGCTTTTTATAAGAATTTGCTATCAAGGAGGCCTGCCTAAGACAGGGCCTCTAAAATGTGCTGAGGATTTCACCTTTGTTGAGGTGAATATAGTGTTATATAGACCAGGAGACTGGGTCAGGGTTAGTTTTCCAAAGAAAATTTTTGTTTTTCATCCAGTGCATTAATTTTTTTAAAGTATTTGATTTAACCTGATCTCTCAAAAATACCTTGAATATATCAAAACTTTAAAATAATCAAGTCTGCATCCATATTGGTGCCATGATCCTGTCTTTTCATTTTAGTACTTTATTTGTAATATTTCCCCTCTAGAACTTGTTATTTTTGGATGATGATTTATAGTGAATAATTTCCTTGTCATTTCACAAAAATACCTGACTGCCTGTTTGCTCAGGAGTACTAAACAGTTAGAACCCTCTTACGTCTCCAGAGAGTAACATTTCTATAAAGTCTGCTTTTCTAGATTTATCTACACTTTTCATCGAATTACACAATAGCTGTTACTAAAACCATAAGCCAGAATTCATGCTAGGTTTTGCTTTTTATTTAGTGTGTGTGTGTGTGTGTGTGTGTGTGTGTGTGTGTGTGTGTGTGTGTGTGGGTTGAGACAGGGCCTCATTGTGTAGCACAGTGTCTTATTCACTGTGAAGAGACACCATGACCAAGGCAACTCTTGTTTTTAAAAAGCATTTGATCATGGTCTTGCTTACACTCTCAGAGACCATTGTCATCGTGCCAAGAGCATGGTGGCATGCAGGCAGGCTCTGAACTAGTTGCTGATTCTTAGGCAGAGAGGTAGAGAGCCTAGGCCTGGTATGGGCTTTTGAAACCTCAAAGGCCACCCCAGTGACTCTTCATCCAACAAAGCCACACTTCCTAATCCTTTCAAAGAGTTACACTCCCTGGTGACTAAGTATTCAAATATATGAGCCAATGTGGGTGATTCTTATTCAGACTTCCTACACAGAGACTGGCGTCAAACTGGTGACCCTCTTGCCTACCGTGTGCTCCTATAATAGTGTATGCCACCATGCTTTGCTTGATTTCTCTTGATGTAAAGTTTTTTCTCAAGCAAAATTAACCTTTATCCTATAGAAAATATATAAGAAGAAGGGGAGGTTGCAGATGGAAAATAACTTGAAATGTATATCAATTCATATGTAAGTAGTGGGGAGGAATATAGATATGTTGACAATAGAAAAAGTAATACTATATTGAAGTGTTTGAAATCTTTTCATTTGGGATTATAGTTCAGAAAAATAATTTTTGGCAAATTATAAAAAAAATAGGAAAGTAATAACTTTTTTCTTACCTTAGACCTTTAATATTGATGTACGGCAGTTACATTGGGCAGAATATATAGAGAACTACTGCATGGGGACAAAAAAATACGTATTGAATGAAGAGATGTCTGGCCTCCCTGCAGCTAGAAAGCATCTGAACAAGTAAGTGTGGCATAGGCTTGATGAACATTTTCCTTACACAGTTTCCTTTGGTGTAGTAGTATTCTCAATAAAAATAATGTGTTATATTTTAAAAATGCTTAGCCTTGGATTTGTAACAATGTGGTATTTATCTAACTTAAGGTTATTAAGAGACTGGAGAGATGGCTCGGTGGTTAAGAGCACTGGGGACCAGAGTTTGATTCCCAATTTGCATGGTGGATCACAACTACCTATATGTAACTCTAGTTCTAGAGGATCCCACACCATCTTCTGGCTTCTACAGGCACCAGAAACACACATGTACAGACATACATGCAGGCAAAAAACCATACACATAAAATAAGTAAAGATTATTAAAACTTAATATCTCTATTAATGTATGTGTATTCCTGACTGTGAACTTTGGGTAGAACTTAGTTTCAAAAATCACTGTTTGCTTCTAATAAATTTCTATTGAAAAAGTAAAAATATTAGCAGAAAATGAAAATATTTTTTGAGCCGGAAGTTCCTTATGTATTTTTTTTAATGTACAGCACAGAATAATGGTTCCTTAGTCTCTTAGTAGAAGTAGTAGTACTTGCTGATTTAAAACATAATAAACTCAGAAAACAGAGGCTGTAGTCAATCATTCAGAGATTTTAATACTACTTAGGGTTATCTCATTATAATACTTCTTATTATCTTTAAGATTCATACTGTTCACTAGCTAAGACCACAGCACTATGCTGCTGGCAAAATGCCAGATTTGTTGATGAGGAAACTGAGGTTTGTAAGACTATTTTATTAACTGGAAAGGAAACTCAAACATAAATGTTTTGACTGCTTCTTTAAAGCCATAGTCTCTACTTCTACACTTTCATTGCTCTACTACAGTCCTGTCTTGGACTGCAATATTAAGTTCTAGGTATTTATAATGTACCTATCTGAAGGGTTAAATTTCTTCAGACAACCATCAAAAGCCATAAAAAAATGTTTAGAGACATGCACATTGTAACATGCTTTCTGATCTTTGAGAGCAGAAAGGTCTTTTATGGAGCCAATGCTGTATTACTCTTAGATGAGGGCTTGTCAGTTGGTTCTTGAGTTTCGGGACTATTAGCTATCCGAGGCTCTCTTAGATTAGATAGACTCTCCAGAAATTCAAGACATACAAGTGACTGTTTTACTTCATTTGTTTGTTTACTTGCTTGCTTGCTCACTCTCTTCCTTCTTGCCTCCTTTTCTTCCTTTCCAGATCCCCCCCCCCCCCCCAATTTCTGACAGGATCTCATTCTGTAGCCTAGTCTGACCTCAAACTCAGGACCTTCCTGCCTAGATTCAGCCTCCCAAATGCTAGGATCACAGGAATGAGGCCACCGTGCTTGGCTTAACCTGTAGTTTGTTGATGTCTACCATAGGAATGGGTACACAGGATGCTCAGTTTAATTGTTGCTTACTAAGTCTATAGTCCAGGTACACTGATAAGAAAAGACTTTGATTACTCATGGTTAGAGTAATGCATTGATGTGCTACTGTCCAGATATAGGCAGGTATGTTTGAATTGTGCTAACTTGAACTTAATAACTTTAGTTTAGTTTAGTTTTTAAATGTTGAAAGTTAAAAGATGATGTAGAATTTTGATTAAATTTATAGCTAATAATTAGCTCCTATCCAAAAATTTTATTCTAGAAAATATTTAGTGTGTCTTTTGATTTGCTTTTCAGGTTGCGGAATATTCGTTATGGTTTCAATACAATTCTTGTGATACTTATCTGGCGCATTTTTATTGCAAGATCACAAATGGCAAGAAACATCTGGTACTTTGTGGTTAGTCTGTGTTACAAATTTCTGTCATACTTCCGAGCATCCAGCACTATGAGATACTGAAGACCAAGAATTTAGCATTAGAACAGCTATGCATACGGTGATCTAAATGCACAAAATATAAAATGTACTTAAGTCATCTCACCTTTTGTTAAGACATTAAACCATCTTAAATTGGAGCGTGGAGTAAATTATGGTCCATTTTCTGTAACATTTTAATGTTTATGCTCAAAACCTAGTGAACACACTATGGTATGCCAGCTCAGATCTGCAATAGTCACTCAATTATGATTCACCATTTTAATCCTTGGAATGCAAAGGGTAGGAAGGGGGCAGAAGTAGGACTATGGGAACATTGACCAGTATAACTGTGCAGTTCTGGAACATATTAATTAAAACATGCCTTAACATGCAGTCCTAATATTCAGTGCAATGGAAAATGTGCAGACAGAAGGCCTAGATAAATTAGTTAAGTATTTGATTTGATTCTTCAATGTTGATTTCTTTTTTCTTTTTAAACCCTTTGAGAGGTGGGGTTTAGTTTTGCTAAGACCACAGCCATGTATTTTTTTCTTCCTATAAGTTACAGGTGGTATCAAATGCAAAGACTTATTCTGATTTTCTTTCTGAATAAATGGGTGTTGTATATCATTTTTTTATAAGTAATTAGTTGCCAAATATTATTCTAAAGACACTAATAGATCTGAATGAATTTAAGAGTCTGTATCAATGTATACTCTGTGCATTTGAAGCAAAGTGAAAACATACACAGTAAAACTGTGTTCATATCAAATGAATAGGAAACCAGTCTTCTAGTCCACATTTTGATCAGATGGAACTCTGGTGAGATGTGTTTTCATTTTGAAGAGGATTTCTTGAGACTTGATGGGAGGTGGGGTTGGGGAAGGACTCATTATACTCTCTCCTCCCATGCAAGTTTTCTCACAGGATTTGCCCCGTAATGAACATGCATTATTATGAAGGAATGTAGTTGCAGCTTTTATTTAACATTAAGAAAATGCCCTCATGTGTTTGCCAACACATACTAATTTTGACCTTGAAAGCTGAATTCCTTTAGAAATGAATAATGCATAAGTATGTGTATAAAATTAAATAAAGGGTTTTACCATGTAAAGAAGCAAACTGTTGAATGAGTTTCAAGTCATCATTTCTTTGCATGTTGTTTTAGCTTTAGAAAGACATGCGTTCTAGAAACAAGTAATAGCAAGAAATTGATGTATATTTATTGAAACATTACAATTCCCTTTAAATCTTACTAGTTTGTTACTATTTTACCATATTTTTTAATGACTTGTTCAGCATAACACAGTTATAATTAAGCTGATCAAGTTGTACTACATTTAAATCATCAGCAGTGTATCTTGAAAGTGCTTAAAGGTTTAGTTCATAGTACGAGAAATTAAATGTAACTTTGCATTTTAATTTTTTGTCAATTTTTTGTTTTAAAATACAATGTAGAAGAAGTTTATTTTACTATTGTGGAAAACAAAATGTAAAGGAAACCAACTTTTTCCATACTGGTGTATAATCTTGAAAAGAAAAAAAAAAATGCTTCTCTGTTGAAGCCAGACTTTGTGTAGTAAAACTTTTAAACATTATTTTAAAAGAAATATGTATGTAAATATCTGTGTATTCTTTGGAATGATTCTGAAGTCTCTGGTCTAGGACCATGCCTGTGTAAGGTGTGAGAGACCATGATGGAGTGTGAGAGTGGAATAAATGATGCCTTTGAGTTAAGGTGGCCCATATAATACACACTGAATACTCCATGTCTCCAAACGTATTTCCATGATGTAATGAAAACACACTAACCTTTTTATGATTTTTATATATCTGCCAAAATATACTGAGAATCTGATAAATTGTCTTTGGGTCTCTGAAAAGAATCAGGTACAATGTGGGCAGGCCTGTAAAGTGAACCAGATGTGTGTCTTCTGTTTTCTTGCTCTTGTAATCTAATTTAAAGAACCGCTAACTAAGGCTGTGCTGAGGTCAAATTAATTTTATGTGTTTAGAATTTCTGTTGACAAAAGAAAGGTAACAAATAAATGATGCTCATCCTGGAATTTACAATTTTGTAATTAGTATGGAGTAAAATGTGAGATTGTTGAGCTTTATCAACTATACTTTGGATTCAAGTCATATTTAAAGAGTTTGGAGATGTATTCTGTTTGTAATTTGCTAGAAAGTGTTTTTAGTTTTGATTATATTTTTCATATAGATTATTCAATAGGACAATTCTGTAAAATAAATTTATTTCATTCACCTCATTTGGCAAGACTGTATTCTGAACCATTTAGGGTTTTTCCCTTATCTTTCCTTCTCTGAACTCTGGCATACATATTTGTACACTGTAATGTCATTGTAACTGTTTAATTACCTTGGCAATGCTAATGTATCTTAACGCTTAGTTCAGAAAAGCATGACCGGGTCACATGTTTGACTTAAAGATGACAAAGAATAAGTGTTTCTCCAGTCTGCCAGATAAAGTTTGGTAGTGGGAGGGGACTCTGACCTCTCCCCTTTGTGTTTGTCTATAGGAACTGATTGGGAAACTTTTGTTTTGTGTTTTTTTGTTTGTTTGTTTAAGTGTAAACTGATGATCTTTTATAAGACGTAAATAGAAACATTATTGGGTGCCTTTGTTTGTAAACCAAAAAGTAATAAATGAATCCCTATATTTCTATTATAGTATCTATTGTATTTTTACATTGTGGAAACCATCCATGAGTTAAAATGGCTATGATGACAGAAAGTAGTCCTTGAATCTTTTTTCTTTCTTAGGTGTCCTCATCTATTCTCACCATCTTTTTTATTTATGTCTTGAGTTGTTCACACAGAACTTTAGGGGAAGCATATAAGCAGAATGAACATTTATTTAAAAGTATTTTTATATAATGATTAATAGTAAGGCAGATTTTCTGTTTTGTTTTTTAATGTAAATAGAACAAGGAAACCACCAACATGTTCCTAGGATGAATGACCTTGTATTAGTTTATAGGTTCTTCATCAGTAATTGATCTGACTTCATTTAAAGGATTATTCATTTTCGTAGAGATTGAGTGAAGCACTCGGAGAAGGCTGAGAATGTATCAGGATGGGGCTGGAGTGTAAATGGCTTTGTAAGCGTTCCTTTCTAGGCTGACTTTCAGCTCTGCCTTGGAACCGTTTGCACTGACTTGCTCTGCTTTAAGAAAAACATTCTAACTTTGCATGAGAAGCTTAGAGAAAAGGGTCTGTGCTGCGTAACTTATTACAAAAATGAGTTTATCAGTCTGTTTATATATGAAATATTTTCTTAATAAAGAAAATTTGAGCAACATTAAGTTTGACGTACTCCTTTGCCAACTGATCAATCTGAAATGCATTTACTTAAAAAAGCTCCAAGTGATGTAGCGAGTTTAATACCTTTCCCATTGGCATGAGCTCTGAGGAAGGAAGCTCTTTTCATTCAGTGTGTATTTGTGCTGGGCTGAAAATCATGGGCTATTTGTCAAATTCATTAAAGTATATTAACATTCCTTTGAAACATTCTCAATATTGTGTGATAAATATGCTAATGACTTTGACATAGTAAAATTTTATATGAATAAACCTTTTAGAAAAGGAAACATGTATGTAATCAGACAAATGAGGATAGTTTTGAAATAGTTGTCCAGGGAGATCATGTATTTTGCTTTGTCAGCCTTTAGTTTGATACTTAATACTCAGTTTCCTGCTTTATATCACATCGTTCTCAGGTTCTTATCTTTTCTTCCAGCTTGGTTCTTTACATCATGAGAGCAAATCCAGCCTGCACCTTGGACGTTGCAAAGACAACAGCTAACACTCATTGAGTGCTTACTGTTTGTTAGGCGTAGCTCTAAGCATTTCCATGTGTGGTTCTAGTTTTGCTTTCCTATTGTCCTTGTTTTAGAAGTGGGGTAACCAAGGCATATGACACATAGTAGTACTATCAGTTGCAGAGCCAGGTCTTGAACTCATTCTAGCTCTGAAGCCTATAGTCTTGTCCAGTATAACTATAGCTGATCCTCCATATCCACATCTGTGAATTTAAGCAACCATGACTTGAAAATAATTTCTTAATTACTTGCAAGCTTCTGTTCCATAAACAGTATAGTATAGCTTTAGTCTTATGCCCTTAATTACCTGGGTGTGTTTCTCAGGTGATTTTGTTGTGTCAACCAATATGTACTTAAACCTAGATGGTTTATCTATTCTATACTTAGAGCACGTAGTATATACTTACACATGTGGCCCGTCATTTGAAATGTTTTGTGCTACATGACTATTTACATAGTGTTTATATCATACCTAATATGTATTTGTATTTCAGAAGTAGTTTTTTGTGTACAGGACAGTGTGCACACACTAGACAACTTCTGTAAAGGACTCAGACATCCAAAGATTTTGGATTTGAAACCAATTCACCATTCAGAAAAGTTCCTTGTCAGGGTTCATTTTTTCATTCTTAAAACTCAACATTCATTGCTTCAACAAATATTGAACTCCTATTATGCTTAGGAACTTTTATATCTAAACAGTAAGCTTCAATGTAATCCATTCCTGGATGTGACACACAGTCTTCCCTTGAGAGCTTTTTGATTGGATAAAAGCAGGTTAGTAATATATCACGGAAAGGACAAAATGCAGCTGAGAGGAGGGAGCACTTACTGGTTTAAGACAATCTCATACAAGCATGAGAGATTTGGTTGTGATTTGAACACCTAGCAGGAAGAGGGTGGTGAAGAGATTTTTCCAGGCTTTAGGAAGTGTGCCTGCAAAGACAAGAATGTGAGATTTCTGATTGATTGATTTATGTTTTGTTTTTTGGTTTTTCGAGACCGAGTTTCTCTGTGTAGCCCTGGCTGTCCTGGAACTCACTCTGTAGACCAGGCTGGCCTCAAACTCAGAAATCCACCTGCCTCTGCCTCCCGAGTGCTGGGATTAAAGGCGTGCGCCACCACTGCCCGACTTATGTTTTACTTTTTAATGTAAATAGAACCACAAAAAATCTCACAAGATTATGGGGGATGTGGGTGCTAAATGATAAGGTAGTCAGAGAAACTTGAAGCTGGGAAGGGAAGGGAAACCTATATAGCCTTTGAACTCACTGTTGTGAACTGCCTATCAAAACCTCAAACACCTCAAGTTTTTCCTGGATGCCACATCTCTATTAAACAAAATATGAATAAACTTAAATAAATAAAACTGTCCAAGGCATTGATTTAGTGTCACTATATTTTTGAGAGTATAAACCACATCTATGTTTAAATAAACCTTTGCTTTCAGTTTTTTCCAATTCTTATTCTCCAGGTAGCATGGTTATCTTGTAGGAACCCAGAAATGCACATTTGAGTCAGGGACCCTGGGTTCAGCAGTCGGTTTTTAATGTGCCCCCCATGTAATGCTGATGCCTACCAAAGCTGGAGAGAATTGCTGGTTGAGTCAGTCCTATTGACGTATAGTGTTCTAGGTTAGCTCACCGGGATTTTGAGAGAAGGTCAAGAAAAATAAAGATGATGGGATATGGACATACATAAAGGTCTGAAATGGCCTGAACTGAAATGGGGTCAAAATACTAGATGCTACTGCCTGTAGGGAGATGGGGTAAGCTAGCTTTTGTTCCACCCTTTCTTACATTCTTTGTTCTGCCATTAGCGTGAGTTGTTTTTAAACCAAAACAAAATTTCTGTTTTAAGTTCCAGATAAGTGCATAACACAATGGGGAGGGAAAAAAAAAATACAAACATCTAAGGTTAAAATGGGGTTTTGCTCCATTAAAGGGCCAGGGTGTAGTCATTTTGGAGTGTTGGCTGGAGGAAGAATGTCTGGCTCACAGATGGGAATGATTTACAGCAGCTTGTCTGGGTCTTGTGTTTTAATTTTTCCTAAGTATTCTCATATTTAACCAGGTTGTGACTCAGCCTGTCTATGGTCATCGTCATGTCAGCTAGGAGTAGTGTACTGCTTGTCTGCAGCTGGTCACAGACCTCAGCTAGCTTTGTTCTCCAATGATAATGCTGTGTTGGCATTCTCATTTATAAATAGTGAACCTTGAGTTTATAGAATGAACTAGCCCAGAGGTGGTTCCTCTATTGGTGT
Organism: Uromys caudimaculatus; assembly: GCA_028551405.1. Taxonomy (NCBI): domain Eukaryota; kingdom Metazoa; phylum Chordata; class Mammalia; order Rodentia; family Muridae; genus Uromys; species Uromys caudimaculatus. The sequence continues at coordinate 83,100,001 of CM052703.1, read as the reverse complement.
GGACTGAGAAGGGATTTCTGGTCCTTAAAACTGAGTTCTAGAGTCCTGTGTCGGGGTAGCCTCTCACCACCAGAGCATGACACAGCCAGTTGAAAGTATTGATAATTTTAGTCCTAGTTGAGGAAATCTGATTTTTTTTTCTTACCCTTTAAGAAAAATAGGACGTTCTCTTACCTACCTCCTTAATGGAAAATACCTGTTAATGTTTCCTCTGTTCCATCGTGAGCTCTCCACAGGTAGACTTTACTCTGTAAGATAACTGTCATAGAAGATACTTACTACTAATTTCAACTTAGATGACAAAATAAGGTTCTTACAAGATTTTGCAAAGAGGGTAATACAAGTTCACATCAATAACCTTTGTTATTTTTTATTTAGACATGTTAATAATACAAGTGGCCAAATTAGAAACTCCACAGTAGTTCTAGTTTCATTCTTTGCTGTAATAAAACACTCTGAGCAAAGCAATTTAGGGGAGAAAAGGATACATCTGGCTTTTACTTTCCAGTTATAATCTATCACTGAGGGAAGTCAAGGCAGGATTTTGAAGCAGAAACCATGGAGGAACACTGTATTTTACTCAAAAGCTCATTCTTAGCCAGCTTTGTTATATAGCCTGTTCAGGGAATGGCGCTGCCCATAGTGGGCTGGGCTTGCCTACATCAATGAACAATCAAGGCACGTTCCTACAGACCAACTTGATATAAGCAATGAATTCCTCAACACAAGCTTTATACTTAGATGATTTCAGGTTGTGTCAAGTGACAAACTTGACAACAGTTGACAAGCTCCATTGAATAAACACTGAGGCTATTTGTTATTCACTAATTTAAAAGCTGTCTTCTAAGTTCTTAGATCATAAAAGTATTACATGGACTTTCTGTTTTGCCCTTTTTGGTGGTGGTGGTCTTGTGACATTTAGCCAAAGAAATTTAGTTGTATAGATTAAGGACCCATTTGATTCTTGTTTAGCTCAGTAATGCCAAGCTGGTTGGGAAGGCTGCTCTCATGCTGACCTGCCCTCACATAATGTCTTCTCCACTTACCACAGTGCATCACTGGCTTAGGCCAGTGTGGTATAAAACACTATTCACCTGCTTGGCTGTCCACACAACATCACTCCTTTGTTTTCTCTTCCCGTACTTGTAGGATTATTTGAACTCATACCATGTTAAGGGTTACCTCTTGAATGTCAGAGACATTCCCTACAAGCACATTGTTTATATCCATATTCTTGTTATTTTAACAGATTCTAGGTCATCACAGAACACATAAGATGGTTTCATGAGGAAACACCACTAGTTGTTTCCAGGATACCTGTGTGGCACTGAGATGAGTTAGCAGTTTCATAAAGGCATTTTCAAAACCACTCCTAAAAAAAAAAGAAGTTTCTTGGGTCAGAAAAGAAATCAATATTCTTTTTCTCAAGTGCAAGGGTGAAATATGGACATGGAGGCTTTTTAAATGATCCGCTGTGGCTCATTTCTTTTCCCTCAAGCCCAGGCATATGGGTTTACCTAGCTACATCTCTGAGGGCTGTGCATTTTCTGTCTGCTAGCCCTGGTCCCATTGCTGCTCTGCCCCTTGCTGCATATTTCTTGGTTAACCCTCTATCTAGTTTGTGTTCACACCTCTCACTTGATTCTCAGAAGCATCTGGCATGCCTTTCCCAATTCACTGGATAACAGACACGATAAATACACATGAGGAACAGATTTAAGGTTTGGGACATAGTCACAAGGTTAGATTTGGGGTTGACCATTTCTAACTTGCTGACTTGATTCTACTTGTCAGCCTGTGGGTTCTTTTCCTTTTATTAGGTAACTCAACAAATAAAGAGTTGTTATCAGAGAAAAGATTTTTCACACATGCTTATTGAATTCCTTTTAAGTTGGTTTCTCTGACCTTCTGTTCATCACCGCACTTCTAGGGTTCTTGAACCATTGGGTCACAGAAACTCCCAACTTAAAATGCCATCTCTTCCTGAGTGAGGCACATCATTCTTCCCTGCTAATCCCCCAAACCAAAGCTTCATAGCTGACCAGTGACCAAAATAACCAAGATAACATTTCAAACCTGAATGTTCTGCAGACTTACTCTGTAGCTTCTAGTTAGTACTAAAGAGAAGCTCAAGATCCTGAATTCCAGTTTACCTTTCCTTGCCCTAATCTCATCAACAGGATCCTGCTTTAATTAAGGAAGTGCCTGAGCCCAACCTAGGGACCTGGCATTAGTATTTCTAAAAAGGCTTGTGCCTGGGGAGACCAGGAAGCACCCAACTCTTTTTGAAGAGTTGCCCCTACCACACACAGTGGGGGAAAGATCCATCATTTCTTTTCCAAATGCAGACCACAGCAATGTGCAAAATTACCATTGTTTAGCATTTTCCAGGAAATCCCATTGACCCTTTTCAGTAAAGAGTGTGTAATTGTTTGTAAGTGGACATACTGCATTGTGTCTCTTGGTGACTGCAGAGCGGAAGTTCCTAGACACTTCTATAAAAAAAACAAAAACAAAAAACAAACAAAACCTGTTCCATAAGAACAGAAACCAACAGGCATCTGTACAGAATATAGTAAGTATTCAGTAACTCTTCCCTCAGAATCACCAATTTTTCCTGAACTTGTAACCTAATTTATATTCTCTACTGTATATCATGGTTTTTCCATTTCTAGTGTTTTCTTTCACATTTCCTCACCTTTAAGGAATACACATTTTTAACATTTTGAGTAAAAATCTTAAAACTCAGTTCTTTTCTTCTAGTGTTCATAGCAGTTCCGTTGGGCATCCTTACCTGTTGGCTTTTCTGCAACCAACAGCTCTTGCCTGGGATAGAGTTCTTTCATAACAACTCCACCCAAAACAGTGTTTCATAGGCCTCACCCAAAGGCAGAGGGATTAACCCATTTCAAAACCAGCTGTTCCCATGGATTCTGTTAGGCACACCTTGTGTTCCAGTTCCTGTTTGTAGCCCGACAAACAAGTTGGTCTTTTTTGTTTTGTTTTTCGAGACAGGGTTTCACTGTGTAGCCCTGACTGTCCTGGAACTCACTCTGTAGACCAGGCTGGCCTCGAACTCAGAAATCCACCTGCCTGTGCCTCCCAAGTGCTGGGATTAAAGGCGTGCGCCACCACTGCCCAGCGGCGGTCTTTTCTTTCTGAAGGGGCCAAGAGATGTGTAGCTAGTGACCTGGGTTCCATTTGTGTGCCAAGAATGTTTTGTTTTGGAGTTTCCTTCTTGCTTGCCTTTGAAAAAGACAAAGCTAAAATGTGAAACTCCCCTCCCCACCCCCCACCCCCATTGTGCAGCTTGACTCTTCTAACAGAACTTCACATGCCATTAGCCCATCATCTCGATGCTGAAGGCATGGTGCAAACTGTGCCCTGTAATTAGTAAGAACTTCAGACTCCAGAAGTTAACTCAGAGCCAGCCAAAAGGGAGGGAAAGTCACCCCACCCGCACAAATAAGGACAGACAACGGATCTATTTGGAAGAAGGAAGAGGGAGAAGAGAAAAACGTTTCCAATTTGAACTAGATTCCTTTCTCAGAAGCCGAGATGTTCCATTCACAACTGCAAGTTGTAGGTACATTCATTTCAAGGCTGTTAGATCTGGCTGCTCTGCTTTCCACACAGGCTTTCACTTATTTTAAAGAATGGGCAGTTTTCCACAGTAAGTTACCAGCTTTTAACTTTTTTTTTTTACTATTTTATGCATATGTATTGCCTTCATGAATATGTGTCTGTGCACCACAGTGCATGCTTGGAGGCCAGAAGAGGGCATTGGTTCCCCTGAAACCGGAGTTACACATGATTGTGAGCTGCCATGTAGTTGCTGGAGATTAAATCCAGGTCCCCTGGAAGAGCAGCCAGTGCTCCCAACTATCATTCCAACCCTACTAGTTGTTTTTAAGGCTTAAGTTACTCTTTCCAGTGATGTTCAAGTCAGTAGTTAATAAAAAGAAATAAGTGTGTGTGTGTTCGCGTGTTTGCGCGCGCACATGGGAGCCAGAGGAAACCATCAGCTGTTATTCCTCAAGTGTAGTGGTCTGCCTTTTTTTCTCTCACTGGTCTGGAACTAGGCTCATTGAGCCCCAGGGATCCTCCTGTTTCCATCTCCAAGCACTTTACTGACCGAGCAAGCCTTTTCCCTCCACAGTCCTTTTTTTTTTTTTTTTTGGCCAGAACTTTATAATTTTAGTAACTTCTCACTGGGATTCTGTACCCCCTTAGAGGTTCCCAACCATCTCCCTTTCTTCTCTTTGCACTGTCCTCTTTTTCATACTGTACTTGCCACAGCAAAGTGACCTTTGTGAGACTTTTTGCCTTTAGCTTCCAGTTGGGTTCAGCCCATGAGAGCCATCTGCTAGAGTAGAGGACCAGAGGAGAAAGTTCGTTTTCTGAGCACTGGCTTGACAATGTTACCTGCCTGCCTGCAAAATACCAGGGCAGTTACACCTCTGTGCCCATCAGGGCTGTTACATCTCTCTGTCTACCGCTCTGTACAGTGTGTTTCTTGGAGTTCCACTCACAGCCTCCAGTCCTTGCCCTGTGGCTCTCCCACTAGTCAGTCAACAGTGCTTCACCACTTTTGGCTGTCATAACGCAGCTCACACCTTTGTAGACTGTTTGCTCTCTTCCTATCAATTCTGAAAATCCTAGGCTTTTCATCCAGAAAAAAAGTCCTTCATCATTTCTGTAGGAGCAGTTCAGCTCTGAAAGAGATTGCCCAAGGCTACCCAAAGTGGGTGTTCTCTCTTGCACCTACACACCTCCTTCCCCCAGAATTCTGTTGTGTCCCATCCATAAAGACCATCCACGGGAACTGGAAGTGTGGCCACATGTTGTCCACTGTCTTCACTTAACACTGGGAATAGGTAAGCATCCATCTTCACTACCACTCTGATAGAGAAGGCCTGTACTTCTTTACCCAGATTATAATGTTTCTAACTCGTCTCCATGCCTCTAGTCTGATTCCTCCACAGCATATGCTATCCAGCTGCCAGAGTACATTTTCTGAATCACAGATCTGATTATTTTAGCTCCTATGTTTAAACTTTCCAAACAACCCTTGGCCATGGCCCCTACGACCAGACCCACAGCTTCTAAAGGTCATTGTGATATGAACAAAGGCTCTCTTTCCACATCTACTTCTCGTGCCCCAAGCACTTTTTGTCATGTCAGAGTTGTACTTCATTTTTGGTCATGGTGTCCTTGTGCCTGATACTTCTCTTCTTACCTGTCATACAAGTTTGAGTGTAGACTTCAAGTCCTTATCAAGGACACTTTCAACTGCAAATACAGGAAAGCCCAGGTTACAGGTCACTTTCCCTCAGTGAGGAGCCTGGGCATAGGCAGGTTCAGACAGTGATTCATTGTTGTACATTCATAATGGCAACTTACAAACCAAGCTTTTCATTTTTAGTTACTCATCTTTCATACATTGTTTTGTCTTAATTTAAAAACTTAAAACTGTGTGGGGAGGTGGGGGAGGGAGAGAAAGAACTCCTGTGTTGAACGCAGCACTTGTATGCTGTGCCACATGCACAGCACTGAGGGCACAACCTTGAGTGTCAGACCTTGCCTTCTGCCTTGTTTGAGACAGGGACTCTGTTGTCTGTCCACTGGGCACACCAGGTTTCAGAAAGGCTTGCTTCTTGCCCTTGAACTTGGAGGAGGAGTATTAAGGAGTTGACTGGAGTTTATTTTTATGGCCAAGATACTAAACCAAAGTCAGAAAAATGAAGAAAAGTGAGAAAGATGAAGGCTACTGCCTAGAGTGTCACTTGATTTACTGAAACCTTCAAGGAAGGGCTTTGGCCGCTAAAGGGGAACAAAGACTAATTCTCACAGTGACAAATGCTCTGGATGTGCCTCAGTCTACCCACACTGTTTCTTGGGCTTCCATTGTGGTAGGAGCTTGAGGCAAGCCTGTAAGCCTTTACAGTCTGCTCTTTAACATGGAAATATTTCTCTGTCTGCTGTAGAGACATAGCTCCCATGTCTGTGACAGACACAGCTCCAATGTCTGCAGAGTCAGGCAGACTGTCAGGTAAGATGGACTTTTGTCAATTTGAGGCTCACACTGATTTATAACTGTTGCCTGACAGTGGCCATCAGGGACCTTTGGAAGTCCCAGTATTAGCAATGTATATGCTGACTGTGGATCTTCTGGTGGAGCACTGGCCACTGCTGCATGGGTGGTGTGGAAAGTAGAGCTGAAGGTCTCAGAAGACTGCTGTCCCTCTGAGAAAAGAATTCTGGGTACTGTTTCTGCTAGGGCAAATTCTCCTCAAGAGAAAGGAAAGCCAGAAGGAAGTTAAACCAAACAGTTCTGAGTGGCCTTGGGGCACTGCCTAACCAACTGCCCTGTAATGGTTATTTTGCGCCTGCTCCACTTTCTTTGACTTGATTTTGAGACAGATTCTTCTGACTGGCCTGGAACTCATTATGGAGTCCAAACTGGCCTACAGCATGATCTTACTGTCTTGGCCTCTGGAGTGTTGGAATTACAGGTGTCTGTATGTGGTGTGTGGTGTAATTACTGTGGTGGTTTGAATAGGTATGCCCTCCCCCATAGACTCATTTGTTTGAGTGTTTGGCCCATAGAGAGTGGCACTATTAGGAGGTGTAGCCTTGTTGGAGTAGATGTGGGCTTTGAAGGAAGTGTGTCACTATGGGGGGGTGAGGGGACTTTGAGGTCTCCTATGCTCAAGGAACATCCAGTGTGGCACACAGTGTCCTTCTGCTGCCTTTGGTTCAAGCTGTAGAACTCTCATCTCCTTCTCCAGCACCATGACTTCCTGCACTTTACCATGCTTCCCATCATGATGACAATGGACTGAACTGAAACTGTAAGCCTTGGTCATGGTATCCATGCCTGCCTTCCCAAGTTTTTAATCAGTCCAAGTGCCTTCCCTCCACATAGCAGAGGCAGCATCCCAAGGCATGAAACCACCTCCATATAAGACTTCCTCCAGGTCTCAGAAGTTGCATCTGGGCTATGCTCTAGTCCAGTTGCTGGCCCCAGGACATCCACCTGTCAACAGTTCCTTCTAAAACTTCTTGTATCCAATGCCCTTCCCTAGCAGGCTGTCTGAGTACATCTCACTGAGAAACGGACCCACTCCTTCCACTGGGTCTGCCACATGCCAACACCTTTCTTCTCCATTCATATCTAGTCTTGAGATGCCTCTTCTAACTCAGCTTTCCCTCTTAATATTCACATTGTAGTCTGGCTCAGATCCTAGTCATCAAGTCCTTAGTTCATTGGACCTCTTCCAACCTCTTGGCAGTGTTGGCTGCTCCAGTTCTTTGGTTGTAAGCTGATTTAATGGCTGAACCATTTCTTTAGCCCAATCTCTCTAGCCCAACCACTCCACTCTTTTCTGGGGTGGGGTAAGGAGCTCACCAACATGAGCTCTCACTTGAGGTTTTGATCTTAGTTATTCTGATAGGTGTAAGATGTAATCTCAGAAACATTTTGATTTACATTTTCCTGATGGCTAAGGATTTTGAACGTTTCTAAGTGTTTCTCTGCCATTAGAGATTGCTCTGTTGAGAGTTCTGTTTAGATCTGTAACCCATTTTAATTGGATTATTTGTTTTGTTGATGTCTAATTTCTTGAGGGTTTTTTGTTATTTTTTTGTTTTTGTTTTTTTAAATATTTTGTATATCAGCCCTTTTTCAGATGTGGGGTTGCTGAAGATCATATTGCATTCTGTAGGCTGCTGTGTTGTACTTTTTATGGCGTTCTTTGCCTTACAGAAGCTTTTCAATTTCATAAGGTCCCATTTATTGATTGTTGATCTTAGTGCCTGCACTATTGGTGTTGTGTTCAGGAAGTTGTTTCCTTTGCCAGTGGGTTCAAGACTATTCCCCTCTTTCTTTTCTGTCAGGTTTAGTGTATCTACTTTCATGTTGAGGTCTTTGATCCACTTGGACTTGAGTTTTGTGCAGGGTGATAGATAGATGCCAACATCCAGTTAGACTACCACCACTTGTTGAAGATCCTTTCTTTTTTCCCATTGTATATTTCTGGCTTCTTTATCAAAAATCAAATGTCCATAGGTGTATGGATTTACTTCTGAGTCTTCAGTTCAATCCCATTGATTAACTTGTCTGTTTTTATGCCAATACCATGTATTTTTTAGTTACTATTTCTCCGTAGTACAGCTTGAAATCAGGGAAGATGATACCTCCAGAAGATCTTTTATTGTTCAGGATTGTTTTAGCTACCCTGGGGTTTTTGTTTTTCCATATGAAATTGAATATTGTTCTTTCAAGGTCTGTAAAGAATTGTGCTAGAATTTTGATGGAAATTACATTGAATCTGTAGATTGCTTTTGGTAAGATGGACATTTTTACTACATTAATCCTATGGATCCATGAGCATGGGAGACCTTTCCATCTTCTGATATGGTCTTCTATTTCTTTCTTCAAAGACTTGAAGCTCTTGTCATCCAGGTGTTTTACTTGCATAGTTAGAGTTACACCAAGATATTTTATATTATCTGTGGCTATTGTGAAGGATGCTGTTTTCCTGATTTCTTTCTCAGCCCTTTAATTGTTTGTATATAGGAGGGATAGTGATTTTTTTTTTTTTTAGATAATTTTACATTCATCCACTTCACTTAAGATGTTTATCAGCTGTAGGAGTTCCCTGGTATAACTTTTTAGGTCACTTATGTATACTATCATATCATCTGGAATATTAATAATTTGACTTCTTCCTTTCCAATTTTTATTCCCTTGATCTCTTTTAATTGTCTTATTACTCTAATTAGAACTTCAAGTACTAGATTGATTAGATATGGAGAAAGTGGACAGCCTTGTCCCTAATTTTAGGGGAATTACTTTAAGTTTCTCTCCATTTATTTTATATTGGCTATCTACTTGCTGTATATTGCCTTTATTTTGTTTAGTATGTCCCTTGTATCCATTATTTCTCCAAGACTCTTATCATAAAGAGATGTTGCATCAATGTTTATAAGGGAAATTGGTCTAAAATTCTCTTTCTTTGTTGAGTCTTTGTGTAGTTTAGGTATCAGGATGAATGGCCTTATAAAATTAATTTGGCAATGTTCCTGCTGTTTCCATTTTGTGGAATAACTTGAGGAGTATTGGTATTAGCTCTTCTTTGAAAGTCTGGTAGGATTCAGTGCTATAATCATCTTGCCCTGGGCTCTTTTGGTTGGGAGACTTTTTTTTTTTTTTTTTTTTTTTTGGTTTTTTGAGACAGGGTTTCTCTGTGTAGCCCTGGCTGTCCTGGAACTCCCTCTGTAGACCAGGCTGGCCTCGAACTCAGAAATCTGCCTGCCTCTGCCTCCCAAGTGCTGGGATTAAAGGCGTGTGCCACCACTGCCCTGCTGATTGGGAGACTTTTTAAAAAATTTACTTATTTACTTTATATCCTGATCACATCTTCCCCTTCCTCATCCTGGTCCCTCCTTCTCACCTCCTGTCTTAGTCAAGGTTTCTATTCCTGTACAAAACATCATGACCAAGAAGCAAGTTGGGGAGGAAAGGGTTTATTCAGCTTACACTTCCACATTGCTGTTCATCACTAATGGAAGTCAGAACTGGAACTCAAGCAGGTCAGGAAGCAGGAGCTGATGCAGAGGCCATGGAGGGATGTTACTGGCTTGCTTTCCCTGGCTTGTTCAGCTTGCTTTCTTATAGACCCCAAGACTACCAGCCCAGGGATGGTACCACCCACAAGCCCCCCCCCCCAACTAATTGAGAAAATGCCTTACAGCTGGATCTCATGGAGGCATTTTCTCAACTGAAGCTCCTTTCTCTGTGACAACTCCAGCTTGTGTCAAGTTGACACACAAAACCAGCCAGTACACCTCCCATCATCCTCCCACCCCCTTTTACCTCAGAGAAGAGGAAACCTGGTTGGGAGACTTTTAATGACTGCTTCTATTTCCTTAGGGATTGTAGACCTATTTAAATTGATCTTCATTTAACTTTGGCAAGTAGTATTGTAAGACCTGGCCCTTTTATGAGGAAGGCAAAAAAAATCCCACCCAACGACATTCTTTCTCCTAAGAAACGGGTGACTTTGACCTGGCCTCAGGACCAGAGGCAAAACGTTTCAGGAACCAGAAATGTTTGTGCAACTAACCTGTGAATAGCTTAGGACAATCCTTACTTCCCCATAATGCAAATTCTTTCCGTTCCCCACCCCTTGCTTTGTGAATTTTCTTTGTTTTATAATCCTTTTCCTGAGTTGTAATTCCTTCCTTGCCTTGGGGTTGTTTTTTCCTTTA
>CM052703.1:83031258-83089226 GCA_028551405.1 Uromys caudimaculatus | reverse complement strand
GTTTTCTTGAAATTCTGCCTGTTTGATTGTGTTTTCCTGTAATTCTTTAATGGATTTTTGTATTTCCTCTTGAAAGGCTTCTAGTTGCTTTTCTCTGTTCTCTTGTATTTCTTTGAGGGTGTTATTCATTTCTTTCTTCACATCTTCTATCATCATCATGAGAAATGATTTAAAATCTGAGTCTTGCTTTTCTGGTGTGTTGGGGTATCCAGGGCTTGTTGTGGTGGGAGAGCTGGGTTCTGATGGTGCCGAGTGCTCTTGGTTTCTGTTCCTTATGTTCTTGCCCTTGCCTTTTGCCATCTTGTTGACTCTGATGTTAGCTGATCTTACTCTGTCTGGTTGTGGCTTGCCCCTCCTGCAGGCCTCTGTGTCAGTACTCCTTGAAGACCAGCTCTCTCTGAGCGGTGTTTGGGTTTGGGGAGCTGTGGCACCGGATCTGCTCTGTGGTGCAGAAAGAAATCAGAAGGATCTTGTCCCCAGCTGTCCCTTGGTTCCTATGCCCTGATGGCTCTGCAAGGGTCCCTCTTGATCCAGTGAGTTTGAACAGAAGTGGTGGTTTTGTCTGTGCTCAAAGATGTGTCAGCACTCCTGGGATACCCGCTCTCTCCTGGAGCCTTGTGGCCCAGGCTGAGGTCCCCAGGCACAGGCCCCTGGTGGCCCAGGCAGAGGTCTCCACCCACAGATGAAACTGGAAGATTCAGAGGTTTCCTGGCCCCGGGTTCTCAGGCCCTGGATCCTGGTGGATCCAGGCAGGTCTGGGTGAGAGGTGTTGCTCCCCTTAACCCCACTCACGGCTTTTCCAAGCTCCTGGGAGGGTATCTTTCTCCAGTGCTCGTTAGCTACAGACTCCTGGTGGCCCAGGCAGAGGTCTCAAGTATGTATGCTTCTAAGGTTTCTTTCTAATTAAAACTAATTATTGTATGAGTGGAGGCCAGAAGAGAACATTGGACCACCTGGATCATCTGGAACCAGAGTTATAGATAGCTGTGGGTTGCCGTGTGCGTGCTGGGAAACAAACCTGGATTCTCCGGAAGAGCAACCAGTGATCTTAATCACACAGACATTTCCCAGCCCCCTAAGGTTGTTTTTTCTTCTTTTCTTTAAGATTTATTTTTATCTATGTGTCTGTTGGGGGCTACATACATATGAGTGCAGTTGTCCACGGAAGGCAGAAGAGGGCTTCAGATATCCCCAGAGCTGGTGTTACAGGTACTTGAAAACCACCCAATAGGGGTTCTGGGATTGAACTCAGGGCCTCTACCCCTAAGTACACATATTTAAAACATGTGCAACACACACACTTATACATATTTTTATATATATATATATTGCTCTGCAGAAAGTTGATTCACTGTTAAAGAAATATTCAGTGATTTGTGTTAAGCCACTGTAGGGTAGATTTTATTCAAGACCTACTATAGCTGGAAGGGCCCATATAATGGAATGAGGGAAAGAGATCTGGTCCAATTCTGAATACAATATGGGCAAATGGAAGCAGGGTGGGGTCAGTAAATGGAAAATCACCATCCCGAGGCCTGGGGGATTCCTGCTAAACCCATCTGACAGCATTCTGGCTGGAGCCAGGCCATATGAGCAGACATCACCAAGGGCTGGTAGAGGAGGAGGAACCTAGTCTGTGAGAAGAGAGTGCTTAGATACGTGTCAGAACATGGGGGTCTAGGGGTCAGTTCTGGTTAAGCTGAATTAACAAGAGTCTGCATTCCACAGGCAGTGTGGCCTGGGAGGAGCACGAAGCTTGACTGAAGTTTGGCCAAGCAAAAGGTCTTTGTCGCCACACTTGGTGAATCATTAGAATGCTACTGAGGAAAGAACGACTTTTTAAAAGGTGGCAGACCTGTGAAGCCGTGGTAGGAAGTTCTCCCTCTTTCCTCTGGCCTGGCCAGGAGGGGCTGTAAAGCAATGACCCTCCACACTGAGTTTATCAGTCTCTCTCTCTCTCTCTCTCTCTCTCTTGTGGGTGAAATAAAAATATCATTATTTGATTTAGTTTTTAATCAAAGCAACTACATTTTTATTTTAAAAAGAGAGGGGGGGCAATTTTTATATTTAGGAAAAGAAGATAAGATTAAAAAGTGTTGGAAACTACCACTGTTCTAAAGAAACCAGGAAGAAGGGCCTGCCTTACACAGATTGTTATCATTAAGAGAATTTCTGCCTAGGGATAGTGCTGGCCAGGAGGCAAATTCTTTCTTAAAATGAGTGAAAGTGATATCTCCTCGGTGTAGAACAGGGTCCACTGAGGTACCAGCACAGTGTTAGGAGACAGCTTTACAGAGGAAAGCCAGGGGTTGACACAGAGCCAGATAGGAAGGTGGCGATGGAGCAGGATGGCCTGGAATACAGCACTCAGAACCCACAGCAAAAGGACAGGGATCAAAAGCAGGAAGTTTCTTTGAGAAACTGAATCTACTATGGTAATTTTAGTGTCTGGAGGCTCCTACTCTGAAATGGATCTGTACCTGTCTGTGTCTGCCAGGATTGGTAAGGAAGTGGAGTGGATCATTGTATATGCCTGTGTGTGTTTGTGTGTGTGTGAGCATGACTGGGCAAGTCTACATGCATGTATGTACACAGTCATGTATACTATGTCATGCACGGGTGTGCATAATCTACATGTGTTTGCATATGCATGTGATTATGGCAATATGTGTACCTGAGTGTGTAAGTGGGGGTATGTGTGTATGTGTTGTGTGTATGTGTCGTGCATCTATTTGTGTACCTATGTGTGTGTTCCTGTGCACATGCTCAAGCCTTCCTGTTTGTGGCTTATTTAAGAGCCCTGGGGCCTTGCAGGCGTGCACAAAGGCTCATTCTTTGTATGTCAGTACAGCTCCTGTGTGCCTTCCCACGTACTAGTACTATGTCTTATATCTGAAATGTCTATCAAAAGCCAATGGGTCTCTAATGTAGCAGTGTTTAAGTGGGGGCTTTGGGAGGTGACTGGCTTGTGAGGACTCTGGCCTCCTCAGCATGTGATAATGATAATGGATTCTTAATTTAATGGACTGGTGGAGGGTTTGGAAACGTTAGGAGATGGGGCCTGGTTGGAGAAGGTTACTAGGACATTCCTTGAAGGGTATATTTTCTCTCTGCTTCTCTCCTCCCTCTTCCCTTCCTCTGTCTCCTGCCTCTCTCCTACCCTTTCTTCCTCTCCTGGTTTTTCTTCCTGTTTCCTGGTCACCATGGGGCTGGTCAGCTTTGCTCTGTCATATGGTGCCTGTTATGATGCTCTTTCTCACCTCAGGCCTAGAAAAGCAGCAAAATTAATTGACCATGGGTGAAACCTCAGAGACAGTGAGCCAAAAAAATAATCTTTCCTTTTAAAATATTTTTACTTTTATTTTATGTGTATGGGTGTTTTGTCTGCATGTACACATTCAGACCATGTGTGTACAGTGCCTGAGGAGACCAGGTGGGAGCAGTAGATGCCCTGTAACTGGAGTTACAGTTGTTTTTTGAGCTGCCACATAAGTGCTAGGAATTGAACCTGGGTCCTCTGGAAGAGTAGCCAGTGCTCTTAACTGCTGAGTCATCTCTCCAGCTCCTTCATCTTTCTTTTTACAGCTGATTTTCTCAGGTATTTTTGTTGCAGTGATGGGAAGCTAACATACTGGTCAGTGAGATCCAGTCAGGGCAGTGGACTCCATGTATGGTATAAGAGGCCCGAAGTGCTGGGAATGCTGCACAGTAGTAGAGGTTTGCCTCACATGCATGAAGTCCTGGGTTTGATTGGCATTGCAACAAACAAGCAGCAAACAACTTTGAGCACAAAAGTCTTTGTGAAGACTCTGGGTCTGTTCCTGGCTCCTGCGTTCCAGTGTCCTTATTCTGTTTGGAATCTTTAATAGTTTATTTGTGTGTGTGTGTGTGTGTGTGTGTGTGTGTGTGTGTGTGTGAATTCCATATCTGTCCCTACCTTACCTCAATACTTGCCTTCTAATCCAGTTTCAGGGAAGAAGCATGTAACTGGCTAATTAGAATACCATATCTCATGAATTTGGTGATTGGCACACTAATCAACATATATTCTACTGAGAGGCCAATAAAGTTTTTGTTTGTTGGTTGGTTGAGACAGCTGCTGGGGCCACCACATGGTGTTTTGGGTTTAGATCTTAAATGTTGCTCAAGAGCTCATATGTGGAAGACTTGGTCTATAGCTAGTGGTGTTATAAGGTCTTGGAGGCCTACTTGAAGAAAATTAGGTGTGGATCCCTGAAGGGGTTATTGGTCTTTCATTCCCCCCCCCTTTTCTCTCTTTGCTTCCAAGCCTCTTCAGAAAGTGAACAGCCTGTACCACCACATTAGGTTCTGTTTTAGAGCTGACCCACCAAGGAATGACACCTTTGAAACTGTGAGCCAAAATAAATTCTTATCCCTTTTAAAATATCTTCTCAGGTATTTCAGCCTAGTGATGGAAATCCAATCCTAACACATATGAATACATGAAGCCTAATGATAAAGCGAAAGAGGAAACACAATATAGAGAAAAATTCATTTAAAAAAATCCATCATTTAAACCACTGGATTGAGCCATACCTGAATTTTAGACTTTTTAGATAAGCCAATAAATCACTCAACTCACTTTGCTTTTATCTCTTTAAAGACTTTTGGCTATATCTTCTTCTTCTTCTTCTTCTTCTTCTTCTTCTTCTTCTTCTTCTTCTTCTTCTTCTTCTTCTGTTTTTTCGAGACAGGGTTTCTCTGTGTAGCCCTGGCTGTCCTGGAACTCACTCTGTAGACCAGGCTGGCCTCGAACTCAGAAATCCGCCTGCCTCTGCCTCCCAAGTGCTGGGATTAAAGGCGTGCGCCACCACTGCCCGACTTGGCTATATATTCTATTTTCTATAATAGGAGAAACTCCAATAGACAGCTCATCCTGCCCATCCTGGGGGAGTTACACGAAGGAAGCCCATGAATTTAGTGACTCCTGATTATTCACATCTCAAAGAATGTGACTTCTAGAGTCAGCCGTGTTCCCTCTGGGTCTTGAGGTCCCTGTGATTCTCTTTTGGGCCAGGAATTTTATCTTAATGGCAACTCTTGCAATGTTCTCTACTTTGGATCAGTCAAATCTGGGGGTTCAATGTGACTATCTTTGGAACAAAAGCATGATATTTCTCCCATAAGGCAAAGGTCACATAGCTCTCTGGGACACAAGTGTTTGGCTGTCCTTGAGCAAGAAGGAAGGGAGATTTTGACGTTTACAATTGCCTACCATTTGGGAAAGTGTAAGTGAAATCAGCCAAGTCTATAATTGTCTATCTTTTTTTGCCAGCATAGCACATCTGCTTATAAGTTAATGAGTAGTGAATTGAAGCCATGTTTGGACCATCTTTTTCTTTTCTTTCGTTTAAGTCCAATGTAAACGTCTCTTGCAGGGGTCATGTTCATAAGAAACCCTCTTGGATGGGTGCCTGATTCAGAGCACCCTGGAGGATGGGTATCTCATTATCCTTTGCTTTGAAGAGAGATATCTCCTTGTCTTTGTACACATGGCTTGGGTGGGACCAAGGGCCAGCTCACTCTGGCTAGTCTGGAGACTTCATCCTTGGACCACTGTAGAATTCAAGGTTATTGAGCATGCCCATATGCATGTAAACGAGGGAATCATGGTTTGCTTTGAAAATCATGAGGAGAGAGAAGGCCATCCCCCCTAGGATTGTTGACTATGAGGGTTTTGAAACTGGCGGGTCCAGGCACTATCAGTGGGAACCGATGGGGGTGGGGGGGAAGAAGGAGCTACCAAGAGAAGCAACCAAGAGAAGCAAAGAACTGGGGAGAATGGAAGTGTTTGAGAAACACACCAAGGGACCAAATCTGTGTCCCCAACTTGAAGCCTGAAGCCCTATTTACAGGTGGGCATTTTAGTTAGCAAAAGTATTGTCCTTTCTAGACAGATTTTCTGAAGGGTAGCTGAAATAACCTTGTGAATACATACTGCCTCAATAGCTTACTGTAGTACAGTACTTTAGACATGAAGAAGGCTCAACGCCTAGGAGCCACCCTAGGGTTCCTAAGGCCCTGCTGGGAGATGGGGACATCTGTGACTCTCATGATGAAGTGGGGCTGACTGGACCGATCCTGCCAGCGGGGTGGTGGTGGTGGTGGTGTTAATGTCGATGTGTTCTGGGGAAGCAGCCCACGCTCAGTCTGTTTTGCTGTCACACTTGAGTGTTTGTGTGTGATTTTAACATAAATTAGCTCAAATGTGCTTGATAAGTGGAACAGTGCCAGTGAAATGCGGTTCATTGGCGACGGCCCGGCCTGCCAACATTTTTCACTGGCAAGCCTTAGAAGATGCAGGCAAAGTGCAGGAACCCAGCTGGGTACAGCACGGTGGGAGAGAGACAGCATTTCCTGTAGCTCCCAGCAACCCCAGTCCCTTTGCCTCAGGGAAGTCTCCATGTTCACGGTAGGAGTACTTGTCAGTCAGGTCTCACTGATGCAGTGTTGGGTTTTCCTTCTTCACATAACTCAGAAGTAGTTTCTCTTACCTTGACATCTATCAAGTTGTCCTTTCTTCTGTCTTACAGGCAAAGTCCTCTGTTTTCCCCAGGTTGTTGTGGATCAGGAGCTGGACACTCTTTTAACCACCGGCATCTTTCACTGGGGTTATCATCTATTTGGAGTTGACTGCCGCCACCCTATTTTTCCCGTCAGTCTTAATTATTTTTAGTTTGCGATTTTTACAGAACGTGTGCTTCTTTCCTTCCCCTTAGGAACACATACAACTCTTTACTGCAAGAGCACCTGCCTTTTTTCTTAAAAAAAAAAAAAAAGAAAGAAAGAAAGAAAGAAAAGAAAAGAAGAAAAGATCCGAATAACAGCTAGCCAGGGATGTGCTGGCCACATCTGTTTGGCTACAGATCAACCTGTAGGTTTTTCTTGCTATATATCAGAGTATCGCCAGAACTCAACCTGCTTTCTTACCCTATTCTTGACTAGTCGGAAATGTAAAGAACTTGTAACCGTCTTATAGATCCTATTGGGTCAAGACTGGATGCCTGCTTGGGTTTCTGAATGCGATTTTAGACCCTAGAGACCATGCACACGCTCTGTCCTTTAGTCTCCAGAAGGAGCCTTCAGGCAAAGCCATATCCACGAACAATGCTGCATAAGCAGATGCTAACACTGTAAGGCATGCAGGATGCAGGCAGCTGGAAAATTGTGCTACAAAAATAAACACCCTGTTTCTGCAAATTGGGCAACTCTCATTAGCCCCAGGAAGCTCGTTTTCATGGTTAAGTAGTTAAGCGGCTGATTAAAGGCACAAGACCATTTAGGCACCTGCTTATTTGTTCATTTTCTTTTTTGTTCTGCACTTTGGCCAGAAGATGGTGCTCGTGGACACACTTTGGCAAAGTATCTCTCTCTAGTGCTACAGATTCCGCACCTGCAGTCGCTCCTTCAGCGGAGAACACACCGTAGACTTTGCAAGTCCGGGAGAAAGGCGATTTGAAAGCCAGCTAGAAGTTAAGTGACTAAGAACACAACACCACCTGCTATTTTTTTTTTCATTTAGATTTTAAAATCCAGTTGAGGGGCATGTACAGCCCCAAGTGTTGTTACATCACAGCACAAAGTCTTAGTATATTAAAGTTAAGGGAAAGGCATTGGAAGAGACTCTAGCTTATGTTTGGACCTGGATTAGAATAGAGAGAACTTGGCACGTCAGAGTGGAGTAGACCTAGATTTAAATCTTGAAGCCAAATACCATTCATAGTAGTTTACTCAAATACGGCTTTTAAGGTGGCTTCTGCTGTTGTTTGAAGAACTTTTTTTAGCGTGTGATGGCCAGATCTCACAGAGAGGCAGGCCCGAGTGAATGGGATTCCTAAACTGTAATCCTACCAGCCACTTATCAATGGCTTGCCACATGCCAAGCTTTGCGGGTGTTTTCTGAATGGGTTACCTCATTTCATCTTCATGACATCGGGAGGCTGGTGTTCTTATTACCGTGCTTTACAGGTGAGTAAGCAGAGGCTTATGGAGTTGAAATAATTTGTTCAAGGTTAAAATAACGATTACAGCTAAAACAAGATCCAGCTAGTTTCTGAGCCCACAGTAACAATTGCTAGGATGTCAACCTCTGATCAGCCATGTTTCTAGAGTCTACCTTCTCATTTCTGCTCAAAACCTTCTCAAGGGCTTTCACAGTCCCAGGATAAAGATCACGTTACTTAGCCTGACATTTAGGGGATTTTATGAATCAATTTCAAGTGTGGGCAGATTAGAGAAATGGCAACAATATTTTCAAAGGCTGTATCTAAGACAGTGGCCTCCAATAGGCATTGCTTCAGTTGCTGGGAGCCTGTGCTTGTCCCTATAAGTGAATATTTATTTGCAAATTATTTACAGATTCTATTTTCATCCTAAGCATTGCAAATCATTAAATATTAGGTTATTTCTGATTTGAACACATCCCAAACAGTTTCAAACTTTCCTGCCCATACATACCTTAGTGGAGGGTCTTGGTCAGTGGAAAAATCCCTTTGACGTAGACTCCGGGGCATAGCTTTTCTTTCATGTTGCAAGGTCTGTTTATATCATTTGCCCTCTAAGAGGCCTGGGGACAGCATCCTCTGCGTCTCTGGCTTAATTGTCTCCTAAAAACCCAAAGACAGTGTGTAATTGTTCCAGGAGGAATTACTACTGGGCTTTGATTCTTACAGTGGCATAAAAGTAGCATCAGCATTTGTAACAGAATTCTACAAAGCATGCTTTGCATGAGTGCTCCTTGCTTCTCGTCATTACTTTATGGTATTTGCTAAGAAATATGTTTTTCCCCCCATAGGCTAAGTTTCTTTCCTGAGCCAGTGGATTTTCTGTTCTGCTTGCCTGCTCTGTTCTGCATTAGTAAACTAGAAACTGAATTCAGTGGACACTGAGATCTGGCTGATGTAGATCTAGTCACCATTGGTTTGGAGGCAGATTCTCAACCTTTGGGTGCTCCTAGTGGGGAAAGGACAAGCAATTTTAAAAATCTAAGATCGATTAAAGGCTCCTTACGGTGAGGAACAAACAGGACGAACTTAGATGTGGAGGAAGGAGTGCAGCTTGGCAATACCTTGCATTCACTTTCCCCTGTGCTTTTTATGAAGTTATTGTTCATCATTCTTCACATGAGAACACAGGGGCTGCTTTTACAGAGGTGCATTATTTTGTGAAACTCATGTTAGCCCTCTTCCCTTAGCAATCAACCCTGGGCTGAAGGCTCTGCCTGTTTCCAGAACAGGATCGAACTGGAGACTTAGGGGTTCCTGAGATGGAAGTGGAAAGGCCAAAGTGTCAGGGACAAGTCTGCACATGGCCAGGTGCTGCCTTCGAGCCTCCCGGGCTAAGAGTAATGCAGGACACATTGTCCTGTGTGGGCACAATTTCCTTGTTAAGCGTTAGACTAATAATCTTTGGGTTTGGCAATTCATTTCATTTTGATATAGTTTAAATATGAAATGTTTGAACACTTTGTCTCTAACCGGTAGCAGCTGCTTTGGACAGTTGTGGCCCTTTCATGAGCCAGAGCCTCTATGGAGGAGGTGGGGCTTGAGGCTTTAAGCCCAGCCTTGCTTCTTCTCTTCCATGTCCTGACTGTGTTCCCAGGGTATCCACCCCTCCTGCTGCCATACTTCCCATCATGGTGGGCCATATCCCTTCTTAAGCCACGAGCCAAGAGAAGCCTTCTTTCCTTAAGTTGCATTTACCAGGGATTTTGTTACATCATACACTTGACCTAACCCCTCCCCCCACCTGAAAGCAAGATCTCCCAAAGGTGTATCTTTTCACAGTAGCCCCAAAGATGGAAACAGTACAGGGTTCGTTGTTGGATGAATGGATGACAATGCAGGTTTTCTGTACCCACCGCGGACCTCCCATCAATAGACAGGAAAGACATTCTGATGCACAATGCAGCAAGGGCAAGCCCTGAGGTCATTGCACTAAGTTGAGTAAGCCCATCACTAGAGGCCAATCTCTCTTTTACATCTAAAGTGGTCAAATACATAGGCAGAATACTAAATGGCGTTTACCAGATGTGGCTGGGAGCGGGGAGTTACCATAAAACGTGAGTAGAATTTCAATTTGAGGCCCACTCTGGTTGCTGGTAGCCACATTTACACAACAGCATGCTTCCACTCGAGACCAGTGAGGTGTTTGCTCAACCACAGTAAGATGATAAATTTTATGTTATGTGTAATTCATCATAATTTGAAGAGACATCGACTCAATCCAGGGCAGAACACTTTGCTCAAGTCTGTTTGCTCAATCTGCCACCAAATAGGTTGACCCCAAGGCCATATCCTAGAAGTCTGCATGGCTACAGGAAGGGGCCAAGATGAGTGCTTCTTGAGCTGCTAAGCAAGGCCACAGGCTTCCTCTCCAGGTAGTCTTCCTCTGTGAAGCTCTCCTTCCTGGTGGAGTCCCTTGTTAATCCCTATGGACAAAAATGGAGGACTGGGGCGAGCAGAGCCCTCCTGAGCAGGGGTCAAAATCAGTTTTGCTTGTATTTCTGCATATCTATTGTCTATCTCTAGGTACTGGGATGCAGTGACATCCAAGGCTAGCCTGGAGAAAGCCATACACAGAGCTGAGGAGATTGAGACTGACCTTCAGCACATGCAGGTTGAGGTGAGTGTGTGAATCAGGCAAGGCCCAGAGGCCTCCACAAGGTCTTCACCCTGACATTAATGTTGATCTCACTGTAATAAGCCTGGCCTGGTGGTGTGATTTTACATGTAAAATTTCCTGCTGTCCTCATTAAAATTGTATGTAGTTGATACTACCAATCTCCCTGTCTTAGAAGTGAGAAAAAAAAATGACCCAGATTGGGAAAGGAAGTTGCTTACGGCCACACAATGAGGAAGTTACAGAGTCAGGGTCTCAGGCCCAGACCTTCCTGTTTCCCATTCAGGGCCTCAGCAGGCTACCTGAAGCAGAGGTTTCCAGAACACGTGATGGACCGTGGAGATGGAGGAACCTAATTTCCCTCTGATAACTGCCCAGGTAGAAATCCTCTCCAGTCACCATTTCACCATTGTAGTGGCCCTTTTACAGGTGGTACCTCTGCACTGGCTATGAATCTAGCTATAAGCTCACACTCACTTCCTGGAGAAGAGTGACAGTCCCTTTGTCACTGCCCAGCCAGCTCTCCAATGAGCACACCCTCTGACTTGGGCCTCTTATGTTGAGATTAAGTGGGTGCTCTTTGATCTGCTTTGGAAAGCCGCTCTTTGCAGGCAGCTTCCTTTGTTGTCAGGATACCTCCTGACACATACATGTTCCTTTATCACTGCTCTTTGTATGGAGTGGGCTTTGTATGGAGTCAGCTTTATTCTAGCTAGCTGTTGATGTTTGCCTGAAAGTGGAATTTTTTTTTCCTTTTATTTTACTTGAGGGAAGGGAAAGGGGGGGACAACAGCTGCTCCAGCATGATCATAGAAGAGCTTGAGTCTCAGACAGGAGGATGTGAACCTCAACTCTGAGTGACCCTGGTCAGTTGCCTATTTCTCTGAGCCCCCAAGCTCTGAATTGGACCCATATTCAGCATAACAAACATTTGAGAAACAGCTTTTAAGACCTGTTTATCAGAAGGGATGCTGAATGTTCACAGGGAAATCTGCAGTGACCACTCCACACCATCTGGATCCAAACACAGAGGAGCTTTCTGGTTGGGCTTCCAGTTCACTGACACATAGTGAGTGAGAGGCCCCAGGGGAGGCTGTGGACGGAGCACGTTCACCCCCAGGGGGTGATGCTTTGCAGGTCAGGGCAATGGGTCAGACATCATGATGCAGGCTTTGTAGGGGAATGAAGCAGGCTCACTTCTTTCATTGGGACCAGGCAGGGAGAAGAAGAGAGAGAGCCAGTGAACCACTGTAGTGTGGTTAGGGCTAGCGAAGGACTGCAGAGAGCTTCACTGATTCTGCTTTTCTGGAACTTCCCTCTCAGAGGAGATGACATTTGAGTTGGGGCTTAGAGCATGAGCGGAGGTTCTCTAGAGAGACAGGGTTATTAAAACCATTGCTGGCTGGGCAGTGGTGGCGCACGCCTTTAATCCCAGCACTTGGGAAGCAGAGGCAGGTGGATTTCTGAGTTCGAGGCCAGCCTGGTCTATAGAGTGTGTTCCAGGACAGCCAGGGCTACACAGAGAAACCCTGTCTCGAAAAAACAAAAAACAAAAACAAAAAAACAAACAAAAAAAACAAAAACCAAAAAACAAAAACACACACAAAAAAACCATGCTGGCGGTAGAAAGTGAAGCGGAGAGTCATACCAGACGAACGGCTGTAGTTTGAATTTAGACTGCTCCACGTGTTAAAGGCTTGGGCCTTAGCTCAGTGCTGTTGAGGGGTGGTAGAACCTTTAAGAGGTGTGGCCTGTGGTCCTGGAAGGGGAATGTGTAGCACTGGTCTCTTTCTTTGACCTCCCAGCCACCATGAGATGAACAGATTCCTCTAACCACAAGACCCCATTGTGATGTGCAGCCTCTCCACAGGCCCCAAGGAATGGACAGTATCCTCTGAAACTGTGAGCCAAAGCTAACACTCTTCCTCACAGATTGGTTCATCTGGGGTATTTGTGATGGAAACCGAAAGCTGAAGCACAGGAATTGCTCTCGGCATTCTGTGGCTGGAATACTGAGTTGGAGTAGTCCTGATTAAGGGCTGAACACGGCAAATGCGTATTGAACATTTAACTTGAGCCAGGCATTGGGCAAAGAGATGGCTGCTTGCGCTATCTAATCCTGTCCTCTCCATGCTGTTATTAACTGTGCTTTGCAGAGGTGAGACTGAAGCTTCTAGAAAGGTTAAGGAATTTGTCTGCCATCACCAAACTAGGTGACAAAACCAGAGGCAAATCTGGTTCTAGCCAACTCCAAAGCTGGCTTCAGCCTCTCTCTAAGAGCCTGAAACAAAGTACTGAGTGGTTTGTGTGCCACTGAGCTGACATTTCCACGTCCCCTTTGATGTGGGGATAATGGAGGGGGACACACAGTGGAAGGAACAGAGATGAGAGTATGGGGACAGCAGTCACAGATTCACTCTGTCCCACCTGCAGTACACACGAGAGCCTTCCACTGTCCTGCTGCTGTGAGGCCAGACTTCTCAGGGGCTGTGGATATGACAGGGGGGAGGAGCATGTTATGCTCCTGCTTTGAGTTTTCATATTGGAGCATCTTTGCCTTAGGATCCAGCATGAATCCACTGGGACCAGGACAACCTGACAAACAGATCTGTACTGTACATGGTCTCTGCTTATCTGTCCCACAGGACCTGCCTCAGAACCGAAGCTTTGTCCTCCCCCCACCCCTCAGCTTATAAAACCACTATGTGTATTTTCTCATTTGTAAAAGGAACACATGCCATTACTGGAGAAAGTTCAAAGAACATGAGTATTGATGTGTATCAGTTGCTTATCACTATCTTCCAGATTATCTGAAACCTTGCACTGTAAAGCAAACTTGAGTTCTCACATGGTTTGAGAATGAGAAATCTGGGAATGGCCTAGCTGCTGGTCTCATGAAGCTGCAGCCAGGCTGTGGGCAGAGGCTCCAGTCATCATGCCTGGAGGATCTGTTCTCAGAGTCGCTCTGAGGGATGCTGGCTGGCCACTTTGTTCTTACATGTAGACTTCTCCCAAGCATCGCTCAGAGCATGACTTCCCTAGTGCCATGCGCCAGAGAGTGACCAAACAGAATTCCCAAGCTCATTTCAAATTGATGGTCCATCACAAATGTAGTGTTCTGTCGGCCACACACTGGTCTGAGTATGGTATCTTAAGGGTGGGAGTGTTTCTAGCACACTTCATCATCGGTGATCATCGCTGCCTCTTGTCAAGGTTGCCAACCACAGTGGACACATTATAACGTTGTAGTGACTTAAGTTTCTACTGTAGTCCCCCTCTTCCTCTCAAAGTATTGCAAACTATAAAGACCACAAGGAGACCATAGGGATGGGGGTGCAGTGATAAGTGGTAGGTGCCCCCAACAAACTGCTCACTGCTCTCTTGTGCTCGAGTAGCCTTCTGATTGCCTTCTGAGTCTGTGGCATGCCAGGTGTGTGGCATAGGACGGAGGAGAGTAATGGCGATAGAGTGAACGTTGTTCTTTTCTTCTTTGGGGAATTCATTCCCAGAACACTCTTGGGCTCCTCATCCCAGTAATCCATCAACAAACTCGTAACTGAGAATGGGCCTCAGTCTCAGTCATCAGATTCCTGTGGTACCCACACTGACTCCAAGCTTTTTAAAATTAAAATGTGTGTGTGTGTGTGTGTGTGTACATGCACATGAGTGCAGGTGTCTACAGAGGCCAGGGATACCAGATGCCCTTGGAGCT
This sequence comes from Uromys caudimaculatus, assembly GCA_028551405.1. NCBI lineage: Eukaryota > Metazoa > Chordata > Mammalia > Rodentia > Muridae > Uromys > Uromys caudimaculatus. The sequence goes on along the minus strand of CM052703.1, from coordinate 83,074,873 downwards.
GGAATTACAGGTGGTTGTGAGCTAGCTATCTGATGCAGGTGCTGCAAGAGCAGTATGCTTACTTAACCACTGAGCCAGCTCTCCAGCCCGGGCTTCAAGCTCTTTATATGGGACAGGTCCCCTGTGCATATTTCCATTAGCTTTATGGTGAAGACCATTAGGTGCTCCATCATCTGAACCAGCTGAGGGCTGTGGCTTCTCATGAGGCACAGTCACCCCTAAGGGATGCATGTTGGTTCTTGATTCTATACTTTGTGCAGAGAGCAGAGACACGCACCGTTTATAAGCAGCTGCATATTGTGTTTGGAATTAGTTTCACAGGGAAGGTGACTAAGAGGAGAAGGGTTTACACGCTGTTTAGGAAAGCAGTAATGGAAAAACAGGTTGAAGGGCAAAGAGTAGGGTCCTGAGGGGCAAAGAGTAATTACATAAATTACAAAGATAAGGTTTTTGTTCTGTCCACAAACAGAAGATTTTTTAATAGAAGATTTCCATTTAACAGAAATATCAGGGAAAATCAAATGATTCTTGAGGCTCTGATTTCAGAACAAGTCACAGATGTTAAACACAGCAAGGGAGCCCCTTAAATAGACTGCATTTGGGACACTTCATCTATCTGATACTCTGTGGGGTTTTTAAATATGAAAATATAGAAATACCCCAAGAAGTTTTATTAGTACTGGTAATATTCACTGAATTTGAATTGATATTAGACATATGTGATCAATTAGATTTGGTCATTGGCTAATGATATACATTTAAAACATATCCAAGACAAATATATTATAGTCAAGCTTAGTAATTCAACTAATACTATGATTGGAAATATTCTAATCTTTTATCAGTGCAGGGTAGACACATAAAGGAATATTTTATTTGCACAGTTTATAAAGAACTTTGATATAAGCTCCATTTGATTTGATCTTCACAAGAACCCTGCCATGTGGAAACTGTTTCCTTGTTTTCATTTTAGGCCGAAGGGAGATGAGGTTCAGCCATCTTGAATGAGCCATCCAATATGACTCTACCCTGAATTGACAAGCCAGGTTCTAACGCCATTTTCATCGTACCCTAGATGTTCTTATGCCATTCAGGTGATGTGACTTCTTCAGGCTGAATAGGGCTATGTATGGAGTCTCTAATCTTGACCTCCAAAGGAAGGCAGGTAACTCAGTTGGCAAATCTACCCTCAGGGACTTTCTGCAGTAGTCACAAATACCTCCTCCAAAATGGAATTTCTCTCTGTACTTGGTAACCACAGCTTCCTATGCATTACGTGGCCCCCAAATCCCCCAAAGCAGAGGTTCTCAACCTTCTTAATCCTGTGACTCATTAATACAGTTCCTCATGTTGTAGTGACCCCCAACCAAAAAATTATTTTCATTGCTACTTCATAACAGTAATTTTACTACTGTAAAACTTTACTACTGTTATGAGTTGTAATGTAAATATTTGTGTTTTCTGATGGTTTTAGGCAACCTCTTTGAAGGGGTTGTTTGACTCCCAAAGGAGTTGCAACCTACAGGTTGAAATCTGCTGCCATATAGCACTTAGAATTTTAGGGCCCCAAATAAGACAGTTCTCCAGAGCTTTTCAACCCCCAGCCATAATTACCAACCAAGTAAAGGTGAAAGCACTGGTCAGAGCAAGGTTAAGCACCGAGTTTACCTCCTGCAGCTCAGGCTGACCACGTGGTAAGTCAGTGGCCTATCACTTCCAACCTGCTTGATAAATGCGGAATCTCCCACATGTGCTAACTGGTTCAAATCCCACCCTTTGCCTGTAAACCCCGAGTCCCCACCTCTGTGTGCTGCTGGAGCAAAACCACCCTTAGTATTGATTCAATAGGAGAAATAAACTTAAGTTCAACCTTAAAATTATTTTCAAAAATTAAAATAAATTAAAAGATACAGCTTAGGGTCAACGATTCCTAAACTTTAAAAAATTACATTTATTTATTTATCTATTTGTTTATTTTGGATATATAAGCGGGCACATATGTGCCACAGTGTGAGTGTGGATGTCAGAGGAAAATTTCTAAGGATCAGTTCTCTTCGTCTACTATGTGGGTCTGTGATGTTGAACTCAGGTCATGAGACCTGGAATCAAGCACTTTTTCTCACTGAGCCATCTGGTTAGTCCTTACCCTTAAAATTCTGATGTTGGTTTCAGAATGAAGCTATTGTTAAAAAGTTACCTGAATGTGGAGATGTTGAGGGGGAGAAGCAGAGATGATCAAGAAGGCAGAAGCTGGAATCAGGAGGTCTGCTTGGGCTGATGACTCTCGCCAGGAAGCTGATTAAGAAGTGTAACACCTTATATACTATTACAGGGGGAAAGGGGGACAGAGTCAACAGAAAACTATCACACAGTGGGACAAAGTCAGCAGGAAGCTAAGCAAGCAATGTTGCACAGAGATCAGACGATATCTTAACTCCATTCCGGACCAAGCACACAGGGTCTTGGGACAGATAACCACAGCCCCTTAGGAGGGAGGAGTTGGGTTCTCAGGGTTCCAGATCACAGCTTTCCCAAGGCCCTGGCCCCATGCCATTACTAGGCTTGCAAAGTGTGTTCCTGGTGTAGAGAAGAAACTGACGTAGCTGAGTATGAACTTGAACCTTTGATCTCCCTGCCTCTACCTCTCAAGTGCCAGAATTGCAACCGTGGACTTTTTCTCCTTTACAGTTTATATCTTGATTTTAGTCTGCTTAGTATCACACTGTAAAAACCCTTCCACATTTTTTTTTATAATTATCACAATGTATTTTATCAGGTGTATATGGCTGTACTTTTAGTAGTTCTTTTACAAATGTGTGATGTCATTTTTTTCACACTTATATATAACATTGAACAAGTGTCTTTACAGCTATAGTTTTAAAAGTTTCTTTCCACTTTTGGTGTCATTATCAGTTGTGAAGTGACCAGGTCAAAAGGGACACTCATTGTCCCCTCCTTGTCCTAGCTAGCTTACACTGGTGTCTACACAGGTACCATCTCTCCTGATCGTGCCTCAGCTCTGCCCACATGATTCTTCCCCCAGAACCATGTTTTGACTCTTTGTTCCAAATGCTCAGGATTGTGGTTCTGTTCCAATAATGCTGTCAGAGCCCAAAATAGTGTGGAGATTTTTCTTTGGGAAATTGCTGTCAAAACCATTGGCATGTTCTTTTGAATATCCTTATTGGTGACAAAACTTGGTATTTAGAAGCTGGATTTCAATTTCTGGAAGGAATTAGTATCTTTGACTTACTTTTCCGTATCTGAGGGGGTCCTCTTAGAAGTCAGAACTAGGTAGTTTAAATATGAAGCGAACTGTTTACCTAGATGAGGACTAAGGCCACAGAGGAGAGCTAGACGCATTGCAACCAGAGTTGCTGCCTATGAATCGCCTCCCCTAGGGATGGAGCGCCCTAGGAAGATGCCATGTGACTACAGTCTATTGGTTTCGAGGCCTGCCCCACTAGGTCCCTGTGCTCTAGCTGGAGATACACTCAGATGACTGCGTGCTGGGGCCTGGAGCCTGGAAACTTGGCTCTGTAAGAACTGGGAATCTGACTTGAGCGGCAGTGCCTGCAGCCGGTGCTGTGTTTGTGAGAGGGCCTGAGGAAGGTGGTCCTGAGTCTGTGGAATGACTGAGACCAGGATGCACCTGTGCTGTGGCTTCAGTTGCTGCCACATGGCTGACACACTGTTGTTGAGCAATGCTGAAAGGAACAGCATGTTAACAGAGGGATCTCTTTCTGGTCCTCCAGCCTTCCAGCAACCCTGCATCCCCGATGCTTAGGAACCTAAGGAGAAGCTGGCTGCGGAAGGGAAGTGTTATTTACAGAGGGTGGCTTCAGCCTCAGCCTCAGCCAGCAAAGCCTGGCAGAGAGGCGCTCTCTGCCTGGCTGAAGCTGACGTGCATCTGCTACTCTGCTAAGTTTTTCCAAAGTGCTTCACCTGTGTTGAGGATGTGTGCCTTATTTGAACAAGGACAAAGACAGGATGTGATAGTCGGGACATTTAGAATGAGGATACACATCTTTATTCACTCCTTGCCCCTACAGCTGCTGAAGCTGAGCTTCCTTCTGGATGACAGAGGGAGGAAGTGTCTTGTTCCTGAGATGCTCTGTGGTATGTGATGGCAGGAAACCCCAGGGGGATGGCATGAGGTCAGGCCATAGGCTAAAAGCCCTCCTGTGATCCGCTCACGTCTACCAAGCTCACAGAAATGTTTGGAGAAGGTGGATGCCTTGTAAGAACTGTTAGCAAAAATAGGTTCAACTTAGCATCAGGAAGATAAGGGGAGGAGAAGGTAAGAGGGGAGAAGACAGGAAGAGAGGGGAGGGGAGGGTATGGCAGGAGGGAGGAGGGACAGGCCATCACTGGCCCAGTAGTAAGGGCCACAGAAACCTGTGACTGCAGAAACCTCAAGACCCTCTACAACCTGGTCTCTATCTTATGGCTTTGTGTGTGTGTGTGTGTGTGTGTGTGTGTGTGTGTGTGTGTGTGTGTGTGTATTTGTATTTGTATTTGTATGTGGTGTGGGAAGTTTGCTAATTGACATTTAAATTGTACTTACACACAAGGAGAAGCTGAGTGTCAGAAAGGTTAAGTAACAAAATCACACAGTTATAAAACTTGGATTTGGACTCAGTTCTGTACGATTTCCTAAACCTTCCTCTCCAAGATGGAATGGGCAGGGGAGGCCACAAGAACACCAGTACCACTGAATGAAATAGAATCCTATTCCCAGAGTTGGGCTAAAGTGCTGGTTCAGTCCTCAGAATTCCATGAAGCAGACATCACTCTGATTACACTGATACGAGGCAGGCTGAGAAAGGCTACAAACACGCACTGTTCAAAATTTGTGTTCTTACTCAGTGAGTCGTAAACTTTAGTGTGTCTGGGGATCCCCGGGCATCTTGTTGAATGCGGATTCCTACTTCATAGACCTTAAGGAGGGGTGCTGATGGTGCGTTCACCAAGGCTCTTAACAAGGACACTTTTGCTCCTCTCCTCTGTTAAGCCCACCATCTTTTTCGTGTGACTTACTGCCACCTAGAAGCCAGGAAGCCTCTTGATCAAGCCCTGTTGTCATGTGAAACCTGGAACGTGCCCTTCCCTCTCTTTGCTCCCGTTGGACGTTTTCAGAGTAAGGTTAGTAACCAAACAAATCCATCATCTGGCAGGTCATTAGGAAAAAACATGTGGTTTTTGCACCCATGTGACTACTTTCAATTAATGAAGCTGTCATTAAAGCCTGGGAAATGTGTCAAGAAAATTAGTTTCGGGTGTTGGATTGTTTAGCTCTAGAATAATTTCCATCCTTTTTAATGAGCAGTGTTTGAAATACCACCACCCTTACCCTTCTCCGTCAGGGGTGTATAGCACAGGATACACAAGAAGCCTAACATCTTGGGGGTCAGTAGAATCTTCACAGGAAGCCATTACTATCTCCCCCATCTCATCCCTTCATTACCACAGGGCCGCTGTTTGAGAGTGTTCTCAGAGACATACATTTCTTTAGGGGAAAAAGAATCAGACACGGCTTGGGAAAGCTGCGGCTGACTTCAGAAAGGGACAGACAGAATACTAACCAGGCGTCCACCACCAGTGGTATCTGCCCATATCAGAGAGCCTTAAGGAAGAGTTATTTTCATTCCCTAACAAGAGATGTTTATTTTCTAAACGTCCAGCTAAAAGGAATATTTCATTTCAAGAAGCAAATGAGGTGGGTTAATATTTTAAATGGATATGTTTTCCCTGTGGCGTTTCTGTCTCTGTATCTGCATTTCCTTCCTGCAGCCTGTCTTGCGCCGACCCCAACATTCTCAGTGCTCACTGTGAGGTTGTTATAGCAGCGATGCAAAGAAAATCAAAATAAGTCACTGTGGAGGGTTGCTGGCACTCGGAAGCTGAGTCTGGGCTTTGACAATAACTCTGTAAAAATGCTTGCAAAGTAATTCATGTCCCCACCCAGACAAGCTAAAACTCTCTGGGCTGCCGGTTGAGGAAGCCACCCAGGAAGGAAACAAAGTTAATTGGTGATGGAGGTGTTTGAAAAGGGTCTTTGTTTTGCAACTTGCTTCATGGGCTGATTCCACAGGCGGAGTGGGTGTGGGGACAACCAATAGACACTGAGTGATGGATGGTCCTGCTTGTTGTTCATTGTCTGTGTGCTCTCAAGACTGTATGTGCTGGGAGTTTTATTTTTTTTTCTCTGTACCTTCAGGTATTATGTTATGCCATGTCAAAAATTTGGTCATTAAAAAGAACAATTTATTCATTTTTTACTCTATGTTCACTAGTGTTTTGCCTACATATTGGATCCCCTGGAGTCTGAGTTACAGATAGTAGCAAGCTGCCTTATGGGTTCTGAGAATTGAACCCAGATCCTCTGGAAAAGCAGCCAGTGCACTTTACCACTCAGCCATCTTTTCAGCCCTGAATCTGGCTATTTTTGTTGAAGAGTAACATGACAGCATGAAGCAGGCTTTGGGGGCTGGAGAGATGGCTCAGTGGTTTAAGAACTCATACTGCTCTTACTGAGGACCTGAGTTCTAATTCCATGTCTGGTGGCTCACAGGGGATTTGATGCCCTCTTCTTGTCTCCGCAGGCACCTATAGTCACATGCAAATAAACCTCCCATAATTAAAAATTAAAAAGTAAACCTTAAGAAAGTTGCTTTTACTTGAGACTATCCATTCTTTCCTTGGGCTCAGAAGGTTACTAAAAATCAGGATGGAAGCTGGGATCTCTGACTTCATCTTGTGTCTCCTTCATGATAAATCTTTGACACATACAGCGACCTTGGATTTCACACCTCTCAGGTCAGGCCACCCCCAGATGAGAATAATTACCCATGAAAGTGAGGCTGCACCCTGAAGCGATGTCACCTTCTCCTGAGAACCACCTGGTCTCCTAAGATATAAGGAGCTATTGAACACCTTACAGAGTTTGAATTGAGACAGCAGTCAGTGAGAATGCACACAGGTCAGGACTCTGTAATACGTCCTTACCCCAGTCATTTAAAGCTATATACACTTCATGGCAGCCTGCCAAATGCAGCCTGGGGGCCACTGGATGATTCTCTCTGTCCCTCTTCCAATGTGGCCACATTGACTGCACTGGGTTGGGCAGCTGAGCCTAGCTTGTTAGAACAAACAGGGTCTAGCCATTTACCAGGAATACTCCACTTAGCACAGTACAAGTCTGTGATTGTTTGTTCAGGCATTTGCAGAGTAGATGTTTGGGTTACTTCCATTCTGACCACTTATTTGACCATTGGGACATGAGGTGATGTTTCTAGAAGCCAAGACAACAGACCTCCATACTGTCAGCCTTCTGGATTCTCAGGCTCCACACTCTTGGAGTAAACCCACTGCAGATCAAGAGTATTTGGCAATATGCAGAACTGTTTTCCTTGTCACTGTGCCCTAAACAATTCAGGATAATGACTGTTTGCATAGCATCATGTTGTCTTGGGTGTTACAAATAATCTCTAGCAGATTTAAACTTTTTAAAGTACCCGAGTGGGAGCAGGGGCTCCATGCAGATACCACGCTGTTTTCAGGAAGTGACTTATGCCTCGGTGGGTTCCAGCATCCACGGAGGATGCCTGTAGCTACTGAGGGATGCCTGCCTCTTTTTCTTACTAGTTTCAGGAGGTTTTTGCCTTCTCCTTGAAAACAAAAACAAAAACAAAAACAAAAAAAAACCCATGCCAGACTGACTTGTTGAAAGAGGAGAGGTGGGAGTCGGCATCCACAGACAGACACACAGCATTGCTTTAGCAAACTGGCATTTGGGGATGGTTTGTTATATAAACCATGCAGCTTTCCCTTCCACGAGAGAGTACACAGCACCTGGGCCTGGCTAACAGGGCTACAGCCATCCCAGTGGCTTCTCTGCCCCTTTAGGCAGTAGGTCTCTTTCATCTAGCTGTTGTTATTATAAAAATGTTTTGGAACATTGACAACTTAGAGAAATTAGTGTGCTGATTTGGTGAGGGTGCTCATGGGCCCTACATTGCCCATCAGTAATATGATCAGTGAGCATCCATCTTTTTTTATATTATTAAGGTATGTTAATTTAGTATGTTAATGGGGTGGATTGTTTCCTAGAAACAGTGGGCACTGATCAAATCTAGCTTCCCCTTAACCTTTACAAGCTCTGTTAACTACTTCTAGATCAACTTAGTTTCCACGTATGAGAGAGAACATTCTAGATCAACTATACAGTATTCTTCTGTGTCTGGCTGATTTGACCTAACATAATGCCCTCCTGTTTCAAACATTTTGCTAAAATGACATGATTTATTCTTTATAGATAAAAAATATTTCATTTTATAAATATAAATATTGCAGTTTCTTTACCCATTCATCTTAATACAAAGCAGAGAGATACCTAGGAAGAAAGAATTGCCATTAGCAGGGAGGCCTGTGGGCATGTCTGTTGGCCATTTTCTTGGCTAATGCTTCATGTGGGAGGGCCCAGGCCACTGCGGATGGTTCCACCCTTGGTCAGGTGGTCCTGGATTATATAAGGTAGCTAAAGAAGCCATGAAGAGCAAGCCAGTAAGCGGTGTTCTTCCATGGCCTCTGCTTGAATTCCTGCCTCCAGGTTCCTGTTGAGCTTCTGTCTTGGTGTCCCTCAGTGAATTCCTGCCTCCAGGTTCCTGTTGAGTTTCTGTCTTGGTGTCCCTCGGTGATGGACATGGATGTGAAAGTCTAAGCCAAAGAAACCATTTCTTTCTCAAGTTGTTTTTGGTCAGTGTTTTATCACAGCAACAGAGAAGCAAACTAGAACAAACAATAGGTACATATAGGCCAGTTCCACTTAGGTACTGTGGCTAGTGAAGGCAATAAGTACAGGCATGCAGGAAGCTGTTCAGGATGATGGCATCATTCTGTTCCTTATATTACCTGAGGTGGAACAGATGGACTGTGGAAGACCTCATCTTAGTTTCTTGAGGACCGTCATGCTGGTATCCATGGTGGCTATGCCATTTTACGTTCCTACAATGTTTTTCTCTTTCCTCCCACCCACCTGTCTTCCCTTCCTCCCTCCCTCTCTTTCTCCCTGTCTCTCCCTCCATTCTTCCTTCCCTCCTTCCTCTTTCTCCTTCTCTTCATCCTAACTGTGTACTCAAGGCTAGCATTGAATTCACTGTGTGGTCTAGGATGGCCTAATCTTACAATCCTTTTGACTTGAACACCTGAGTGCTGGGATTACAGATATGTGCCACTAAACCTGACTCTTCTTTTAGACATGTGCTGGCTAGTTTTATGTCAACTTGACAGAAGCTATGGTTATCTGAAAAAGTACCTCAATTGATAAAATGCCTCCATAAGATCTGACGGTAGGACAATTTATTAATTAGTAATTGTGGGGGAGCACCCAGCCTATTGTGGGTAGTGGTCTGGGTACTATGAGAGAGCAGGCTGAGCAAACCATGGAGAGCAAGCCAGTGAGCTGCACTCCTCCATGGCCTCTGTATCAGCGCCTGCCTATAGATTCTTCCCCTGTTTGACTTCCTGGCTTCAATGATAGACTACAATGTAGAAATCTAAGCCAAATAAACCCTTTCCTCCCTAACTTGCTTTTGGTTCTGGTGTTTATTACAGCAGTAGAAACCCTAACTAAGATACATGTCTATTCAGGTCATTTACCCACTTTAAAATTAGGTAACTTCCATTTTATTGTTATTGTTAGGATTTCTGAGTTCATTATATATTCTGGGCATCAAATCTCTGTCACACGAATAGCTGGCTAATATTTCTTTCCATTCTGTAAGTAGTCTCTTCTTTCTGTTGTTTCCTTTACTGCAAAGAAGCTTTTTAGTTTGATTCAATCCCATCTGTCTAATTATGCTTCCTGCCCAAGTTACTGGAATCCTGTCCCCAAACACTACATAGCTTTCTTTTAGTAGCTTCAGAGTTGGGGTATTAAATTTAGGTCCCTGTTTCATTTTAAATTTATTTTTTGTAGAGGATGAGACATGGGGGCCAAGTTTAAATCTTCTGTATGTGAATGTCCAGTTTCCCCGGCACCATTTCCTGAAAAGGCTGTCATTACTTCAAGAGTGGGCAGCATATGGTTTTGGTATCTATGTGAGAATTACTTGGCTGTAGAAAAATGGAAGTTTCTGAGATCTCCATTCTGTCCCAATGGTCTGTGTGTCTTTTAAAAATGTCAGTGTGATACCATGCTGTTTGGGTAACTATAAGCCTTCATCTTTATGCTTGATCCAGACCCTACAGATGTTAAGAATGAGCTAGTCTACTTTTCCCAGATTTGGTGGAGGTAAAACAAAAACACTAACATTTAGCTAATAAATATAGTATGGTATATACCCATGGGTATATATTCCTATATATTTATCATATATACACACAGATAGAAACAGAACCAGTGCTGTGAATCAGCTAATGAGCTATTAAATACAAGAGGTACTCTCTTCCTATTTGGGTGATTATATCTTTATGATAACCTGGAAGGCTGGTTATTAATTTAAACTCTTTAAACTCTGGTTTAAAATTTAAACTCTTACATACCTTAGAGTTTTATAGCGTAAATTTCAACAGAGGAGAAGCTAGCAGCTGGCCCATGCTCTGATCTCTGCCTCTCTCTTTCTATGCTATGAATGAATGCTGTGTGTGCTCAGGCTTCAAGTATGAAATCTTGTTCCCAGGGATGTGATAGTTGGAGGTGGGCTTTTGAAACATACATAGGTCACTAGAGTGAGGTCATTAGGAAGGGTATGGATGCCTTAAATGAGAGCCAGAAAACTGCCTGGTCCCTCCCATCATTGGAGGGGACAGCAAGAAAGCATTGCCTGTAAATCAGGAAGTAGCACTCACTGGACATCAAGTCTGCCACTGCTTTAGGACTGTGGGGTACAGATTTCTGTTGTCTCCAAGCCACCCAGTTTATGGCCTTTGTCATAGCAGTCTGCACTGACTAAGAATACATCAACCTTGACTGCTCTGCGTGTTGGTTCATATGTTCAAGTTCCATTTAAGTGTCACACAAAGAGTTGTCTTTGACTATACTTTGGGTTAAATCTTGAGCATTCTAATAACACAGTCCTCTCTTGGGGGAATTAGTGGGGTTAAAAGCTTATATGGGACAGGCAGGGAGTACCAAGGACATTGGAGCAAGGAATCCAGGGGTTTAGGTGAATATCATGTAGATTATAGATTGAGGGTGGCAGTGAAGCGGGCATGTTGAGGGACACCAAATGAGCATGTCTTTGACTCTACAAACATATCAACCCATGAAGAAGAGGAGAATCCATGGAGGGCAACTAGTTCATAGACTGCATTGACTTACTTAAGGAAGATATGTTCCCTGATGGTTAAGTTCATCCGATGGTGCTGCAGGGTAATCACAATGTATTATTCTTTATACTTGTGATTTTAAGGTGATGTATCCATGAACAAGCTCCCCAGTTCCTTTGTGGCCACTGATATGCCTAGGTAGTTGTGGTGATTTGAATGAGAATGGCTCCTGTATGTTTAAATATGTGGTTGGTCCCTAGTAGGTGGAACTGCTTGAGAAGGATTAGGAGGTATGGCATTGTTGGAGGAGATATGTCACAGGAGGTGGACTTTGAGGTTTCAAAAGATTCATGCCACTCCAAGTATGCCTTTCTGCCTCCTGGCTGTGGATGAAGGTGTGAGCGTTCAGCTGCTGCTCCAGCTGCCTACCTCTGTGCCTTGTTCTGCCATCATAACTCTCTGGAACCTTAAGCTCTTCCTTTATAAGTTGCCTTGGTCACAGTGTTTTATCACAGCAATAGATAATGATCTAAGACGGTAGTCAACAAATTGAGCCAACTTGGGAAATTTTTATTGTACTTGAAATGTCACCTATTTCATCTATATCTGAAATTTTATTAATGCTTTACATGACAGAATTAGTTTCACTCCTTCCACCACCATGATTATATATTTCTCTTTTCTGATGTGTATTGTGTACTGAAATTTTTTTTCTGAGACTTGCTGGAGTGATAAGCTCATCGGTCATTTCTCTTTGTGTTTTTTTATTTTGCACTTTTTATCGTCACTAATTCTCTCATCTTTCTTTTAGTTTATATTTGTGCTGATTTCTTACATTGAATGCTTAGTTCACTTGTGCTCAATTTTTTTATTAAAAAGATGAGTGTGTGTGTGTATGTGTACGTGTATGCGTGCGTGCGTGCATGTGTGAATGTAGGCCATGTGTTTGGGTCCCCACGGAGGCCAGAGAAACCATTGGACCCTATCAGTTGTAAGCTGCCCAATGTGGGTGCCTTTGGAAGAGCAGTAAATGCTCTTAACCACTTCTCCAACCCCACTGTGTTCAAAATTTCAAATTCAATCGCCAAGGAAAGAACAGAGATGGGACTGTGAATAGGATATGAAGCTCAGGGACAGAGGAGGGTAGGAATGAGGTGGGAAGAAGAGATAGGAGCTACACAAGGAGGGACCTGTGGTTATGCATGCTGCACAGACGATTGAGGCGCCATTGTTAGGTCCACTTGTTACAGAGCCCAGGCATCAGGACACTTTGATTCTGCCACAAGTTTTGCAGCCATTTTGTTTCTTCATTTTGGCCAAGAATACACTATAAAGAAGCTGCCAAGCACTCACTAGGCACCCCGATCTACAATGTCTGTGTGTGTTGGAGCAAAGACTTCTTGTTTTATAGCCCAATAAAACAACTTACATAGGGACAAACTTAAGATTTTGCCAATTTTTATTTCAAGTAATGATATCACACACACACATGTATGCACGCACAGAGCTATTTATTAACATGATTACTTCAGCAGTTTTAGACTATGTACCGTGTATGCATATGAGAAGGTCAGAATCATAGTGTGATAATGTTTTTCAATGAACAATGCAGTTCTCAGGAGCCCAGCCTCAGCCTCATAAAGCAATGTAGAGAGAGCAGGCGGAGATCAAGTAAGAGTACCTCTGTAACCATCTTCTTTTCCAGGCACAGGGAAAACTTGGGGAGCTGTAAGAAAATGTAAGCAGACACATGAAGTGGAGCACAGAGACTAGAGTTTATCTTGGCCACAAGTTAATTCTCATAAAATAGGGTGACACTGTGGCCCCAAACTCTTGGCAGTAGTCCCCCAGGAGGACGATAGGACTGCACGTGTCACAGTTGCCTCCGCTGGCAATTGTAAAGACAGTATCTCAGGCATAAAAGAAGACAAAACAGTAGGAGTGATAGCTACATAAGCCAGATCAAGGCCACAAATATGGCAGGTTTCTGTTCAAGGTAATAAAATATGATTAGAATTGAAAATCATTTCTTTTTAAAGATTATATATTATGATTATACCATTCTTCCATTCTCCCTCCAAACCCTCTCATACACCTGTCCTCACCCTCTCTCAAATTCATGCTCTTTTTTTGATTAGCTGTTGTTACATGCATATATGTATACATACATACATACATACAGAAAGACAATGTATATATAGTCCTACATCCAACCTTCTCAGTCTGCATAATGTTATTCATATGTACGTTCTCAGGGCTGAGCACTTGGTGCTGGATGACTAACTGATGTGCTCTTCCCTGGGGAAGATGAGAATTTTAGCAGAGAGTCAAAGGCTGTTTTGGAAAAGAACTACACGAGTACCCCAGATCCAAAAATTAAAATTGAATAAATGGGTTCGATTGGTAATGAGAGAACTGGTAACATTAGATCAATAGAAGATAGTTTGAAAGAAAGCATTCGGATGGGAACAGCAATACCAAAGCAGGTAAACAATAAGAGCAAAGGAGGTGGTGGAGGAAAATGGTCTAAGTGGTATATTGGTATCACTGGTGTTTGTATTAATCAGTGTTTTCTGGAGAAATGGAGAGAGAGATGAGATAGATAGATAGATAGATAGATAGATAGATAGATAGATAGATAGATAGACAGATGAGAGAATCTTGAAGAGACGATGGCTGAGGATTTTCATTCAGTCCAGTGTTTTGACACTACTAACAAAGTTCCTGGAGGATAAATATGAGCTCTACGTTAATATAGCATGCTGAAGTTTTAGGGAACAGAGGGTGGGTAATGCATTAGTTTTCCAAGCAGCCACAGAATGAAGTCACAAGAAGAAGACCAGCAACTGACGCATCTACAGAAAGAATGGGAGCTGAAAGGAACTGCTAAAAGAATATGGTCATCAATTAGAATTTTACAATCCTACAAGGCTTCCTGGTGAGATGGCTCACAGGATGGCCCTCGCCACCTGGCCTGATGATGAGTTTAATCCCTGGAACCCACACAGCGGAGGGAGAGAACTGACTCCTTCAGGAACCCACACAGCGGAGGGAGAGAACTGACTCCTTCAGGTTGTCCTTGACTTCAACACCTGCCCCTACATTCCAAGTGCATGAAATCAATGCAAAATAAAAAATTTAAAACTCTACTTCAAGAATAATGTAAAACAGACATTTCCAGTCATTTACAGATGGTTTTATTACAAATTCTACTAAACATTACAAAAATAATAGCATAATCTTAAATTCTTTTAGAAGATATAAAAAGAGAAAAATCTCTCCAGCTAGCAAGTTTTATGAAGCAATCGTGATTTTTAATCTGAATCTTGAAAAGGCATGGCAGGAAAAAAAACCTAAAATCTGGTTCATTATGAAAATAAGTGCAAATGTCCTAAAGAAAATGTTGGCAAAGTGAATGAAGAGATAAGTGAAAAGATGATAAAACATTTTAACCAACGAGGGTTCAACTAAGAAGGAGTGGTGGCTTCACCCAAACAATCTGTTCATTAGGTGCTCTGGTGCGTGCTGGCTACTTTTATGTCAACTTGACACAAGCTAGAGTCATCTGAGAAGAAGGACCTCCATTGAGAAAATGTCTCCCTAAGACTGGGCTACGGACAAGTCTGTGGGGCATTTTCATAATTAGTGATGGATAGAGAAGGACCCAGCCTATTATGGGTGGTGCTACCCTGGGCTAGTAGTCCTGGTCCGTTTCTATATATATATAAAAAAAAAAAGCAGGCAGAGCAAGCCATTGGTAGCGAGCTAGTAAGTAGCACTCTTCTGTGGCCTCTGCATCAGTTCCTGCCTCCAGGTTCCTGCTATGTTTGAGTTCCTGTCCCGACCTCCTTCCGTGATATACTAAGACATAGAAGTGTAAGCCAAATAAACCCTTTCCTTCCCTCAACTTGCGTTTGGTCCTGCTGCTATATCAATCACATCAGTAGATAGTAAGGCAGAAATTGGTACCAGGATTGTGGGGTATTGCTGTGACAGACCTGGCCATGTTGTTTTCAGAAGGCTTGTAGAGGACTTGGAACCTTGGGCTAGAAAAGTCATTGAGTGTTCAGAGCTTGCTGAGCAGCTGTTCTGTGGAAGTTTGGAAGATGAGTGTTTGAGAGAAATGCAGGCGATGGAGGCCTGGCTTGTGAAACCCTAGAGGGAAGTTTCAGAGTCACTTACAGGCTCCATTGAGGCTGTTGCATATTTTGAGCTAACAATCTGTGGTTCTGGTTAGCTGAGGCTAAAGAATCTGGTGACTAAAAAGATTCCAGAACCAGTAAAGAAAAACGTTTGCTTTGATGGGATAACCAATGCTAGTTATCTAGAGCTGAGAAATTAAGTGAATAAGAAGAGACTGGCATCACTGAGGCGAAATCTGGGACATGTTGCCTCATAGTTGGCACACAGTAGCTGCATTCCAGAGGTGGCCAAGGTTGTACCTTGTGCCAGCAGCTGAATTTGGTAGTGTAAGAGTCACCCATGTGGTACTGAGTCTGGAGGCACTTCAAAGGCATACAAAGGTCATGGAGAGCAGCTAAGTAAGACCTTGCCACTGTGTGGCCTGAGTCCTTGAAGAGAGCCCAGGAAAGGCTATTGGTAGAAATGCAGCCCAGCTGCAGCAAGAGACCCTAGCATTTTGGCAATACCAGTACCATGGGACAACTACCAAGAATAGCAGCAGCCATGGAGTGGAGCTGGCCTGAGCCTAGGAGACAGTGTGTGTGGACTGTAGTGGGTAGAGCCAGAGAAGTGACCCAGGCTCTTTGGGGGAATCCCAGAAGATCATAAATGAATCCCAGATGCTGGACACAGTTATTTAGACAGTTGGAATTTGGTTTTCCTTCAGTTGACTGAGACTATGCCCTGGTTCTTCCCTCTTGAAGTAAAAAAAAAAAAAAAAAAGTATTTAACTAATTTTTTATTTTACAAGGGTCCACAGTTGACTTTAAACTTTGAAAAAGGTTTTGTAGTTTTAGAGATTTTTATTTCAAAAGAAACTGAATTTTTAAAGTGTTGAATTTGTCATGACTGTGGGAGTTTTAAAGATTTTATATTCATATTTTCTATATTTTACACAGTCATATAAACATTAATATGCTATCTTGGGGACAAAAGAGAAAGGACAGGTTGTGGCTTAACAGTGATGTGTTTATGTATCAAGTTGACAAGGGGCTAATTGTACTGGCTAGTTTCATGTCAACTTTATGCAAGCTATCATAATCTGAGAGGAAAGAACTTCAACTGAGAAAATGCCTCCATAAGATCAGGTTGCAGGCAAGCCTCAGGGCACACAAGAGGGCTTAGTCTAATGTGGTGGGGACACCCCTGGGCTGGTGGTCCTGGGCTCTCTGAGAAAGCCGAGTAGGCCAGTAAACAGCACCGTCTGTAGCCTCTGCATCAGCTCCTGCCTCTCGGTCTCTGCCCTGTTGGGTCCCTGTCCTCCAGTGATGGGCTACAATATGGAAGTATAAGCCCAAAACCAAACCAAACCAAACCAAAACAAACGTTTCCCCTGGACTTGCTCTTGGCCTTGGTCTTTAATCACAGCAATAGAAAAGTAACTAAGACGTGGCGATACATTTATTTTTTTTCTGAAAATGTCCCTTGGCTCCAATAAGACTGAGCTTTTGCTGAACCTCACAGTCAAGTTAATAATGTCCCCGGGGGGCATCTGAGCCCTGCGCTCTACTGTTTACTCGGCTTGTTTAGGTCGGGCCTGCTTTAAGAGAACTACACTGTGGATTTCCAAATGCAAGCCTTTACCTAGCTTTAACCTCCCACTATGCACTCTTCCATAGCCCTGACCCAGAATGGTGCATGTGTGTGTGCTGTGGTAACATTTTAGTGAAAGCAGCCAACAGGTTGAAAGCAACATTAAGACAAATAACCATAATAAATGTTGGAAGCAACCTGTGAATATAAGTTGATAGCATCTATGTGTGGTTGTGAGTGTTATTCTGGGTCAATAAAGTAATATTTCCCTTGTAAAATTCTGTTAAAGATCCCCGTAAAGAATTTCTCATCTCTTTCCCACTCTACGTTTTCTGTGTTGTTCAACAAATATAGAGCAAAGCCCTTTGTTGTAGTCAGAAGAAGATACAGGGGAGAAGTAGAGAATTCAAAATTGGGCTTGTCCTTGGACAGATTACTCCGAGAGAAACTCCCTTAATCTCATTCCCTACTGTAGTGATTCTCGGCTTAGGGGTCACGACCCCTTTGGCAAGCCTCTGTCTCCAAAATTATTTGCATTATAATTCATAACAGCAGTAAAAATTGCAGTCATAAAGTAGCAACAAAAATGACAAGTTTATGGTGGGGGCCGCCCCGACATGAGGAACTGTGTTAAAGGGTCCCAGCATTAGGAGAGTTGAGAACCACTGCTCTAATGTGTGTATATGCAGTCGGGGCTGGAGAGATGATTCAGAAGAGTTTGCTGTGCAAGCCGGGGCCCTGAGTTCAGATCCACGTAAAATGCTTTACATAGGAACACATATCTGAACCCCAGCACTGTGGGTGGAGACAGAGGATTGCCAGGCTGCTGACTCCTAGCCAGGCTCAGTGAGAGAGAGCGTGTCAGGGGACTAAGGTGGTAAGTGGTGGAACAGGACACCCAGCACCCTTCTCTGCCTTCTGTGTGTAAGCATGCTTGCTCCCACATGTATTTATACACCACACACCACATGCCCAGCACACACAGCATACACACCATATACACATACAATACACACACAACACACAGCCACACATATCACATACAACATACAATATGCAATACACACACAAACATACTCACAGTTAAGTACTGTGATTCGCCACATGGTGTGGCCTCTGTTGACGTAATCTCTGACCTGTTGGTATTTTTGGGAGGTGATGGCAGAGCCCTTGTAAATGGGATAGAGTCCTTGTAAAGGAAGACCGACCCAATGGTGCTTCACCCCTTCTATTATTCAAGGTCACAGGGGATGGATGACTGGGAAGCTGGTCCTTGCCAGACCCCAGACTACTCACCTGGGTCTTCCATCTCCCAGGCCCTCGAACTATGGGAAATACATTTCTGTCGTTTCTAAGTTGCCTTGCCTATGGCCTTCTGTTATGGCAGCCTGAAAAAACTGAAACATGACACTAACAGATAATGAAATCATCTCTGTAAATGTAGCAGGACCAACCTCTAAGAGTCAACTCTTATTTATGACAAAACCTCTAAACAAAATATGATTAAGGGGACATTGATCAAATAACAAGTACCTAGAAAGTTCAGCAAATGTACTTGATGGGAAATACTGAAAATTAGTGCATGAAAATCAAAAGTAAGGCACGGAAGACAATTATCATTTGTGTCTGACACTGAGGTGAAGGATCTGAAGTCTGTGCATCAGAGTGAGACAGAAATTAAAGTATAGGACTTGTAAAGGTAGAAATAAAACTGCCAGTCACAGATAATGTAACTATATTCCTGTAAAATTAAAAGAATTTTAAAAGAATTTGGGCACTGTATTCCAATAACCTATCTGATTATATTTTAAGGAGATTTATTATATTTATTATTTATGTGCATGTGCGTGACTCTGAATGAATTTGTGCTCACATAATGCATGCAGGAGCCCAGGGAGGCCTGAAGAAGGCGGTAGATCTCTGGAACTAGAACTACACATGCTTGTAAAACACCCTCTGGGATCTACAAACTGCTTCCTCTGGAAGAGCAGCAAGTGCTCTTAACTGCCGAGCCGTCTCTATCCCTGGGATCATCTTTGTAACATATAGTTTACCGCATTAATTGGGTTTAGCAAAGTGCTATAAGGTCCATAAAAGCTATCAATTGCATTTTACATATCTGTATATAGACATGCATAAATATATATCTACTAAAAGTAAAAGTAAGTATATAAATTAGAATAACATCATACTTTTAACTATGATTTAAAAATATTTAAGACCCCATATAGGCTACTTTAAGTCATTGTAGAGACAAAGACATAAATATACTGTAACTATGGATTTTCTTTATTGATAATTCATGTGGGAGGGCCCAGCCCACTGTGGGTGTGTCACCTCCTGGCAGGTGGTTCTGGGCTGGGCAGTAAAACAAATCTGAGCAAGCCATGGGAAGCAAGCCAGTACGTAGTGTTCCTCCATTCCTCTACAACTCCTGCCTCTGCCTCTGCTTGGGCTCCTTCCCTGACTCTCCCTCAGTATCAGGATATGTAAGCCAAATAAACTCCTCCCCAAGTAGATTTTGGTAGCAGCTGTTTTCACAGCAGTAGAAATCAAACAGGGCATATGTAATCTCAGTGACTTGAGGGTGAGGTAGGAAGGTGAAGGTTCAGGTCCAACCTAGGCTGATAGTGAGTTCAAGGCTAGCTTGAGCAACCTGAGATAAAATAAAGAAAGGCTGGAGGCTGTGTCTCGGTAGTGAAGTACTAGTCAGGCCATCCCAACACACACACACACACAGAGAGAGAGAGAGAGAGAGAGAGAGAGAGAGAGAGAGAGAGAGAGAGAGAGAGAGACAGAGAGAGACAGAGAGAGACAGAGAGAGACAGAGAGACAGAGAGACAGAGAGACAGAGAGAGGCTGATGTAAAAGAGGTTTAACTGTTTAGAGACATGTATATTGTTGACTGAGCAGTTAAAAGCACTTGTTTTTGAAGAGGACCTGGGTTCAGTTCCTAGCACAGACATGGCAGCTCACAACCCATCCATAATTCCAGTTCTAGGGATCTGACACCCTCTTCTAACCTCTGTTGGGACCAGGTACATACGTGGTGCGTATACATAGAAACAGGCAAAACACTTATACACACAAATCAATCTAAAACAAACAAAAATACTTTAAGCGATTACTTGGTGGGAAAGGAAAGGCTTGCGGCTGGGAGGGACTGAGAGGGGCTGAGAGGGGCTTCTGGAGGTCCTCAGAATTCTGTATTTTGACCAGGATGTTGGCTTCAAAGCCCTTACTTTATTATAACTGGGTGGATGGTGCGCTCTGATTTGTTTACTTTTCAGTATGTGTTTTAGTTCTTATCTGTGTGTGCACATGAAGGAAGGAGAGAGCAGGAGGGAGGAGTAACTCCAGGAGGTTTGTGGAGTTAAGGCCATCTGGGTTATTTATAATCAAATGAGCCAAACCAAAGCAAGCATAATTAAATTAGTTTGAAGCAGCATGCTGCTTGCAGTTCTAGTTACTAGCTTGCATGGGAATAGCTCTGTCTGCAGTATCTCCTGAGTACAGTTTCATTTTCTTGGTTCTGTGGTTAGAATATGGTTTGTCCCTTTGGAGATTTATGCTGGGGATTAATGAAGTACTAAGAGGGAGCAGTTCATCGGACCTTGGCCTTTGAAAGGTGATCAGGACTAGATAAGGCCACCAGGATAGAGTCCTATGTATGAATATTGTTAATATCATAAGCAGAGTGAAGAGAGACCAGAGGTAATATGTGTCCCCCTCCCCCATTTTTTGCAGTGTGGTACCTACACCACCTGATACTGCCTGCAAGAAGGGCATCTCCAGACTCAGCACCTTGTGCCTCCAGAACTCTGCTGGTTAGTTTTGGCTGTAGACTTCACATAACCTAGAGTCACCTGGAAAGAGAGTCATAACGGAGAGTTGTCTAGATGGAGTTGGCTTGTGAGCACGTTTGTGGGGAACTTAATTGTTATTGAAGTAGGGAGACCAACCCTGAATGTGGGTAGGAATATTTCAGTCTGGGTTCTGAATTATATAGGACAGGAGAAAGTTGGATGAGACTGAACAAACACAGGGGTATGACCTCTTTGCTCTTGACTGTGGATGTGGTATGACTAGCTGCTTGAGTTTCTGCCCTGACTTCCCTGAAAGAGAGATGACCCAGAATTGTAAACTGAACAAGCCATATTCTCCCCTAAGTTGCTTGCAGTCAGACTATCTGTCATAGCAACAGAAATGAAATTAGAAAAAGAACTATGCACCCAAAGAGACCTCTTTTCTTTATAACTTTCTCAGCCTGTGGCATTGTGTTATGAACTATGAAAGACAAGCTGATACACTCAGTCATATGCTTTTGAGAACCAATAATGTGCCAGGCAGTAGGATGTGTTTTTCTTCTGAGTTGTGTTTCATGGAGTCAGAGGAAACACAGATGATTTGGGTTTGAACATTGACAGCTCTCCAATTTCTGCATCGTGAGACTCTCCTCCCTCACACCACCCCCACCTTTGCCCACGCTCTAGTGGGAATGATTAAAATCTGTGAAATACTATATATCAAAACAGACAGGATGCACATACTCAAGAAATACCGTGGCCATCTGAGAACAGGGTGAGAAAGGCTGTTGAAATCTCTGGCAGTCTAGAATTATGTGCATATTCTCTGGCTACTTAAATCTAGATAAAGAGCCAGAAACTTAGGGCTTAAAATTTATCCAAAGCAAACTCCCTCATCTCCTTCAATCCCTTCTCCAACTCCTCCATCTGGGACCTCATGAACAGCCCAATGGTTTCTGTGAAGTGAATCTTGGGTATTCTGAACTTTTGGGCTAATAACCACTTATCAGTGATTACATACCGTGTTCATTCTTTTGTGACAGAGTTACCTCGCTCAGGATGATATTTTCAAGTTCCATCCATTTGGCTGCGAATTTCATGAAGTCATTGTTTTTAATAGCTGGGTAGTATTCCATTGTGTAAATGTATCGCATTTTCTGTATCCATTCCTCTGATGAGGGACATCTGGGTTGTTTCCAGCTTCTGGCTATTATAAATATGGCTGCTATGAACATAGTCGAGCATGTGCCTTTATTACATGTTGGAGCATCTTCTGGGTGTATGCCCAGGAGTGGAATAGCTGGGTCCTCAGGTAGTATTATGTTCATTTTTTTGAGGGTCCGCCAAATTGATTTCCATCTGAAGGAGCTGAGAGAGTTTGCAGCCTCATGTAGGGAGCAACAGTGTCAACTGGCCTGACCTCCCGATGCTCCCGGAGACTGGGAGCCAACCAAAGAATACACATGGAGGGACCCATGGTGCTGGCCACGTATGTGGCAGAGGAGGGCCTTGTTAGCCATTGGGGGAGGAGAGGCCCCTGGGCCTGAGAGTGTTAGATGCAGTCAGTATAGGGGAATGCCAAGGAGGGAAGACTAGAGTGGGTGTGTGGGTGAGTGGGAGAATAGAGGCAGGGAGAGGGGGGAGGGGATAGGTGGTTTCCAAAGAAGAGATCTGGAAAGGGGGAAGCATTTGAAATGTAAATAAAGTATCAAAAATAAAATCTATCCAAAGTTCAGAATGCTAGTCCCATTGGCTTCTTCTTTCTTTAGGAATGCAAATGTCCTCAAAGCTCAATAATTACAGGCATTAACACAGAACCTGAGACTAGACAAAAACTTAAGGGGACATATATGAGTTCTAAGTCTTCCATACCTGTCTGAATTACATGGCATATGGTGTTGTCTCCTCTGAGTGTATCTATGCATCTGTAGAATATGCTAGAAGTAGATTTCCAGGAGTTGGGCTTGCCCAGACCTATGCAAATCCATGCTCAGGGAGTGGTACACCAAGCATGCTGGCTCTAGTCCACTTTCTTCATAGCCATGAGCTTCAGAAGCGCTGGGTCTATGTGTCCCTCCTTCAGCAGTGTGTGCCCAGGGCATAGCAGTGTTGAGCATTCTTACACACCAGAGCTTGCTGGCCTGTTGAATAAGGAACAGAATAAGCAAGGACGTGACACATACACATTTCCCTAGGATGAGCAACACAATTATAGAATGATTTCATCTAAAGTTTTAAAATGCACTAAGCCTCTGACTTTTTGACTTTCATTCTTTCAGTCAATTAACTTCATGGACTGTTTAAGTGAGCCCTAGGAATACTAGATATAGTAGCTTTGATGATACAAGATGAAATAGAGAAATAGGGTAGGTCGTGCTGGAGACCAGTGCTCAAGAGAGAGAGTCAACTGAGGAAGTCCTCACTGACAGGTGATGCTTCACTAAGATCTAATGTTGGTGAGGGAGTGAGCCTCATTTTATTTGGCAGGATGGTGGCACGTGCAAAGGCCCTGGGGTAACTAGTCCTGAAAGAAAGGAATCTGTATAATGGAAGCAGAAAAGGAAAGAGTGCTGGCATCCTGGTGAAGTTAAGTCATTGGTCCAGACTATGCAGGGACTAGAAGACCTACAGGGGGATAAAGTCCATCTGGTGCTTTGGAGCAAAGGATTGGCAGGTTCCAACCTGATTTTTGACAAGATCAAGCGGCAGCTATGTTGGAACTAGAAGGCTCAAGGATAGCCACTTCCAGAAGGAGAGCTATAGAAATGTTTTTAATCATCAGACATAAGCAAAGAATTCAGCTTTCACTGAGACAAAGTCAAAATGGTGGTCCTCTCCTTTCAGGAATATATTTACTAAAGGGGTAGATATAGCTACAATTACTCAATAGGATTTTTGTGTGAGTGTGTTAGAATAGGTACTTGGTAATCAGTGGTTATGCTACTGTGATTCCATTTTGGAAATTAGAAATGTTTAAATAAAATGAATGAAGAACTACAGATCATTGTTCTGAATGTTTTCTAGAAATACCATTCATCTTTAAATTATTTTAATCTTGAAAACCTGGCAGAATAATTTTAAAAGCTGACATAAAAATGACTCAGGAGGTCAAGGCAGAAGGATTGGGGGTTCGGGAATAACCTGTGCTATATGTGAGACTCTGTTTCAAAAACAAAACAAAACAAACAAGCAAACAAACAAAAACACCCCACACAGAACCCAAAACACCACCAACAATGAAAACATAAACCTGAAAAATTAAATTACTGGAATACAAAGCAAAATCAATAACTATGAACAATGAGATCCAAAGAAATTATTTTGCACACACAAATAATAGAATTTTAAGATTATACTGAGTTTAGTAACTCATTATGAAAAGATGTAAATTTAATGTGGAAGCCATAAGCTTGATAATCCAGGAAATTGGATCATCTGGTTAATGAAGAGAAGTAACTAAAGACATTGTCATATAAAAGCCACACTACAACCATGCCGGAAGACATTGGCAGAACCTGGATAATGAGCCCATCAGTTCAAAAAGTCAGTTCCATCACCAAGTAGAAAACCCTTCAATGCTCTGAAGTCCTTTAGCTCCTATAGAAAAAACACTCAGGAGAGCCTTTGAAAACCCAGAAACAGTCCTCAGAGAGGATGGAAATTACCAACAACAAGTTACGACGCTGAAAGAACCGTCACTATGCTGTCAATATTGAAAACCTGCTTTCTATCAACTATGCGAGTGGGAAGATACACCGCCTTCTTCAGAATTCCTGATGTAGAAAATGAAGAGATGGTCAGAGAACAAACATCTCACATTGGCAGGACAACAGTTATGTAAAAGCTTCTCAGACAATGAAGATGATATATTTTCTCTCTGGATTTTGTGACATTTCAAGTCTTATTGCTTTTTAAATTGAGGGCTTGTGATTCTTATTCTCTGTCTCTCTTTGTCTCATGTAGACTAGGTTGGCCTCAAACTCGCTATGTAGCCACAGATAACCTTGAATGGCTGATTCTCCTGCCTTCGCCTAAGTGCATACAGGTATGTGTGACGTCACACCTGGTTTTATATGGTGCTGAGTACTGAATGGAGGCATTGTGTGTACTAGGCAAAGCATGCTACTAATGAGATGACATCCCAGCCCTCTTACCCCAAATAAATATTTATTTTTTGCCTCATTTGTATTCATGTAAGACTACAGACTCTGAGATTGCATATTCTGAGACAGACACCTGGGTTCACCTGACAGTGGGTCAGTTTGTGTTCAGCATGCAAACCTGAGGTTCAGGGCTAAGGTCTGTGCTGGGGAAATGAATTACAGAACTGTGTGACTGCATCTACATGGTATTTAAAACCATAAACCTCAGGGCCACCTTATGACATTCATGGACCCTACCCATTTTTGTCTTGATGATATTTCTCCATTAAAAGTAAAAACATGTAGATGAATACAATCTAGGATGGGTTTATGATTGTGCTACTCATTTTTTAAAAGTCAAAATTTTAAAGAAGTCAAAACATATTCATGGGTCCCTGAAATTGTTGTGGTCCCTAGAAATTTGACCCTGTGTACTTGATGGATAAATCAGCTGATAGTTGGGATGGAATCTCCATGGGAACAGATGTAGTCAAAAAGATGAAAAAGTCAGGGAAGAGGTCTGAGTCATCCCAACATGTAGAGACCACGAGAAGTTGAGATCATGTCAAGGTTTTATCTGCTAAGATCACAAAACACTCACTGTTCATTGATCATACCAGCAGAATGAGTTTCAAACCCCCTAATCCAACTGTGACAATTCTCCTAGAAGGGGTTAGTTACACCTACAGTTGCGTCTACACTGAAGGCCCACAGCCCCTCATCACTCCCAGTGCCTAAAGTGCACAGACCCTGTGCACCATGATCTTATGACCAACTTTAAAAAATTAAAATGTGTCTGTGTGGGTATGTGCATCTGAGTACAGACATCCACATAGATGACCAGGAAAGGGCACTGGAGACCCTGGATCTAGAGCAAGCAGTTGGAAGCTGCTCAATATGCTTGCTGGGAATTGAACTTGGGTCCTCTGCAGGAGCAGCATGAGCTTTGACCCACTGGCCCATCTCTCTGGCCCCTCTCTTTTTCTCTCCTCTCTCTCTCTCTCTCTCTCTCTCTCTCTCTCTCTCTCTCTCTCTCTCTCTCTCTCAGATTTTGTTTCCTTTATACCCAACTTAAATATACTGTTTATGATTTTCAGAAGAATTTGCCTTACAAATAAGCAAAGGAATGGAAGGCACCAGCAGCGAGAAAGGAGACGAGCCAGAGGAATGTGGTTTCCTGAACACCAAATGTGAAAGGTTGTGAGGAAGCAGGGTCTAGCAAACCCCAGGTAAGTGATCTAAGCTGCCGGCTGGAAAGAGCTGTATGGGCTGTCAACATGGAAGTCCTCAGGGACCCGATCAAGGAGGGTGGGGTGACAGAGTCAAAAGGAGGCACTGAATGCAGCCTTCCGAGGGGTTTTGCTCTGAAAGGGGGAAGGGGACGCTGACAAGGATCCAGTTCCATTTTCTCATTTTAAAGATAAGAGACATTCCTTGCTGCCGGGAAGGTCCCTATAAGGAATGAAAACAGGAATGTGTGAAAGATAGAGAGGGAAGGGGAAGAGGGAGGGAGAGGGGGAGGGGGAGGATGGGGGAGAGAAGCAGGGAGGGGTATGGAGGAGCAGTGCCTTTGCAGCATCCGTACAGTCGGTTGGCAGTAATGGAGAAGACCAGTGTAGGGCAGGTAGGTTCTGGGAAGTCCTGGAGATTCTTGTTTTATTTATTTGGCAGGATGACGTTTTAAGCAAAGGGAGTTCAAATGCATTGAATTATTACTACTTCTTTGTTGCTTATGAAAGCGATCAGGCAGACTTAGGAGATAAAATATAACTGACAGGCAGCATTAAAAGCCCCCCATTGAGGCAAGAGACCGGTCAGTCAGGGCAAGCTTATGTAGCTAAGGAAACTTAAGCCCAGGGTTCTGTCCGTGTTTGCCCTTCCAAGGCCTGGCAGAGGAGGGCCTGGTCAGTGTGCATTTGTAATTGTCGCTTGTTATTTATTAAAGAAGCCGAAAGCTCCGTTCCCGGCTGTCTCCCGGGTGGTCAGCATAGCTGTACAATTCTTCTAGCCATGGCTGCCTAGAATGCAGCCGTGGCCTTGGGGAGGCGTTGGATTATAGCTCAGCGATGGGTCCACAATGGTTAGAACCCGATCAGTGATCCCCGGTTCCTCTAGTCGATGTCCTACTTACAAATGGGGACTGATGAGATGCTACACAACACACTCCGAATCCATCGCAGGAGACTCTCATGGTGTGTAGGCTGCCTCCAGCTTCCTCACACCAGCGGTCTTCCATCAGAGCGGACCTGAGGACCTACAACCCTCCCTTCCTTCTCTATGAAGGTGTCTTCCTTGGACTCTCAGTGGAGATTTATTTGCTGACTCTGTTGCTGATTCCCTTGATACTCGAGGCCAAGGAAAAAAAAAATGACCAAGACAAAACCAGAAGCTGTTCTTATCTATTAGGATTGCTGTCAGGGAAAACACATATTTAGACTGACCTGAAAATGTACCCCATGGTTTTACCAAATGGTGGCTGTGTTTATAGCTTTAAATTCTGTGGAGGCTTTCTGGGGATTATCATTAGTCCCTGTGAAAGTTAAGCCGTTTTATAAGATACGGATGGGGTATGTCCAGAAGTCAAGAGAAGGAAATGAATCACCTTCGGGAATTTGCATTTTGTGGATGCTACCTTATATAGGGCAGGCGGCCCAGTGCAAAGGTCTGGCTTGGGATGCATTTGAGTTTGGATTGGTGCTGTTTCCTGCTTACATCTTAAGAATCTCAAACCAATGCCACTCCATCTTGGTGATTTACCTCTTGACAGGATATAATGGATTCTTCAATAATTTCTATGAAGACAAGGTCATCGGGGATGAGGGAGGAGAGGTCAGGGTATTTAAAGGATCAAATATAATGGATGTTAAAATGGCTTAGGACTTTGAAGGAGAGCTTAGAAAAACACTGATGGGACTCATGCAGTGTAGAGGCTCTAAATTATAGATAGATAATCCAACTATAATCCTCATGGTGTAGGGCCGTAACAATGGATAGATAATGATTAGCAAGGACATGGCAGTCATAGCTGTAGATCCTGGGGAGGGTGAGAAGAACAAGCCTGGGGAGCAGCAGTGAGACAGGAAGGTTTAGTCCCCTGATGCTCCTCAGATTGTAGTGGGTGTGCAAGTGAGAAACCACCCTGTGAGAGGGCTGAGGAAAAGCAGCCCCAGGCAAGATGGAGGTTTGGGGTAGAGTTAGAAGGTAGAGTTGGCCTTCAGAGAAAGCTCTAGGGCTTAGGGCATACTATGACATAGAGCTTGAGATCTGGTGCCTTTATAAATTGAAAAAGGTTATAAGATGGATTGCTTTGTAACATCCTGGATTAAATTTTGTTTTGCCGTTTGCAGGGTTTTGATTTATTTATGCAGGAACCCAAGGCCCTGAAGCCTTCTCAGCCCTGATAGCCTCCTAATTAATTATTTTAGTACTTTTAATCCATACCAATGCAGGACAAGTTGGCATACTGGTAACCAAATGAGAACAAATTAGTTATTTTATTTGTGTTCGTTCTCCACTTGTGGGATCAAGCAGCCTTACCTAGATCTCCCCTTGTGGTGGCAGTGGGGAAGTGACTTCCTGGGAGATGAGAAGCAGCCCTGGTGCCTAGGCTTGCTCCAGACGCTCTGTTGCAACTTCCGGAGGATTCCGTATTCTGGTTCTCAGCTATAGCGCACATTCCTCGAGGCCACACTCATGAAGTGGCAGATTAAAGGTACCCAGAAGTCATTTTCATATAATTCCCCACCTGACACTCGAGGCCCGCCAGAAAATGCCATTCCACTTCAGAGCGACACGGCATTTGCACCCCAGAGGCAGCCCATTCCATTTTGGTCCTTTTCAATGAATAAAATGTTCAGGCTCGTTGAACCGAAGTCCCCACACTTCTTTAGCAGCATGCCCGCCAAGCTTCTGTAACCGGTCTAATAAGATCAGGGGCTGCCTGTTATGTGCCCTAGGACAACTCTCTGGTGACTTGGAATTCAAAGTCTCTCACTTGGAAATAGCTGATTTTAACCTGACCAGTCCTACTGGTCAGTCTTTAGAATATGGATTATATACAAATACTTTCCTATATCTTTCATTCACTCATTCATTCATTATTTTACCTAGTTCAACAAACATTAGCTAAACCATGTAATACCTATCATATGTCAGGCAAGGGTTTATGTGGACTGGAAGGAGAAAGACCTACAAAATGAGCTGTAATTCTTAAAGGAGTCAAGTGCTGAGCTATGGGACTTAGTGCATTGGAAGGTCATGGCTAAGCCACTTAATCTCATTTGGATCGTAATACCAGAAATCAAGTGGATGATTTGTATGTCCAGTGTTGTAAATGAGGGTGTGGTGGGTGCGGTCACCTGTGCACGTGCATGTGGGAGCTAGAGCAAGCTATTGGGTGTCCTCCTCCACAGTTCTTTTCCTTACTGCTTTGAGGCAGGGCCTCCCACTGAACTAGAAGCTCACTGTTTCAGCTGTGCTCGTGGGCCTGTGAGCTGTGAGCTCTTGGGATTTCCTTGTCCTTATCTCTGTTCCACATTGCCGGATGTTTGATACACATGGCCATGCATCTCTGTGCGTGCATGTGTGTGTACGTGTGCATGAGGGGAGGGGGATTCAAACTCAGGTTCTCATGTTTGTAGGGCAATCCTGGCACTCACTGAGTCATCCTCCCAGCCCTAAGTGGAATTTTTAAAGCACCTGTACAACTTGGGTGCAACTTCATTCACCCTGAATAAACTTAGCTAGACCCCCCATTCCTCACAGCAGGTAAACCCAGGACTGTGAGCCTTGAAGGGGGAGTGACTGATGAGGATGCAGAGGTTACGGGAAGTAGACCTTGGTCCTGCATACTTTTTGCTGCTATCCAATGCTAGATCCATCACTGGTTTTCTCGAATGGGATAAGTCACTCTTGTGCTTCTTAGAGTGACTCGGGTCTTGGCCTCAGCAGCTAAAACAAGAATCTTTTTGGTCAGTTGTGCTCCTCGTTGTTGTTACCTTGACACAGTTTAGGGTCATCGAGACAGAGGGAGCTTCAGTTAAGAGAATTTCCATTAGATTAGCCTATAGGGAATTTTCTTGATTAATGATTGATGTGAGAGGGACCAGCCCACTGAGCTTTGCCACCCTGGGCAGGTGGTCCAGGTTGTATAAGGAAGCACACTGAAGGGGGGTAGAGAGATGGCTCAGTGGTCAAGAACACTAGCTGCTCTTCCAGAGGTCCTAAGTTCAATTCCAGCAACTACATAGTGGCTCACAGCCTCTGTAATGAAGTCTGATGACTTTTTCTATTATGCAGGGACACATGAAAACAGAGCACTTACACATACATAAATAAATCTTTTTTTAAAAAGCAGGTTGTGGTGGTGCATGCTTTTAATTCCAGTACCCAGGAGGCAGAGGCAAGGCAGATTGCTGTGAGTTTAAGGCCAGACTGGTCTATTGAGTGAGTTCCAGGGGCTACACAGAGAAAATCTGTCTCTAAAAACCAAGGAAGTGGGGGAGGGACCGCAGCATGGGGAGTAAAGCTAGTAACGAAAGCCCCTCCATGGCCTCTGCTTCAGTTCCTGCCTCCAGGTTCCTGCCCTATTTGAGCTTCTGCCTTTCTTCTCCTCAATGATTGAGATGCATAAGCCAAATAAACCCTTTCTTCCTCAGGGTGCTTCTGGTCATGGTGTTTTATCACAGAAAATATATATATTAAAAAACCCTAAGACATCAATAATAGAGCAAGGTCAGACATATTAAATACAAATATTATAAAACTATTATATCCAGGAATTATAGCAATTGTTTATTGGGGGGAGGTGTACAGACCCAGGAGGCCCGGGTGAAGATGGTAGCAATCAGGAGGCAGATGCTTGCTTAGGACCCTGCTATACATTTCAAGATGAAATCAAGATAATTACTGTGTCTACTTCCAGATGTGAAATCACACGTTAGAAACCACACTTCTCTGTGGCATTCATCGCCTCAAGCCATAGTCATAAGTTTTACATTTTCTTTAACTTAATGAAATCTGCTCTGATACAAAGATCATAATTATATTCCAACTTACATACATCTGGGGGGAAGGGCAGCCAGGGAACAGCAGGCATTTGCTGACTCGATCCTGGTAGCTGTACTTAAGAATACTTAAGGTCTTGGATACTCGGGGCCAACCTCTTTGCTCACCTCTGTGCCATCTCTAAGTCAGAAAGAGGGCTTGTGGATTACTCTGTGTCTGAATCACTCCTAAATTGTGTGATTTAAAAGAATTGTCAGTTAATAGTTCATAAAATCTGTTTGGATAAGAAATTTGGGAGTGGTTTACCAGGACGGTTATAACATCAGGTGGGCCTCTGCTCCTTGGAACACTTGTCTAGGGCTGGAGAAGTGTGCATGTATATCTTTGTGCATGCGTGCATGTATGTGTGTGTATGTGTGTGTGTGTGTGTGTGTGTGTGTGTGTGTGTGTGTCTATGTGTATGCGTCTGTGTCTCTTTGTGTGTGTATCCATGTGTGTCTGTGTGATGTGTGTGTGTGTGTATGTGCATGTGTCTGTGTCTCTCTGTGTGTGTATCCATGTGTGTCTGTGTGATTGTGTGTGTGTGTGTGTGTGTGTGTGTGTGTGTGCATGTGTCTGTGTCTCTCTGTGGGTGTATCCATGTTTGTGTGTGTGATATGTGTGTGTGTGTGTGTGTGTCTGTGGCAAGGTATGTGAATGAGGGTATATGTGGGGGTATGTAGGTATGAGTGTGTGTGTGTGTGTGTGTGTGTGTGTGTGTGTGTGTGTGTGTGTGTGTGTGTATGTACCACAGGATGCATTTGTGGGTTAGAGGACAACCCTGGGTGTTTGGTCCTCACTTCCCACCTTGTTATTGTGTAGTCTTGTGCTGTCCCATGTGGTGAGTGCCAGGGTAGCTGGCTGAGAACTTTGGATTCTCCTGTCTCTACCTCCCATCTGGAAGTAGGAGTACTGGGCTTAGAGACACACTCTACCTCATCCAGATTTAAGGAGTTTGGGTGATCCGAACCCAGGTCTTCACACTTGCACAGCAAGCACTTTTCCCATGGAGCCATCTCCCCAGCCCTAGAGGACCTTGCTTTAAAGTCACAAGTCACAGAGATGGCAGGACTGAGGTACAGGTCTGTGATGGCTGTTGATGGAAGGCCTGGGGCCTCCACCACGGACTGCTGGAGCATCATGTCACAGGGACGGTTTTCTCAGAGTAAAGGATCCCAGGGAGAGGAAGGAAGGATTCATTTCAATGTCTTTTATGTTGCCCACATCCTGTTCAACTGAAGTAAGACACAGTCTGTATTCAAGTCTGTATTTGGACCTCAGCTTTTGAAGAGATCAAAGAATTAATAGAAATATTTTTAAGCCATCACTGGTGAGACTAGTATTCTTACATAACTACTCCTGAAGCTTCTGCTACCAGTAAGTGGGTTAATAACTTTACGGCCAGCTTGAAGCGGTGGAGGGATGGCCCGATGAATGGGAACGCTTGCTGCCTTGTAGAGGATCCAGGTACAGTTCCCAGCGTCCACACTGGGTGGCTCGCAACCACCCGTAGCTTCAGTTTTAGGAGATTTGATGTCATTTTTTAGCCCCTATGTGCACTGCATATACACATTGCATAGACAGCATGCATATACACATAAATGCATACAATAAAAATGATTTTTTTACGTTGAGGGGTTTTGAATTTGTGTGGTGGCTTGATTAGGTTTGGCCCCCATAAACTCATGTGTTTGAATTCTTGGCCCATGGAGAATGGCACTATTAGGCAGTGTGGCCTCACTGGAGGAAATGTATCACTGTGTGGGTGGGCTTTGAGGTCTCCTGTGCGCAGGCTCTGCCCAGTACAGGAGAGAGCCTCTTCCTGGCTGCCTTCGGAGGACAGTCTCCTCCTGGCTGCCTGCTGATCAAGATAAAGAACTCTTGGCTCCTCCAGCACCAAGTCTGCCTGCATGATGCCGTGCTTCCCACCATAATGATAATGGACTGAGCCCCTGAAGCTGAGCCAGCCTCAATTAAATGTCTTTGTTTATTTGAGTTGCCTTCATCATGGTGTCTTTTGACAGTAATGTGACAGTTTGTAAGTTTTTTTTTTTTCAAGAAAAACAGTATTTGCCTTTATTCACTTTTTATTTACTTTATATCCTGATTGTAGCTCCCCCTCTTGGTTCCCCCCTCACATAAACCTCCCCCATCCCCCAACCCCATCCTTCATCCCCTTCTCCTCTGAGAAGGAAGAGGCCACGCTGTGTATCAACTACCCCAGCACATTAAGTTGATGCTGGATTAGGTGCACCCTCTCCCATAGAGGTCAGACAAGGTGGCGTACTTAGGGGAATGAGCTCCACAAGTGGGCAACAGAGTCAGGGACAGCCCCTGCTCAGATGTTGAGGGACCCACATGAAGACCAAGCTGCACATCTGCTACATATGTGCGGGGGCCTAGGTCTAGCCATGCTTGCTCTTTGGTTGGTGGTTCAATCTCTTGGAGCCCCCAAGGGCCCAGGTTAGTTGACTCTCTTGGTCTTCTTGTAGAGTCCCTGACCCCTCTAGCTCCCTCAATCCTCCCCCAACTCTTCCCAACAAGATTCTCAAAGCTCCATCTAATGTTTGATGTGGGTCTCTGCATATGTTTTGGTCAGCTACTGAGTAGCTGAGGACAGTTATTCTAGGCTCCTGTCTGCAAGCATAATAGAGTATAACTAATAGTGACAGAGATTTGTTCTTGCCAATATAATGGGTCTCAAGGTGGGCCAATCATTGGTTGGCCATTCCTCCAGTCTCTGCTCCATCCTTGCCCCTGCACATCGTGTAGACAGGACATTTTGAATCAAAGGTTTTCTGGGTGGTTTGGTACCCTTATCCCTCCATGGGGAGTCCTGCCTGGGTACAGGAGATGTCCACTCCAGGCTCCATATCTTCCATGGCTAGGAGTTTCAGCTAGCATCACCCCCATAGACTCCCTGTAGCCTCCTTTGTCCCAGGTCTGGTACATCCTCGAGATGCCCCCCCCCCCGGATTTCTGTTCTCTCTCCTCCCACACACCTCAGATGTTCAAAGTCCTTAGTCATCACAGAAATGCCAATCAAAATGACTCTGAAGTTCCACCTCACACCAGTCAGAATGACTAAGATCAAAACTAAAGCAACAGCACATGCTGGCGAGGATGTGGAGCAAGGGGACACTCCGGCATTGCTGGTGGGAATGCAAACTTGTAAACCACTCTGGAAATCAATTTGGCAGTTTCTTTAAAAATTGGGAATAGTTTCTACTGCAAGACCCAACTATACCACTCTTGAGCACATACGCAAAAGTTGTTCCACCATACCACAAGGACACTTCCTCAACTATGTTCACATCAGCTCTATTCGTAATAGCCAGAAACTGGAAACAACCCAGATGTCCCTCAGCCGAAGACTAGATAAAGAGGATGTGGCTCATTTACACAAGGGAATACGACTCAGCAATTAAGAACAAGGACATCATGACATCTGCAGGCAAATGGACGGAACTAGAAAATATCATCCTGAGTGGGATAACCCAGACCCAAAAGGATGTACGTGGTATGTAGTCATTGATAAGTGGATATTAGCCGTAAAGTACAAGATATCCATGCTATAGTACACAGACCCAAAGAAGCCAAATAGCAAGGAGGGCCCAAGGGAGGATGCTTGAAAAATTGGGAATAGTTTTCTACCCCAAGATCCAGCTATACCACTCTAGGACATATACTCAAAAGATTTCGATTTCTCAGAAGGAAAAGTTAAACAGACATTGGAAGTGGATGGGGGGGGGGTACTGGGTAGGAGAGGGTATGGAGAGGAAAATGGGGTGGGAGGATCAGGTGGAAGTTTGTTTGTTACTGATTGAAGAAGACATTCTAAGGTGTTTGATGAAACAGCTCATCTAGGCAGGATTAATGTCCTTAAAGTGGGGAAGAGGTGAGTTCCTGGAAAGTGATAGGCTCTCAAAGGAGAGAGAACAGAAGCTGGCTCTTAGGGAGAGCAGACCACCCACACTGGAACTCCCAACCCTGGCAATATACTAACCATGTTTTTTATTTTCTATATTCTAGCCTTTCTGATGCTGGAGGGTCTTCCCTTCCCACACATAGGCAATGTCCTGGGGCAGCAAAGAGCTTATCCAGGAACGAGCTTCTCAAATTCGAAGTTCTGGAACCCATTCCTGACCACCTACTTTACTGAGTTTTCCCGTTCTAGGCCATTCTTTATCACCGACTCCGACCACCTTAGGACCATAAGGCGTTTGCCCACTATCACCCGTCTTTCCTAATGACCTTGATTCTTTTCTCTGTGGCCCCCACCATTGGTAGTGTGACTTTCCTCTTGGCAATTGTAAGTAACAAATTCTTTTTCAGTGGCCCCCGTTTCCTGATGTGACTTCCTTATACCTCACAATTTCTACCAAGCTTAATTTTAATTGAGATCACACTCATGAAACTTCCCAGGTTCAAGGGACAAAGGGCAGGTGACTAGTATTTTCCAGAAAGTTCTGGATTATAGTAAAGAGGGCAGGTGGACTGGCTTGTGGAAGAAGTCATATTCAATATAATTTTAAGGAATAAAAGATAACATGATTATAAAACAGTACCTGCTTTATAAAATGTTTATTCTTCAAAGAATAGTCTCAATAAGCCATTTTTGGCACTCATTTGTTGCTTTGGGAGTTTAAAACATTTTTGCTTTGCAAAGATTAGTTTTTAAAATCTCCAACCCTTCCCACCTCTGCCCCTGATCTCATGTAAGCACTGAGATGTGGGAAAGCATTTGTGTTCACATAGAGGGTGTGTGCTGCCCTGCCCTGATGCTTGTCAAACTTATGCACTGCTTGAAAAACATTGTGTAACTATTTTTTTGTAAACTTAATCATGAGTTAACTTCATTGAGTATTTCAAGTCCACCTTGGGGCAACTTCAGTTTTTACTGAAATAGCAATCTGCGCCGCATCTGTTAGCCGATGACAGAGGCAAAGGCGTTCCTTTGTATCTGCTATTTTCTGTCTTGATAAGAAGACAAATTTCCCTTCATAGAGAGAGGCTTCTTTCAGCAATTTTTGCCTAAACTGGTGTGTCTGGAAATCTCTCTCTCTCTCTCTCTCTCTCTCTCTGTATGTGTGTGTTTATGTGTGTGTGTGTTTATGTGTATGTGTTTGTATGTGTGTGTTTATGTGTGTGTGTTTATGTGTATGTGTTTGTATGTGTGTGTTTATGTGTGTGTGTGTGTGTGTGTGTGTGTTTGAATAAAAATCAGTGGCATGATGTGTCAGTCAGAAGACAGCTTTTGCAAGTCAGTTCTCTCCTTCCGCCATGTGGTTGTCTTGAGTACAGGTCCTAAGGCTTGCTGGCAGGTGCCTTTGCCTGCTGAGCCATCTTGCCAGGCTTGCATTTGTGTTTAAACCGTCTCTGCAGTGCTCTTATCTCAGACTTCTGTTCTCCTGAACCCTGGGAAATTCATGTCTATTGTTGGTAAGCCACAGTCTTGAGGACTCTGTTACACCGGTCCAACTAAGATGCATGCTCACCTAACCTTTGGATGCTTATAAATAAAGGCTTCCCTTCCCCCACTAAGTCACACCCCCCACCACCCCCACTGCTCAGAGAGCCAAGGGTGGCTCCCTGTGACTGACACTAAGAGGCACATGGACAATGGCACTGTGAGTGTGATGAGTGTGTCTGCTGCTTTCAGGAGGTCTTCTTTTGAAGATCCTGTGTCACAAGTGGCCTCTGTAAATTCCAGGAATTTCTTCGTCTCCCCCATGACACACTCCAGTTACTGACAAACTTGTCAACAACTGATGTATTTGTAGCTTTTCTCATCACTGTGACAAAAAAGTAACCTGACAGAAGGAAGGTAAGAGTGGATCGCTTTGCTCTGACTCATGGTTTCAGGGGGTGCAGGTGATCACGGTGGGGAAGGCATGGTAGCTGGGTAGCCCCAGAATGTGAGGTGGCAACTGGTTGTTATCATGGCTGCAGATCAGAAAGCAGCTTGGGCTGGACAACCTTTAAGGCACTGGTTCTCAACCTTCCTACTGCTTCGACCCTTTGATACAGCTCCTCATGTTGTGCTGACCCCAACCATAACATTATTTCATTGCAATCTCATAACTGTAACCTTGCTACTGTTATGAGTTGTATAGGATATTTGATATGTGGCCCACAAAGGGGTCGTGACCTACAGAATGAGAACCACTGCTTTGAGGCCTGCTCTCTGTGATCCATGCCTCCCCCAACCTATCTCCCATTTCAAGGGTCCATCACCTCCCCAAGCAGCACCAGCTGTGACCCCAGTGTTCAAGCCTCTAAGCCTCTGGGCACTCTTCACATTCAAATCATAGGACCGAGAAAGAAAGTTCTTCTGATACAAAAAATGGGGCTGGTGGGGAGGGGAGCAGGTGGGTTCTTTTGGTGTCCCCTGAAGGGAAAACTGGAGAGAACATAGAGTATGACAGAAACCCGATTTTACATGAGAAAGAAAAACAGGGCATGCTGAGGGACCCAGGCCAAGATCTGGGGGGAAAGCAGCATGGCTGTGGCTGGGGATGACTGCCAGCTTGGTGGGGCTGGGGGGGGGGGGGCAGGGCTTCCTTTGAGTCTTAGAAAACGAGGCTGACTTCTTCTCATTTCCCTCTACTGTGCATCTTTGACAGCTGTGCTAAAGAAGCTAAGCATTTAAGCCCAGAGTCACGTGCTAGACCCACAATGTGAGAACATCTGTATCCATGCCTATGGCATAGATATGCAGACACGCACACTGACACACACTACACATAAACACACAGACATACAGACACACTCACATACAGAAGAACATACAGAAAATAAAGAGATCTAAACACCCAGAGACACACAAAGACATAGACAGACGCAGAAACACACACACATGGACACACAAATACCCACATAAATGCATACAAACACAAGTACACTACAAGTCACAAACACACACTCACAAGCAAATATGGAAACACACCTGAATACACATAAACATGGACTCATACATGTAGACACAATTTCATATAGACAAATGCAAACCCAAATATACAGGCATAAAAATATGCACACAAAGAATCACACGCAGATAAACTTCACACAGACATCACACACATAAACATATACAAATACACAGAAACACAAATACACAGAAACACATATTAATACAGAGACACACACAAGCACATAGACATACAAATGTGCACCAGTGCACACACAGATATACACACACACACACACACACACACACACATACCCAGGTAGAAACGCAGAAACAGAAAGAAATACACAGATACAAAGACACACATGAACTCACTTTCTCTCTCTCTCTCTCTCTCTCTCTCTCTCTCTCTCTCTCTCTCTCTCTCTCTTCCCCCTCCCCCATCTGTGTGTATCTCATCCTCTGTCCCTGACCAAGGCAGTACAGTTTTGGCTCCTTTCAAGCAGGATCATACCTTGTATCTTGCTAGATCCCTGCACTTTTGGGGGCACTGACAGCTCTGCCTGTGTGTCACCCCCCTGCCTGGGAGCTGCTTGCCTTCACTGTCACCTTCTAAAACAGTTCCTGCTTATCAGACAGTGCAGTGTCTGGGAAACTGTTAGAAGACAGATGCTTACGGTATCTGGTCTGAGGACAAGGGAATCACATAGCTTTGTTGCCTTTAATGAAACAGGGGTTAACTTGGAAACAGATAGGCATGGGCTAGGGGTCCTTAAAGACCACTTCCTGCTGGGTGCCATGTTGGCGCAGGACACTGATGTTGCCCTTAGAAAAACTTACTCAGGGAGAGATAGGACCACACTGCCTCTCTGTACTAGGGGGTCCAAGTATGTATTATGTTTTCTTCAGTATTTCTTGAGAACTAAAGATCCCTAAGAAATTTTGATATTAAGGCAAGGATAAAAAGAATCAACTCAACATGAAGAATTTGGAAATACTAAGATTCCCATTTGACGAAGGAATGGGGAGATGACATCACTGGCCCAGCCAACAGAGGTTGAGATTGAATCCAGGCCTCTCTGACCAGTTCGCAATTAAGGATTTCCTGAGCTCTGTGTGGGCTGTTTCTACCAGTCCACCCCAGGTGCTCAGCCATGGCTATCCCCCCATTCTCCTCTCTCCTGACACAAACCCTGCTTACCTGATGCACTCTGCTTAGTCTCCTAGACTGAGGGTTCCCTGATTCTCTACTTTCCTTCTGTTTTTTGAACCTAAGCACTCACTCATATACTTTGTTTTTTTTGTTTGTTTTGTTTTGTTTTGTTTTGTTTTTTTCGAGACAGGGTTTCTCTGTGTAGCCCTGGCTGTCCTGGAATTCACTCTGTAGACCAGGCTGGCCTCGAACTCAGAAATCCGCCTGTTTCTGCCTCCCAAGTGCTGGGATTAAAGGCGTGCACCACCACTGCCCGGCTGCATGCTTTTTTAAATTTATTTTTTATTTTTTATTTTTATTTTTGGTAAGTTCGTACAGTGTTTAGAAGGTATGACAGGAGAAGAGCTTTGCAGTATGTGTGCTGTGACCCTTGGATCTATAGTCCTTGGTCCCCTTGAGAGACTGCTCAGGAATGCCCAGGTTACGCTTACATATTTCAGAGAGTAGAGGTCACCACGTTAAATGTTGAAAACTGACCATAGTTCGATCATAGTGCCTCAGCCTCCATTTTGTAGCTCAAGGCATGAACCTGACCTAATGTTTCTGGCCCTGACCATAATGTCGTGTTGTTGTGCTGTTTTGCAGAGCCTCTTAGGCTCTGGAAATTCCCTAGCCTCCCTGCCTCTAGACCCAGCCACCCAGCTTACAGGTCAGACGGCACTGCTCTGTCTAGATCGCCAAAATGTTGCAAGTGCACACTGTGGTCTTTCCCTGAGAACTGCCAAGGGTCGCAGGGCTCTTGGCTTAGTCCCTGGTTAATCAGTCTTGGAATGTGTGTTCAATAAACCTCCAATACCTGACTGAGACTGGTGTTCGAGTTGTTTGTGTGGCTAATCCTGAACCCCGATAACCATTGCTGATCTCTCTCCCCTTTGTCCCAGGCCGCTTCAATTAGGAATCCTCTCCTTAGCCGGACCCCCCCTAGCCTGGCCCTGAACTGCCTTCCCCCACCTCCAGGGAGGCTCATTATGTAGCTCTTGCCATTCCTACCTTGGCCTCTGGAGGCGCCATCTCATCAGGCCTTGGCTCCAATCCTTCCAGGCAGTCCCGACCCTGAAGGGCAGGTGCCCCTGGTAGATTAGGCCATAGGTCTTGGCATCATAGGATGCTACAGACTAAAGAAGCAGACTGCTGCCACACCATTACTATATTGTCTCCATTTGGTTTCTTTTTGATCAAGAAAATTCCGTAAGGGACTTGGAGTCATAAACACAGAGATGGCCTGTGTGGAATCATTTCCCCCTCCGTGCTCTCTTTTCTTCATTTCCTAATGGAGAAATGATAACATTAACTTGGAATAGAATAGCTGTTTGTCTCACTGTGTGATTCTTAGGGAAAGCGGAGATGGGCTCTGGAAATGGGGCAGACCACATTGGAGGAGTGAGAAGGAAGGTCAGCATCCTTCACAGGCAACAGAGCTGCTTATGTATCACCCCCAAGACTTGACAGTACACTGAACACCGACATTGTATTTACGGTACATAAAATAACGCCATACAGTTTTTATGACCTAATTTAATCCAGTAGAGGGTATGGTTTAGTAAAGACAAGGACAATAGAATTAAAATTATTCATAGATCTACATAACAAAAGGGTAATAAAATGGAGAACTGAACTAATTTGACAGGAAATAGATAGCATTGCCATAAAATTTGTAAAATGGAGAGAAAGTGTCTCACTCTGAATTTATACGAGTTAAGTTGACAGGTACTGAGATCTGTAAAAGGGGAAAAAATGCAAAACCACCATGAATTGTTCTCAGAATTCCCAGATCAAGCCCAACTTACCTTCATTTATTCATTCCACTGACAGCAGGACAATCTCTGCTGCGAAAGCTTCGATGTTTTAATAAGTACACAACAAACAAGCAAACTTTTCTGTGGTTGCATGAAGTGTTTTTCAATGTTCTGTTTCACTCTGCACTGTACCTTGTTTTCCTTCTGAGTATCCATGGTAACAGACTAGAACTGGCTGATTGTAAGTATTGAAATGTCAGCATGGGACTGGAGAGATGGCTCAGCAGTTAAAAATGCTTGCTACTCTTGCAGAGGGCCCAAGTTCAGTTCCAGCACCCACATCAGGCAGCTCACCACTGCTTGTGATTGGTGCTCCAGGTGACTCTATACTCTCTAGTCCCATACGCTTATGCATAAATAAAACAAATGATGTCTCATTTAAAAATGGATAGGAGGAGGAAGAAATTTCAGTGGTAGCTGCTCTCAGGCCTGGACAGAACAGCGGGTTCAGAGTCATGTCTTACGTCACCCAGGAAAGGCACATGTGGGTGGGTGAAGCATCCCTGAGATCTACCTCAGAGCAGTGTTGGTAGGGACATAGTTATTGACTTCAAAAAACTCCCAGCATCAGGAGGTGCAAAGTATTCTGATGAGCTACTCTGCTTTGAGGAGCATGGGATGGAGATAAATGTGAATGAACTTTGTTCCTCGTGCCCGTAGGTTTGTCTTGCCCTCAGTCTTGCTCATGCTGGTCTCCTCCTTCAAGTTTCTTTCTCCGTCATTTATCAGTAAGCTTGTTGGAACCACCCACCTTCCATACTAACCAGTGACCTACCCTGGCTCGGTCCAATAGTAGCTTCATTACTCCTTCTGGGGGATACAGGGATAGAATATGGACATCAGGTTACCAACTGACTTCAGACTGTCATCAAATCCTAGGCTCTCTGGTCTCTAGAGTGGGTGATTATTAATTAATTATTTTGGTCAGGCAGTGGTACTGTTATTTAATTGAACATTATTTTAGATGTTTCTGTGAAGGCGAGTTTTAGACATAAACATTTTAATCAGTAGCCAAAGTAAAACAGAGTCCTTTTCAGGATACATATCATACTTGAAGGCTTTGACCAAAGAAAAAAGGCTGGAGAGATGGCTCAGTGGTTGAGAGTGCTGAATGCTGAGAAAGATGGAAAGGCAAGTGGTAACTTATCCCCAAGGCAAGGAAGGAGCCAGGAGCCCTGCTTATTTGTGTCCACTCAGACTCCACATCTTCACTAGTGGAATGGGTAGAGATCACAGTGCCAGCTCCAAGCTCCACTTGGGAAGGCCATTCTATCTCATATTCCCGAGAGGGACATGAGGCTAGTTAGTGTTTAACTTGATGCAAACCTAGACATCACCTGAGAAAAGGAAGCCTCATCTGAGGAACTACCTCCATCAGATTGGCCTGTGGGCATGTCTGTGGGGTCATTCTTGATAGATAATTTAATGGAGGAGGAACAGCTCAGTGTGGGCAGTGCCGTCCCAGGGGAAGTATGCCTGCGCTATGTAAGAAAGGGACTTAATGTGAGCCTGGTGCAAGCAAGTAAGCAGCACTCCTCCATGGGCTCTGCTTCACTTCCTGCCTCTAGGTTCCTGCCTTGAGCTCCAACCCTGGCTTCCTTCAATGACTGACTATAACCTGTTAGTCAAACCTGCTTTGCCTAAAGTTGTTTTTGGTCAGTGTTTTATCACAGCAACAGAAAGAAAACTGGGACAGACACTCTCCATTGTCCATTGTCTCTTGGCTTCCACATCTTGGTGAAGTGGAAATTTAAGGGTTCTTTGGAAAGTCAGTTGTGTTGGATGATGTTTTGCTGGGGTAAACATGTGAAGGAACATTTCACTGAAGCGGACGCAGGTGAAAAGCTAAGGCAGACTCGTGAAGGAATGTTTAGCTGAAGCAGACACAGGTAAAAGGATGTTCTACTAAAGCAAACATGTGAAAGGACACGTGATGAAAGATTCTTTGCTAACAGCACACATGTATTAGTCTGCCTTACACTGTGTAGTTGAGCTCCATTTGTCGGGACTCCATAGAGAGAAACACACCCAAAAACTTCTGATGCTGTGCCTCAGCTTCTTGCCATTTTCTTGGACTCTGGCTGATTGGCAGAGTGATGTCAGGTGAGACAGACTCACATATTGAGGCAAGACATGTACTGAGACAAGACCTGTGGAGGACATGTGGTGTTTGGAAGGAATGTAAATAGGCTCATGGACAGTGACTGAGGCTGAGCTTGGCCTGCTGGTACAGCTAACTGTGCAACAGCTGTTGGTCTTGCGTCTTTGCTGATCTTCACTTTCAGCTGAGAGAGGCACAGCAGAGAGAACGTCTCCTGGCATTCCTCCCTGGTCCTTCCTGCTGACTTGTGCCGAGGATGAGGCCTGGCTGTCTCTGCTAGGTAGTGTTACCACTGCTGATCTCTGTTTGCTATCCCAACTCTACTGAACTGGACTGTTGATATATCTGTGAAGTGTTTGTGAGTGGATCAAGCTGCTGCTGCTGATCTGTGAACTGAACTGCCAATTTCCAGACGGTACAGATAAGATTTACATCAAATAACCATTTCT
Organism: Uromys caudimaculatus; assembly: GCA_028551405.1. NCBI lineage: Eukaryota > Metazoa > Chordata > Mammalia > Rodentia > Muridae > Uromys > Uromys caudimaculatus. The sequence continues at coordinate 83,031,425 of CM052703.1, read as the reverse complement.
AAACTGGTCCACTTCCCCCATATCCTTTCTTTTCCACTTCTTCTTTTGGGGGGTAGGCTAAAAGGGAGGTTAAAGAGTTTATAAACCTTCATTAAAAATAAGATTTGAAGGCCCGTGAGTGGGGTTGAGGGGAGCAGCACCTCTCGCCCAGACCCGCCCGGATCTGC
>CM052703.1:82962296-83030758 GCA_028551405.1 Uromys caudimaculatus | reverse complement strand
GGGGGGTATACAAAGAGGAGACTCAGAAAAGGGGAAACATTGGAAATGTATATAAAGTATCAAAAATAAAAAAGGAGGAAAAAAAAAACAAAAAAAAAAAAAGAAAAAAAAATAAGATTTGAAAAAATTAAAGTTACATCTTAGTCTGTATTTACTATTAGACTCAGGCATATCAGTAGCTTAAACTACTGGTTGTTTGCCTTTAGGTAGGTTTTTCAGTCTTCTTAAGCCCTACCATAGGCATCTATAAAACAGAATATGATTTCTAGTCTAGAATTATTTATGAAGGCATAAACTGCATAGTATATACAGCACTAATGCAATGTCCAACTTCTGGGATAACTGGTAAAAAAAAAAAAAATCATTTAAGAACTTCATTAGAAGCTGAAGTCCTCACCCGGCTGATCTGCACCAGGAACACCTGAGGACCTGGCTTGGTGGTAGAGCTGATGGACCAGGCAGAGGGAAGATGGACCCATGTCTTTGTGTCTTGTCTTAGGCAGCTATTTCTTTACTGAGTACACTAAGCCACTGGGACTGCTGTCCAGGATTGTAGGTATGTCTGGAGAAAGCTCTTTCAAGAATTTCTCTCCCCCCCCCCCTCTCTTTCTTTGGAGTTTTTGTAGTCAAGGTTCAAGGGAGGTTTAGGAAGGAAAAAATGAAAGCAGAGAAAGGAGAAAAGATTGAAGCAAGGAAACCTGGAGGGCATTGTGTCTGTGGTGATCGCTTACAGCATTAAGCAAATGAACTGAACAGATGAATACACGTGTCTGAGATACAAAATTATTCAAATACAAATTCCACTAGCTTATGTTTATTTTTTAAAATGAGAACTTAAAAGATACGTATAACCTAAGCTATCCATCCTGAAGTCAACCTTTCTTTAAATACCCAGTCACAATGGTCCTGCAGAATTATCCACACCCTCTGTCCACATTCAGACTTTGACCATCCCTTAGGCCCATCAGGATGATGTGAAAGAAAACCTGTACCTTCCATTCTCTCTGTGCTCATTCTCACAGAGAATGTGCTCTTTCACTATTGAAGCAGCCCATAGCTAAGCAAACAGTTATTTATCTTGTCCATGTGTTAACATTCAAAACCAATAGAGAAGACTTTATACCTATCTAACTAAATTGTGCCTTTGAAATGTTTCCTGTCTAAAACAAACAAACAAAAATTAAGTCTTGCTTCAAAGATGATCTATTAGTTTCCCACTGTAGCTGTGACAAATGGCCACAAGCTCGGTCATAGCAAACATTATGAATTTACTACCTCATAATTCTAGAAGTCAGAAGTTTTAAATGGTCTCACTAGATTAAAACTAAGGTTTTGGGAGATCTGCACCCTTTGCACACTTTGTCTTCTTGCCTGTTCCAGCTTCAAGAAGCCTCCTCCATCTCTTGACCTGGGTCCACCTTTCCATATTTAAAATCAGCAGTGGCTTTTTTAGTCTTTCTTGCCTGTGACCGACTTTCCTTTCCTTTATGAATAGTCTTAGGATTATAATGAGTCTATTCAGAAACTCCAATATGACATTCCTGCCTTCGTTAGCTTTATCTGTCAACTTGACACAGCCTAGAGTCACCTGAGAAAGGAGTCTTGGTTGAAGAATTGCCTTCATCAGATTGGCCTGTGGGCATGTCTGTGGGTAACTGTCCTGATTATTAGTTGATGTAGGAGGGCCCAGCCCACTGTGGGTGGCACCATTCCTAGGCCAGAATGGCACCAAAAGGGCCAGCATTTCCTCCATTGCTTCTGTGAGTGTTACAAGAACTATGGTTTAACATTGGAAAATGCTAACCTCAGTTAGGCTGGGATGCATCAATAGAAGAACTCTGTAGCTTGGGAAGGCAAATGTGCCTGGCCCATACACTGGCCCCTTCCTTCCCAGTTGCAGGCCAGGAAACCAGTGCATCTAGGGTTAGTGTTCAGGAAGAATTCACTACAGACAGGGATGGATGTGCCTTGAGATGGGTATTTCTCAGGAAGACAAATGGAATCTGGCTATTTGGCCACCAGTTTTCTCTTGTTGATCTGGGTTGGGTTGTTGCTTTCTCTCTGTCTACCACCAGTACTGTTCCTAGATCCTCTCCTCTCCAACCTCCCTTTGAGAATCTTAGTTTTCTCTCTTCTCTAGTAAGTAGCTCTATGCCCATTCTTACTCTCAAGTGTACATTCTGACAGTTAGCTCTTCTGAAAATAGAGTGCTGCTGCCTACAGGACTACCATCCCTATGGTCACACTGTAGTGACCATCTTCAGCCCCTTTAAACTGTCCTGTCTTCTATTACATACCCCAATGCCTTCATCTTCCTTACTGATTCATTTCTTCTAAATAATTATGAGTTCTTCACATAATGATTCCAGCAACAGAAGTTTCTCAGTCCATTATGTATACAAGACATGTATACATATTCTTAGAACCAATTTATTAAGGTTATCAGTAAGAAGTAAAACATAGCCCCCCCCCCGTGTGTGTGTGTGTGTGTGTGTGTGTGTGTGTGTGTGAGAGAGAGAGAGAGAGAGAGAGAGAGAGAGAGAGAGAGAGAGAGAGATAACAAATCTCATGCCCTATAAGCTATGAATCTGATGCCTTGCAAGGCAGATGTGTTTAACATATTGAGATGGTGCCCGCTCTAGTTTCATTCTGTGATAACAACAACAACAACAACAACAACAACAACAACAAAACCCTGACCAGAGGCAGTTTAGGGGAGGAAAGGGCTTATTTAATCTTATACTTCCAGATTATGGTTCATCATTGAGGAAAGTTGAAGTAAGCAATCAAGGCAGGAACCCAAAGGCAGGTCTGCGCGCTACTCCAGACTGCACTACCTCTAGCCAGGGATCCCACTCACAGGCAAGGAAGAGCACCAGGACGCAGGCAGAAATGCTGCTTGCACATTTCTGGATTACGTGCAGGCTTGTGCTTAGCTAGCTTTCTTATACAGACCAAGATCATTGTAATCTTATACAGCCTACCTATGTGTAATCTCAGGACTCAGGAGGTGGAGACAGGCTCCCTAGAGCAAGCCAGTTCCTCAGACTACTCAAATCAACAAGCTCCAGGTTCAAGTGAGGGGCCTTGAATATACAAGGTGGGAAGAAGTGAGAAAGACATCTGCTGCCAGCCTCTGACCCCTCACATGCACACATATGTGCTCACAGTCCACACAAATATTTGCCTTCGTACATGTGGGCTTGCATACACATGCATACCACACACACATGCAAAAACGTAGCTGTGGGATCCTCCATGAGAATCTTTGGTTTTTATTTCTTGACTTGGATGATGGTCTTGAGATTTGGTGCTGCATCAGAGTAGAAGGCTTTGTTGTTTGTGTGTCCGATTTCATGTGAACGTGAGCTAGCATCCCAATTCTGACTGCTGAAAACCTATCTCCTGCCTCTTGCCATCTAGGGCTACTGATGCTCTACGGCTGAGCTCTGGTGTATTCTGAAGCTACACCCCGAGAACTGAATGCTTCATTCTCTTTAGAATGTAATACATACTCATTTCAAATCAATTTACTTAGAAAATGGTGTATTTCTGGGTAGGCTGAGCATTCAGTGAGCAATCATCTCAAGCTGACTTGTTTCTATCAAGTTTCCCCTCACACCAGCTCTTGCCACATTCCCATGGGGTTCCCAGATCTCTGCAGATACCGTTCCCTCTGCATGGGGAATGCCTTCCAGAGCTCTTAAGGGCCATAGCAATCATCTTCAATTACTGTACAATGCCATCTTGCCCAACCCCAAGTAAGAACCCTTTCCTCCATTTTATGTATTTTAAACTTTGTATTAGTACTTTAAGAATTGCATATGGTGTTTGATTATATTCATTTCTCTTCCAGCTCCCTGCAAACCCACCCCTGCCCTACCCACAGCTCTGTGTCCTCCTTTGATAACCTCTGCCCTTTAAGCCTGTCTAGCGTTGCTTTGTGTGTGCTCCATCACGTCCTTATTAGCCGGTTTACTCTCCTAGGCTGTCACTCCGTTAGTGACAGAGATAATTTTCTTTTCTGAGACAATTTTCCTGCTTTTCTTTGTATCCCATGACCTGCATGAAAATTAAAATGAAACCTGGGAGCCCATCTTAAGTAATTGGCAGTTGTGAATATCAGCAAAATGTTTCTGTGCAATGATAGGATCATAGGAAAATGTTAAAAAAACAAAACAAAACACCAAAACAAAACAGGATGGTTATGACAGAAGATGAAAATGGTGAGACATAAGTTGTCCGTAGTGCCTGAAAATAATAAGATGGACACAGAGATGGCAGTGAGCGTGTGGCCCCTGCCATTGCTGCAGGATCGCACGTGAACAACAAGTATGCACCCAGTGTTGAGTTCTTCCTTCCTGTCCACTCTCTGGTGTCTGCTCCTGCTCCTCTTAGCGATCACCGTTCTCTGTTTATATTACCGTCACTGTTCCACAAGATGGGTGGTTGTGACACCAGCTGTGTCCTTTGTGGAATGGCTTACCCAGCCCTCATTATTTATACATTTTTTTCTGCTGACATTCCCAGGCTTTACTACTCTGTCACTTTGGCTCATCATCTCTTTCCTCCTGCACATTATTCTTGCCGAGTCCCTATCAGGGTCCTCACTGCAGGTCCCAGAGCTTTGCAGGTGATTTTCCCTCTGCTCAGGATGCGCCTCCCTGCACAGCAAGATAAAGCCTGTCAGAGTTTTTAACAGCTATGTTTGAGCTGTATAAAGTCTGAATTTCAGGTGTCATCTTTAAGTAAATGACAGCTTGAGTGGACACAGCCCTCTCCTCTCACTCCTTTTTTGTTCTCTAAAAACCATGAGGAAAGAATTCCTTATCTTCTGACAGTGTGCGGGCACATTAGAACTGTTTCTAGGTAATTCATCCTGAAGCAATAATGTGTGGCTAGAGCGATGTAAAGAGATGTTACAAGCCATGTGTATTAGGTAGGGTTTCCATCGCTGTGAAGAGACACCGTGACTAAGACAACGTTTATAAAAGAAAGCATTTAATTGGGGCCTTGTTTACAGTTTCAGAGGCTTGGTCCATTATTATCATGGCAGAGAGCATGGTGGTAGGCAGGTGTAACATGGGCTGTTGGAACCTCAAAGCCACCCCTAGTTAACATACTTCACACACAACAAGCCCACACCTGCCAGTCTTTTCCAGGTAGTGCCACATCTCCATGACTAAGCATTCAAATATATGAGCTGATGGGGGCCATTCTTACTCAAACCACTACAGAAAGTAATGTAAATAGGAAGACTTATCCTCCCTTAGAAACAGACAAGAGCAGGGAGGAAAGAGAAAAAACCCACTTATTTTTCTAGCTCGGTTATAATCAAAGCTGAGCATTACTGATTCCCCCAAGAATGTCTAACTCCTACTTGCCTTGAAAGCCACTCTGAAGTGATGCTGGACTAAGAGACGCGAATCAATCCTGTATTGCATGTGCTATTTACAGAACATCTGGAGGTAATTATGGGCAGTGGCAAAAACATGCTAGTGCCTCCCAGCTCATTCTAGAACAAACACATTTTAAAAGAAGGGGTGCTGTTCATACCAAGAAAACCCTAAAGTCTCAAAGGGACCTCACAGAAAGATACTCCTTTAAAGTAGATGATAGATCCAGTGTTGCTGTGACCCTCATATCCACACTGAAAGGGGGGGACATTTTGTAAATTGTAGTTCCTTGTCCCTTTAGAAGGTAGTAAAGGTATAGGAATTGACGTGTATATCGGCTGGGTGATGGGGAGAAACATTTCAGACATAAAGTTAAAAGCTGGTGTGTGTCCTGGGGTTATAGAATAGCTATCGAATAAATAACTCTGGGGCTGGTGAGATGTTACTGGTAAAGACTCTTGCTGTCAAGCCGGATGACCTGAGCGCCATTTCCAGAGCCCACAGTGTGGAAGGAGAGAACTGATTCCCCAAAGCGGTCCCCTGACCTCCACATGCATGCCATAGGCTTAAGTATGCCTACACATACAAATGTATGCACCACATCAACCAATCAGCCAATCACTATAAAAATTTGCTAAAAAATAAATTTGGACAGGTAGAGGTTATACGGCAGGAGAGACGTGCTATGATTATAGGATTTTTGACAGTATTTTTCTTAATTCTTTTTTGTATTTTTTTAAAAAATAAAAACATCAGTTATTATAGTCAGTCAACCAAAAGATATATATTTAAAAGTTTTTCTGTTCTAATCTTTCTTTCTGAAACTATTAATGGTAACAACTCGTTCATGCCTTTCCACAGTTTCTTTTGTGAATAAACAAACCAGACACACACATTCAAGACTTTTTCACTTGTATTTTTGGTTTTCATAGATCTGAATAATACATAACTGTGAAAGTTGCTTTTCTCATTTAACAACACCTAGACAGTAGAGATAGATCTGTTCCAATATTTTAAAGGTGGATAATAGTTCCCTGAATGGGTATGTCACAACTGAGTTAATGTGTGCCTTCTCACTTGACACTAAGTTTCCTTCTGAGTTTTTTTTTCCTCTCTTTTTTTATGAACTATAACTATCCTGGGGCAAACATCCTATATACAGGAAATTGTCATTCAAACCACCATAGCAAGCAAGGGACAAGCATCCTTGTCACTGATGGAATGGAGAGGGTAGCCACAATGTTTCTCTGCGTCTTTCCACAGGTGCAGGCCAAAAGGCCTCTTCCATTCTGTGTGTTGTGTGTATGGTGGCCTCGTGATTTGACTTTAGTGAGTGGAACTTGTACAGTGATGACATGTGTCTTCGTGAGCTTGAAGACTTCAAATGGTGCTGTTCAGTTTTCCACCCATCTCCTTCATCACAGGGATGATGATATCATACCCTAGTGAGGGTATCATAAATTAGAGCCCCACTCAATTCCAGCAAACATGGGATGGGTACATTATCATTAAGTAAGACATGACCTTTGTTTAAGCCAGTGACCTTCCAGGGTCATTTGTTACTGCAGCACAGCCTGCTCTCACTGACAGATTTTCTTAGCAAAGCTAAGATAGATAGTGGTGTTAGATCTTGGTGGATGAAGATAGATTGGAATTCAGGAAGTCATGCGGGTGGCAGTGAGGATTTCTTTCAAGGTTACTAAGGGGCTATCAGAACCCAGTTCTGCCAATTAAATAAATAAATGCTCTTTGGGGGAATCTAAGAATAATTTTGGAGCACTTTAAAAATAAATGTAGAAAAATTAACTGCATAAATAATGACAAAACCAAGATGTATACTGCAGAATTATTTTTACATAGATTAAGATTCATCAGCTTTATGCATCTCATTGTGCATTAAAGATATAAGAAAATCACACAATAAATTCTGTGTTTGCTTATAGGGAAACTTTTGTCTTTTTATGATAAAAATCCATTTTCTTTTATTACTTTATGATAATTTTGTCAGCTTCTATATGCACTCTTATTCACTACTTTCCTCTTTGTCCTGACTGTTGTGGAAGGAATTGAGTGTACTCAAGTGAAAAGCCTGTCCTCTCTGGAAGTACACACACACACACCCCAAGCCACCTAGCTTGTAGATCAAAGAAACAGGTCATGTATGTGTATTGAAAGATCTGGAGAACTTAGACAATGCAGGATGGCTGAACTGCAGCAAAGACACTGTGACTGATTGTGGCCATGACAATTTAAGTTTGCCTGCTGTCTTAGTTAGGGTTTCTATTGATGTGAAAAGATACCGTGTCCACAGCAACTCTTATAAGGAAACATTTAAATGGGGCTGTCTTACAATACAGAAGTTTAGTACATTGTCATCATGGCAGGAAGCACGGCAGCATGAAGACAGACATGGTGTTCGAGAGGTATATGAGAGTCTATATCTGGATCATCAGGCAGCAGGAAGAGAGACTGACACTGGGCCTGGCTTGAGCTTCTGAAACTTCACAGCACACACCCAGTGACATACTTCCTCCAGCAAAGTCACACCTACTCCAACAAGGCTACACTTCCTAATGCCAATCCCTAAGCATTCAAATATGAGTCTGTGGGAGTCATTCTTATTCAAACCACCACACTTGTATAGAAATATAACAATGAAAGTCATAGAACAGAGGAAAGAGTGTGCCTGTGTGTGTGTGTGTGTGCGTGTGTGTGTGTGTGTGTGTGTGCATTTCACTGAGGATGATCCTAAAATCAATAATCACATACCACAAAAATCTACAGACACTTTAAGAATGACTCAACAATAATTGTACAATCTCAAATTAAGAAACAAAGTTACCCCCCTGGCAATGGGTAAAGAGACACCTTGTTGGTGGTGTTGAACTTATATCAGTCAGGGACAGAGCAGATGGCAGTCCTCTGTCCATCCTGGCTTGATGCCTGACTTGATGGCCAAAGCTGTCTTATGGCTAGGACTCATAAAGATCAAATCAAATCAAATTCAGGCAGTGTAGTGCAGGAGGAGGAAGACAGACAGAGACCTGTGGACCACCTTGCCACCCACAGACCTGCCCTCCAGCACACAGCACAGGTGGGTGAGACACGCACTTGCCACCATGCCACCCAGAGCAGATGGGAGGCACCCAGGGGCATAGCAGCCACATGGGCAGCCTGCAGCAGGAGCCACCACAATGTGTGAGTATGTGGTGGTCAAATAGGAGAGAGAGAGAGAGAGAGAGAGAGAGAGAGAGAGAGAGAGAGAGAGAGAGAAGCAGCTTGAGCATCATGAAGAGAGATGGGACTGGAGAGTCAAGCATGGAGAGGAGTAGCCTATTGTGGGTGGCCAGCCTCACCAACTGGGGCTATGGTGAGGTCCCAGCCTAAGCTACTGCTGAGAGGCATGTCTGAGTCTGTGGCTGTACAGCGGCAGGAGTCGGTGTCCATGGCTCATATTACTACTAGAGAACATGGGAGTGTCCCTGGTCAGGGCAGCCACTGGGGACTATGTGGATGTCCAGGAGCTGTGCATAACTGGCCCCACCCCTCACTGGATGCTGTACTCTGGAGAGCTGACTCCATCTCTCACCAGCAGCAGCACTTGGGAGAGTAGGCCTGGCACCTCATCCAGGCAGCACAGTGGAGCTGGCCCAGGTGGTAGGTTTGTGAGTGAGCGGGCCTGAGGGCATGACTATGGGACAGCTGACCCCACCACTCATCTTAAGTTGGGTAGCATGGATGTAGAGGTGATATCCCCCCTGCCCTGCCCATCACCACCTGCCACCTCCAGTATGAGTTTGGGAGAGCTAGCCCTGCCTCTCATCAGCAGCAACATTCAAAAGAGTGGGACCTGCACCTTGCATGGACAGCACAGCAGAGATGGCCCTGGTCATAGGTGGGTCATAGGTGAGCAAGTCCCAAGGGCAAGAGTCTGGGAGAGCTGGCCCTGGGGGTCATGAGAGTGGGAGTACTGGCCTTGCCTCTTACTGGTTACAACATTCTGGAGAGCAGGCCCTGCACGTCACCCAAGCAGGACAGTAGAGCTGGCCTTGGCGGCCGAGGGGTTTGGGCACAGGTGAGCCAGCCCCAAGGGTGTGAGGGTGGGAGAGCTGGCCTAGCCCCTCACAGGCTGCAGCACTTGGGAAAGTGGGCCTCCCTTGACTGGGCAGCACAATAGAGCTGGCTTTGGAGGTATGGGCACAGATGAGCCAGCCCAGAGGGCTTGAGAGCAGGAGTACTGACACTGCCTCCTGCCAATGGCAGCATTAGGTGGTCTAGCTGGAACAATGATAGACGGCTTGCCCTGGTGATGTAGATAAAGGAGAGCTGGTGGGCTGACCAGCTCAACTACCACCCAGGCCCAGACCCAGGGCTCTGAATTGGCCCACCCCAAAATCTGCATCATCTGTGAATGTTTGGGACTTGTGAAAGGGCCAGTCCTGCAGTTCCAAAGCTGCAGGATCTCCATGACACAGGCAACAACAAGATAATCTGGAGGAGTCCCAGTGAAGATCCCATACTGTATTAGTCAGGGTTCTCTAGAGTCACAGAACTTATAGGTAGTCTCTATATAGTAAGGGAATTTGTTAATGACTTACAGTCTGTAGTCAAACTCCCCAACAATGGTCAGCAGCAGCTGTGAATGAAAACCTGAGGATCCAGCAGTCGCTTAGTCCCACAAGGCCGCAGGTGAAGAGGATTGAATCTTCCCTCTTCCAATGTCCTTATGTAGATCTCCAGCAACAGGTGTGGCCCAGATTAGAGGTGTGCGAACCACCGAACCTGAAACTTGTGTCTTCCAGACTCAAGATGTAATTCATTCCAGATATAGTCAAGTTGACAATCAGAACTAGCCACTACAAATACTGATGGTGCAGCAGAAGCCAGAGACCTCAAACTACACCAAAGACTCACTGCAATGAACATTTGTAAGGGAAGGTGTTTGGACAGAGGGACAGACTGTGGGACACAAGGTGACACACTACAGCTTCCATGAGATGTTTTCTATGCTTTGTTTTGTTGTTGTTTGTATATTTGGGGGGCATTGTCAGGGTAACAGGTGGATATGAGAGGATGGGGAGATGAGTGGGACTGGGGTGCATGATGTGAAATTCACAAAGAATCTATAAAAAGCAAAAAAAAAAAAAAAACCCCACAAAACTTTTAAAATAATTTAAAAAAAGAAACAAAGCAAAGGTCAACTCCCAGAGAGATAAAAACAGGAAGCAGGAACCACACAAAGCCGTAGTTTAGGAAACTGTGGGTCACACACCTCAGTGTGTGATGACAATGGTTTCCAACATTTAGACCAAAGTTCTCATTTTTGAAGGATTAGAAACCATCAGCATGTTTCCAAGTAGTAACTGTCAGCTTGTTTTTGCAGTAAAACCTCTCTCTCTCTCTCTCTGTTGAGTTGAGTTGAGTTGTTATTAAGAATGTATGTTTTACTGTGGTTCTAGAGGCCAAAGCAGGGATGGTGAGACAGCCCCGTGGGTCAGAGCCCACACTGCTCTTGCTTGTGTTTGGCTCCCAGCACCACCATATTGGCAGCTCATCCTTCTGTAACTTCAGCTCCAGAGGACAAAAGAAAGCACAAATTTAAAAATGACCAAATCAAGAAGCTAACACAAGACGGGTAAAAACGATGTCTTGCTGGGGAAAGAGAAAGAATGCCTGGTTTCAAAGGAGATGGATTGCTGAAGTAGACAATGTCCACTCCTCTGGTTATCAAACTACTGAAACAATGGGCCCTCAAGGATGTGGAATTTCCCCAGGCTGGAGAAGGAGAAGGCTGCACCCTAGGGGCACCCAGGTAGAGCAGGGTTTATAAAAAGAGATTTCACACACCTTTCAGAGACTGGAGCATACTGAGACCATGACTTTATGTCTTTTAAAAAAATAAAAAATAAAAATAAATAAAAATCATATTAGTACCCTGATGATGCAAGGTGGGAGAGTTAGTGGACTTCTTTTTTCCTCAAGCCAGTGTGGCCACATTGAATAAACCTTTCTCTGTTTCTCGCTATTCTGTGTCTGTCTCATTGGCCTGCTGAGGACAGGTGTCTAAGCTTGGCTAGTGAGGGCTGCCGGGTCCAGGCTCCGACTAACAACCGCGGTGACAACATAGAAGGAACAGTTTTAATGAGTGGGCAACACTGGCATGGCTGAACACCATTTGTTAGAGTCAATACAGGTTTAAACTGCTAGAGTCAATACAGGTTTAAATTGCAATGCTGTGTCGGTAACACTTTGTATTAAATCTCTCTCTCTTTGATCCTGGATCAATTTACTCCTGAATAATAAGCTGGAAGGATTCTCCTAGGGACTCGTCGAAGGTCAGCACAAGGAGTGATGCTGAGCAGAAGGGTCTGGGGTGGGATGAACATAACAGAAAGAGAAACATGAGCTCCTTAGCCTGCGAGCCAGGGCCAAGCCAGGTGCTGGGGCTTCAAGGCAAAGCCTTGTGGGAGAATGCAAAGCCTTGTGGGAGAATGTGGGAGAGAGCAAGGTGGTTGTTCTGGCTCAGTGTGTGCAGACCCAGGAGAAAGTCCCTGTGAAGGAACAAACCGTTTCCTCGCTGTCACATGGATTTTTTAGGGGGCTCTAGTACTTTATTTTTAGGGCGATACTGACTTGGCTCTTTCAAGAAAAGTTATTTTTAAATTCCTTTCTTCAACTAGTACCATGCAAATAGTAAGGCAATAGGGCCGGGTAAGAGTGTGGCTCGTCTGATTTTAATGCTGTTGTTCTCTTAAAAATATTTCTTCTGTTTATTTTATGTGTGTGCCTGAGTGCGTATGTGCAGCACATAACTGTCTGGTGCCCATGGAGGTCAGTGAGAAGAGGGCATCAGGTCCCCTGGAGGTGGAGTTGTAGGTGGTTGTGAACTATAGTGTGGGTGCTGGGAATGGAACTTGGGTCTTCTAGGAAAGCAGCAAGTGCTCTTAGCCACCGAGGCATCTCTCCAGCCCTTTCTCCTCATTTAGACTATCCGTTGGCTAGTTTCCAGGCTAAGTTTAGTTTTTTCTAAAACCGGGAGCTTACAGAACATTCTGCATGACCAGAGTGAAGGCTAGAGTTGGGAACAGTGACTACTACATATGGCCACTCAGCTTCTTAAAACTGTCTTAAAAAGAAAAACAAAATGGCTCATCAGGCAAAGACGCTTGCCTCCAAGCCTGAAGCTTTAGTTTGATCCCCAGAACCACATGAGTGGAAGGTGAGAAACCACTGCTACAAGTTATTCTTTGACCTCCGCACAAGCGCTGTGGGACATGCCTGCCCCCACCCAAGTATACACATTTGTGAACAAAAAGTAAATAATAAATAAATAAATGAATGAATAAATAAATAAATAAATCTAACAAATTTAATTAAAAAACAAATTTCCTTGGGGTCAGACAGATGGTTCAGTGGTTGATTGCTCTGGCTGCTCGTCCAAAGGAGTAGGGACCAACCCCCAGCAGCCACATGGTGGCTCACAACCAGTTGACAGTTGTATTCCAGAGGATCCAACACCCTCTTCTGGCCTCTGAGGGCACTGAATACACCAGACACACAGACATACCTATGTGAATACAAAACAGCCATAAACATAAAAACAAATAAAGAAGTATAAATAAATGAATGCATAACTAGCTGTGTCCTGAAGACTGCTCTAGCCTGAGAAGCAGAACTATAATGCTATGGACCAGGTCTTTGTCTCTTTCACCCCCAGACTGTGTCTGGGACACTGTTGTCATTCAGAATGAAATTACAATTCTGGGTGTGTGCAGTGTCACCGAGGTTCAGTTGCTGAGAGAGAAGAATTCTGTTCAGGTTATTGTCAATGATAGAGAGCCAAGCTCCAGGCTGTTTGAACATTTGTCTTTCTCCGCTTTCAAAGAGATTATTGGAAGGAAGGCCTCCTCCTTGGGAGACAGCATATTTTATTTAACCTAACACTGTTTAATAAACAAGAACACATTTAAACCAAGATACAACCTAGAGCATGACTTTTTAAAAAAATGGATTTTGTTTTCTAGGGCGCTCTTAAGACTCATGAAAGACTGAATTAGACATGTAGTAGAATTAAATAAAAAGAGTCTTCAGTAAAAAGAATTATTAGCCTTTGTCTCAGGACTAATGACCTTGGCCTGTACTCAATCACACTCATGTAATTTAATCCATTATTTATGTGCTACTTGCAGAGAAAGCCCAGCACTGTCCATCCTCAGACTTGTGATTATTGTTGTGTGAGCTAAGGACTCCCTATGCAGTACGACCTGACTTCCAACCCTCAGCCCTCTTGTCTCTGACTCCTGAGTAAGGAGCTACAGGTGTGCACCGCTGGTTCCAACTCTGTGTGCAACATCTGCTTCTCACTGCCCACTCCCATTTGCCTGGTGATCACAGGCCTCATAATTCTTGGTTCAGATTGGTTCTAAAACTCCAAGAGTTTCCCCCGCTATACCACATTGCTAATTCCATAGCAACGGGGACCCAGGTTCTCAAGCACCTTCTGAATATTTAAAACCTTTAGAAAAATCAAAACTAAATACATTTAAAAGCCCAAACAGATTTCCATACATCCCATCAAGGACTACTTTTCTATGTACTTTAAGAAATATTCAAGTATCTGTTTTGATTAAAAGATACAAAATACCTAGGGAAATTAATGGTATGCAGCTCCATCCTATTACAAAACTGACCAACAAATAACAAATGATGCCAAACTTCTTTTTCCTTATAGGGAGACCAGAGATATACCTGGGTGGCAGAAGCCAGCACTTCAGATGACATAGTTTACACGTGAGCTGGGATTTCTAATCATCTCTTCTTCGGCTCCCTTGAAAAATTAAACATGTCATGCATCTATATACAGCCAGATGTCCTCAACTCCTCATTGCATTGAGTAATCCTAGTTTCTTCATAATTTGAGTTTATCTCGAAAATTACTGAACTGCATGACAAGAAATTAGACTAAAAATTAAGTTCATCCATCACCTTTTATGAGCCATGAAAAATGACACAGGGAATAAATCTTCTCGAACAAGACAGTTTCTATTCCAAGTGGCCCTCACTGTCGGGACATTGATATTCCAAACCATATCCTGTCGTGTGCTCAGCTTGGCGTGAGAAGAACAAATCAATCCCTTCCTCCCGGTTACCATGTTGATTAAAGCTGCTTTTGTCTGTGCCCCGGACACAGAGGTATTGTCGCTTTCCCCTTAAAAGGATAAGTACGTGGGAAACCAAAACAGAGGAAGGGAGTGAGTCTGTGTGGAAGATGAGCTTACTAAAGGCCACCCTCCATCTTCCCAAGGATTCCAAGCAGGCTTTTTACAGCAGAGAGAAAGAAGGCTCAGAGAAAGAAGGCTCACACACTGACACGTCTTGTGAAAATGAGCCAGGTCTGAGTCCTGGCCCAAAGCTTTGCGGCTTCCCCCATGATGCCCCTCACTAACAGATCTAAGGAAGCAGAGAAAAAGGATGGCTGAGAAGCATCCCTTGTAGTAGCTACCGAACTGAGAACCGGGAGTTCTCCTTGTCCCCTATTCCTAAAGACTCCTTCCCTCGGCTCACAGCATGTCACCGTTCCCTCTAGGTGCAACGGTTTGAATCGTGAGTGGGAAGCTGCAAGGAGTGAGTCATGCCAGGCGCCCCCTCGAAGCCCTCCTGAGGTTTCGGAATTCTCCTACCTCAGCTGCCACTTAAAGAATTCACGTACTGCCTGCATCTACGTGGTGTGGATGTCCTCTGAGATATCTAGTGAAAAGTCCCTCTCCGTAACCTGAATATCAAAGTCACAACCAATGCCCTCACAGCTGAAGCCCACTCTCGCTGACTCCTGCAGAATCAGCCCTCGCTTCCTCAGCAGGCCACCGACCAGGCACTGTGGCGCCCTACTTCTTCCTGCTCTTGGTAAATATCCCGGGCACAGGTTGATGCTTACGGGAGTTCACCAGAGAGCCGGTCATCCCACAGTGGCCTGAGTTCGAGGCTGTTTAAGCAGCCTCCATCCGTGCCCACACCTTTTATGACCGAGAAAGATGGCAAGTCTTTCAGCAGTCACGATGCCATCTTTGTGAAGAACCAACACTATAGCCACCTCACGGAGAGGCCAGCATGCTTGGACACCCACAGTGGTGCAGAGGATCCTGAGTCTGGGAAGCACACGTAAAGAGCAGAATCCTAGGCTGCCATTTGTCTCTGCCCATAGCCTTGAACCAGCGATGGGGGCCACTGACCTCCCTTGCTGAATAGCCTAATGTCCTCAGTCATTGTGTTTACTGGACCCACCTTGCCCATCAGCTTCTCTGCTGTGCTCATCAGCGTTTAAGCCTTTTTGGAAAAAGGTCACACACTCAGCTTAAGCAGAGACCTGATCTGGCCTGCTGCTGCTGAGTCACCTCCCAGAGGTTCCCTCACATCCATCAGAGCCTGGCCTGCAGCAATTTCCTCTTGGCCAGGAAATTACCAGTCACTCCTACTCTCCCAAGCTCCATTCTTGCAGCAGGTCTCTGAGCTAGCAACCCCCAGCTCTGGAAGGGTTAGGGCCAGGCTTTGTGCCCATTTGTGACAGTAGTGTGTTGAATGAGTGAGTTGAAAAACAGAAAAGCTTTAAACTTGAATCCTCTCTCTCCTATCTCCTTTGAATCTTTTGGGGGTGGGGGTTACTTATTCACTCACCAGCTCACAGCCTCCCTCTCAGTCACCCCTCCCACAATCCTTCTCCCATTCCCCCCACCCTTCTCCTCTGAGGGGATAGGCCTACCCCCTGGGTAGCCCCCTACCCTGTCACTTCAAGTCTCTACCAGGCTAGGTGCTTCTCCTCCTACTGAGGCCACACGAGGGAGTCCAGCTAGAAGAACATATCCCACTTAAGGCAACAGCTTTTGGGATGGCCCCCCACTTCAGTTGTTGGGGACCCACATGAAGACTAAGCCGCACACCTGCTACATATGTTCGGGGAGGCGTAGATCCAGCCCGTGTATGCTCTTGGGTTGGTGGTTCAGACTCTGAGAGCCCCAAGGGTCCAGGTTAGTTGACTCTGTTGGTCTTCCTGTGGAGTTCCTATCCCCTTTGGGGCCAACAACCTTTCCCCCTATTCTTCCATAAGAGTCCCCACATCTCCTTTGAGTCTTAATGGAGGGGAAGGGAGGGATTGAGTTAAGTTTGCACTTAACTATTCTTAAAAGCCCGTGATCAGTGCTTTCTCACGTTATCTCATGTGGTCCTCCCCCAGTAGAGGTAGGCAGTTCTGTGTTCACTTACATGTACAGAAAAGCAGGTGGTCCCGATCGATTCCTCTAACCACGCTCACCAATCCCTCTTGCGTCTCTTACTAGCCCGTATACTTGCTTTTCTATAGTTACCTCTTCCCATTCTTTTCCCTTCCTTCTTTGTTTAAATGCATGTGCGTATCTGAGTGCATGCACTTATGCGCATGTGATGCATGTGCCTGTTTGTATGCACGTGTGCATGCATGCCCATGGGAGTCCAGAATGACTGCTCCTTATTTACAGTCTTCCCAGGGTGGTTGGGAAGAACACATTCCCAGGGATGGTGAAGGATGCCCACTCACAGGTTTAACAAGGAATTCTTTTTTTTTTTTTTATAATAAGCACTGAGGGGCTGCAGAGATAGCTGAGCAGTTGAGAGTGGCTGCCGCTCTTACGGAGGGCCTGGGATTAGTTCCCAGTACTCCTATGGTAACTCATAACCATTTCTAACTCTCCTTCTGGGGCCTCTGATGTCCTGCTCTGGCCTCCATAGTCACTGCACGCACGTGATGCATATACATACTCTCAAGCAATCATTCATACAAATAAGATAAAAATCAATAAAATCTCTTTAAAATGCACCACCTTTAAAATGCCAACATCTGTTGTGTGATTCAAAATTTCTGAGTGGTCCTCAGAAACCCACATTAAAAGATTTAAAAATTATATTTGTTTATTTGTCTATAGGAGTGTGTGTAGGCCAGAGGACAACTTGAGGGAGTTGGTTTTCTCCTTCCACCATGTAGGTCCTGGGAATTGAACTCAACCAGGCTTGGCAGCAATCACCTTTACCCACTGAGCATCCCAGGGGCAGAGAAACCCACATTTAAAAGATATTCCCTAGCTGATTCTTGCTCAGAGGATCTCAGTACTAAATCTTGGCTTCTGGTGGTCGGGAAGTGTGCCTTGTTTACTGTACTACCTCCCCGATCCCTGTCAGAGGACTTGTGCTCTGTATGAATTTTTAGGTGTGTGTGTGTTACTCCATCCTGTCTCTGATATGACAGACTTGATGTACCCAGAGAACACTTCTCCAGAATGTGAGAAGGATACCAGTCCATGTTTAAGTTGCTAGGAGCATTCTTGATGCCAGCTTTTCATTCATGCCACAACAGTTAGGGTTGAGTATGCTTTGAAAATGAGTAAATTTTGGGGGGACAGGGGCATATTTAATCAGCCCTGGCAGGAAGCTGCAAATAGGTGGAAATGACATCATAAACACAATCACCTGGTCTGTTAAAGAAGGTACACTCTTCCCTCTCAAACTGATGCCATCTGGTCACCCGCCATGACACAGAGACCCCGCCCTAGGAATGCAAAACGCCTAATGAGAACACATAATCTAATTCTCCATGACACTTCCATATCTACTCTAATATGGAAAATCTCAATGAAATGGATTCTGCAGGAACAGATTTTCATTATTGAAAAGCCATGTCAGAATAAATTAGCATGAAGAAGAAGCAGGCAAGCCCTGGATTGGATTGTTCAGAACGATGTGATTATCCACCCATTGGTACCGTTGTTCCATATTCATTTAATGGGCATTTGGAGCCGTTAAGTATTGTTCTTGCTCCTAGCAAGAAAACGGAATTATCAGTCCCGTCTGAATCTCTGCCTGCTTACTTTAGCCTCTCCCTGCTACTGCCTTGTTATTTGGCTATCATGGGTCTTGGATCAATAACCATAGCAGCAGCACAGTGGGTGGGAGGAGTGTAGTGAGAATTCTGGACTTTCGGTTTCTTTAAAAAACACAGAAATGTTATAAGAGTATGTTTTTGTTTTAAGCCCAGGTATGGGGATATGGGGCTGCTTTGCAGCAGCTGACTATGATTTGCCTCATGCTCTAGCAAAGGCATGGTTTTGCCAGCTGCAGATAGTTTCTGCAGTGGTGTGACTTTTGGAATTCTGGGGGTTGGGGGTAGGCAGAGCATAGAGCAAGACCTGAGCTCCTCTTTTGATAGGTAGGCTACAGAACTGAATCCAAGCAGATTGCCAATAAACGGGTGCTGGTGTGGTTAGAAGCTTATAGGTAAGTGTCTTAGGGTTTCTATTCCTGCACAAACATCAGGACCAAGAAGCAAGTTGGGGAGGAAAGGGTTTATTCAGCTTACACTTCCAATTGCTGTTCATCACTAAAGGAAGTCAGGACTGGAACTCAAGCAGGTCAGGAAGCAGGAGCTGATGCAGAGGCCATGGAGGGATGTTCCTTACTGGCTTACTTGCTTCTCCTGGCTTGCTCAGCCTGCTTTCTTATAGAGCCCAAGACTACCAGCCCAAAGATGGTACCACCCACAAGGGGCCCTCCCCCCTTGATCTCTAATTGAAAAAATGCCTTTCAGCTGGATCTCATGGAGGCATTTTCTCACCTGAAACTCCTTTCTCTGTGATAACTTCAGCTTGTGTCAAGTTGACACAAAACCAGCCAGTACAGTAAGCATGGGTTCTGAAAGCCTTTACTCTGTGGCAGCTTTGGTGAAAGTCCCCTTCTCTTTCTAGACCTTGCCAAATAAGCCCTATGACGTCTAAAATGTGCCCTTGTCAGATCCTGACTCATCCACTACTTCACAAATGGGCACTTGGTTCTGTGCTGACCAGTGACTGCTGGTGTGTAGCCGCCCTCACTCCCATCTTAGTGTCCTTTCCGACTGTTATCAAGTGTGGTTGGATATTAGAAAATATACACATAAGACAGGAAAAGTAGCCCAGCCATTTCCTCTTCTTTGTATTCACATTTGCATGGAACATCCCTAGATATGGAGACACTGGAAGGTGGATACTTTGTGCTGTTCATCTGCCAACTATCTCCACAGTTGGCATTTGGCAGACACAGGTTGAACGTTCAATGACTGGGTCAACGTTCAGTTACCTGTGACATTGGCTTCATTGTTCCTGTCTTACAGACTTGGCAACTGGAACTTAAATAGTGTACTGGTAGTGTGCACAGTTTCTGTGTGGACTCTGGAGCCTTGCCCCATATCCCCCTTCTCTTGGCTGAGCACAGTGGTGGGTGGGTAGGGGTAGAGACTAAGTCTTCATGAATCCTCTCTGCCGTAAGTCTGGACATCTCATTCTCCTCTATCTGGGTGTGCTGAAGGAAATGCCTGATTGCCTTCCTCACCAAGGAAACTTCTTATTTGGCTACTACCAGCCTCACTTCTGGACTTGAGGCTTTTTAAAAATAACAATCAGAGCTCATTTTCAATATTTATTACAAGTTGCCATTCTCTCTGAATGTTCTTTCTGGTCTGAATGTAGGTGTGAAGGAGAAGTTTGATGGGGCCCTTGACATATTGAATGTGGCTTTGGTGTATTGCTACCCACAGGCTTCTGCCACCTGTCACTCTTGCTGTTTCTCCCTGTGAGATCTACAGGTGTTCCTCCTCCCCGCCTCTCTTCCCTCCCTCCCCAGCCCCCTGTCCTCTACTCTACTCTTCTCTTCTTTCCTTCCCTTTCCTCTTTCCTTCTTCCCATTCCCTCTTCTCTTCTTTCCTCCTTCCTTTCTAGGGCTGTGTTCAGGGAACCATGACCCACTGTAAAGGGGATGGGTGGAACACAGTATGGGAAGTTGAACTCATAAAGACTCCCATGGATATTTGAACTATCTCTGCAAGCAACTAGGTTGCTAGCACTGGCTATCCCTGCAACATTTCCTGACTCCTGGCCTGAGGTGGGTAAACATCTTATCCAACCAGAGTGTGCTATGTCAGGACCAATCAGCAGCAGTACCCTTTCCGCCCCAGAATCTATACCAGGAACCAAAACTCTTCTCTCTGCACTCTTCCCAGCAGCCAAGGCTCTGGACTAGGGAGCAAGCCTGTCTGCACACACTACCTGCTGTCCTGGCTCCATGCATGTCCTTAATTTCCACAAGTGGCAAAAGATCCTGTCATTCAAGTAACCCCACCACCGTTTCCCTTTCCTCTTCAACTTCATGGATCACATACAAGTGGTCCTCCATTCTTCATTCCTCAGTTGTACCCCAAAGAAAAGATGTCTCCACCCCATCCAAAAGCAACACCCCTGTGTAGGTGAACCACCAGGGCAGATGTGGACCTCCCTGCTAAATTCTGTCCAAAGGTCTGACTCCACTTCCTCCAGCCACCTCAAATGGTAGCAGTCACTGTCCAAAATGTCATCAAAGGTGATGGACTTCATGCAGGCACACTTGAAGCGCCCATTCCCCAAACCAAAGCTTCTAACAGTGCCCAGAAGTTCCACCTGGGTTTCTGTAGCTCCCTTTGGTTTTTCTAGGAGACAGCTCTTTCTCAGAACATCTACAGAGCTATGCAGATGTGCCATCACATGGGCTGCCCATGGCTGCCTCTTGGGGGGCGGTGGATGCTTGACTGTGATTATTTACAAATCAGGGCGAATGCAGACAGTCGTCCCCCATGAGGAGAGGCTGATGCATGAGAAATTTTAAAATGGAGTTTATCCAGCCTCAGTTAAATCTAGTTTTACAAATTCCATCTGACTCCTCCGCAGAAGAAAGCTCATTGCTGTTTATTATTGTTACCATTACACCCTAAACCTGTCTGGGTGGCAGTGTGTGAGCTATCCGGGTGAATCACAGGGTCTCCAGGAAGGTTGTCAGAGGCCTGTTATTTCTTTTAAAAAGCAAAAAGGATTTATGCGATATAACTAAGTACCAGAAAGAGAAGGTTATTTCTAAGCAGTTATCAGAAAATAAAGTGAAAGGTGTGAAATGGGAAAAATGATCTTTGAAGAAAAGCATTCCAGCAACCCAGGACTCACAAATCAAAAGATAAATGGTTTCTTTTTCTTCATCCTCACATCTTTAGAGACAACCAGTTTTATCCAGTCAGGGTTATCCAGCAAGTATTATGGGCATTATAACAGCTCGTGATTAAAGCAATTTTAAAAAGAGCATCCCAGAAAGAGTCTCCGGGCGGTCTTTTAGCTACTGAATAGGTCACCAACACCCAGGCATTGGGTGTGTTGGGATTTCCTAACATGAGACCTTCCTCCCAGGTCCTTCGTTACCCCTGAGGCAATTGCATGTCCAAAACCGGGGGCACAGGAACAAATCTGCCTGTAACTTACAGACAGCCTCAGAGCCAGCCTAGCTGTTGTGCTGCTTTTCTACCCTTTCAATGCAAGCAGCCAAGGCCTGTCCTTCTTCCTTGGACCTTGCTTGACCTCATCACCTCTCCAGAGTCCAACAGACATGTGTGTAGGACATATCCTCAGGTTCAAGACTGACCACTGACAAGAATTCTTCCACTGAACTGCATCTGCAAATTCCTAGAGTCTCTGACACCATCTGTTTGAAAACACCATTAATGTAGAAATAGCTTTGAGAAGAGCAAACACCACAGTAAAACATGGACCTGCTTTGATCATTATTCATTCTTATCTTTAGTCAGTAGCTCTCTCTTTTTTTTTCTCAGTTTCAGCAATATAATTGAATCTTTAGGGTAAACGTTTTTCTAAACAACTTTTGTCTGAATTGTTTCTGGCTGGCAGAAACTATGTAATATCATTAAATATTTTCTGAGGTAGTACTTTTGATATTTATGATATCTTCCATACTGTTAGAGATTCCCAGTAATATAATTTTTGAGTCACATAAGACATTCTTGTTTGCATTTATTATTTAGCTGTAGTAGTCTAAATAACTAGAAATAACTTGGGTTCAGTGACCAATAGGGAGACTTAAACCAAGTCCACCAAGAAGCAGTTTTGGTTCACAGCTTAAACAAAGCAACCCATTGAAACAGTGCCAAAAAACCAGTGTGTGTGTGTGTGTGTGTGTGTGTGTGTGTGTGTGTGTCTGCCTGCCTGTCTGTCTGTCTGTCTGTCTACATTAAGGGTGTTTCATATATGTGGTTTTCTTTGTTCAAGACAAAGCAAGATCATAAAATCTAATTTTGGAAAATCTAAAGAAAAAAATCCTAAAATCTAACTTCCATGAGTCATTTTCTTAGGTCTGTCTCTTTAAAGCAGTAGAAGACAGTTCAGTTTACACACTGTGTACCAGGCACTGGGCTGACAGATTCTGTGATAGTTTGTATATTTTCCAAAACACACTGTGGACACTGTGATGGTCTTTAGAAATGAGGCATTTAATTTGGGAGTGGGGCCCACTTTGTTATTGGGATTAAAACCATTTAAAATTCAGGCTCCTTTATCTTCCTGCTGTGTGCCATGTGAGGCTGTGACAAAAAGCCCCAGACGTATGTGTCTTGACCTCGGGTTTTACAGCTTCCCTAACGCTGAGAAATACATTTCTGTTCTTTATCAATTACTGAGCATCACAAATGGACTCAGATGACGTGTAGCCGCCAATTTGATCTGCCTTTAACACTGATTTGGAAAGGCATTATTACACCTACTCTGTAGTTGGAGAAGTGGAGGTTCAAGAAGTTATCATATTTATTGGAAGTCACACAGTTAAGAGTTTGAATGTGGGCCTGACTGATTGTGAAATCCATAAGGTCAGAGAAGTCTTCAGTCCGGGTTGTCATTTTCTACAATCAAGCAAAGAATGGGAGCCTGAGAACTCTCCCAATTAGAGCCTCGGCATGTACAGTGATTCTGAACTCCTTTGCCCATCAGTGCTGATCTGTCTTCATCAGCTCACCACACGTGGTTCCTAGACACAGGGACGGACTGACCCAATGCCTCTTCCCAGCACCTCTCTTTGCCTCGGGTAGAGATTCTATTCTGTAGAGCCCTTGAAGTCTTTCCTAACTCCACCCCTCATCTTCCTTTGTTATTTCTCCTTGTTGCTTAACTCACTGACTGTAGCTTCCTCTGGAGTGGACATGTCATTTCAGTGCATCCCTATTTCAGTTAATATTCTGAAGAACATGAGTTATTCAAAATACTTTTCTGGAAATCACTGAATATAACAAAGGAATTACAAGATATACTGCGCATATATTGTAACTGACAATATATTTTATAGTATCAACCTAGAGAATGACTCAATGAAAAATCTTGGTCCTAAAACTGTGTGAAAGAAATTGGAAGGGATCTTCTCTACCCAAATTGATGCAAATCAAGAGATGAGAAAACAGGCTCCAAAACAAACATTACCCAAACAGACAAACAAAAGAAGACTGCAGACTTCAGATGAGAAAACGAGTCAGGTTGAGCTTCTAGTCAGATGAATGAAAGGACAGAAGAAGGCTTGATAGGTGGGCTAGCTTAGCTAAAAAGAAGTCTGCCTAAAACCTAGCAGTTGCCATCTTCCCACCTTCAAGAATTGCAGTCGTTACCCTTCAAGGTCACAGAGCACAAAGCTGTGCCTGCCTCTGTTACCTACCTTCCCTCCTCTTCGTGAATTGACTCATCTTTTATCACGTGTACAACAGACTGCCCAGCCACATGCTCCAGTATATCAAAGCAGAGACTCTTCCAACTGACACTGACACCAAGACCCTTTCTTATGGAAGGGTTGGTGTCATAAGAGTTGGTAACCTATCGCACCTCCGGTGCAGGCAGATGTATCTCCGAGTGCATGGTGGTCCTGCAGTTAGGAAGCCTGCTTCAGCTAATTTAATATCTCCATAAGCAGATTTATTTTGACAGAATGCCACCCTCTCCCCCACCCACCCAGCTTTTGTTGCTTGTTGTTCTAGCAGGAAGACTTTAGCCTTCTTTGGGATACAGTTTGGAAAAGGTTAACTAACGCTCCCTTCCTGTTCACGGGGCCAGTTCCTCCCATACTCTCCGTTTGCCTCGGAAGCCCTTACCCTGCTGCTCCCCTGAAGAAGTTTGAAATACACTTTACGATGGTGAGAGTCAAGGGTATGGGCTTTCACAGTCTTTGCCAAGTGCAGAGTCATCTCTTCTTCAGTGGTACCTTGGAAATGTAGCACTTTAAAACCCCCATTTAAAATTAAAACTCTGAAAATATTTTAGGTAAGAGCAGGTGGCTTTTTGTTTGGTGCC
This sequence comes from Uromys caudimaculatus, assembly GCA_028551405.1. Classification (NCBI taxonomy): domain Eukaryota; kingdom Metazoa; phylum Chordata; class Mammalia; order Rodentia; family Muridae; genus Uromys; species Uromys caudimaculatus. The sequence goes on along the minus strand of CM052703.1, from coordinate 83,006,175 downwards.
ATGTGTAATGGCTTCTATGGAAACCTATTTATAAGTGGGCCATTGTTTGACATATTTTATTTCAGTAGGTTTGTTGTTTGGGAAGTTACCTTTCAAAATATGCTTTTATAAGCAAAAGTTTGGTCTTCTGGTACTGTTGTATAATGTTCAGAATAATTTATATCAGAGAAAAATATCTTCTCTGAAGAACCTCGAGTGACTTCTCACGTCAAAGTATGTCAGCCTATCTATTGTTAAGGCTAAGGGAAGCTGGCCATGTCTCCATCCCTGAGCCTATTCAGGCTGTCACTTGATTCATTTACTTAGTCTATTAGTTACTAAATATTTATGGGGCACCTATTTTGTGCTAGATTTGGGATGCTGAGGATAACATGGTGAGAAAGACGGAAAAAGTACCATGGTTTCCTGCATCTATACACTGATGGAACTAAGTAAAAGAGAATATTCCAGAGAAGTGGTAAGGGCTATTAAGGACACAGGGCAGTGCAGGAGGGGAGAGCCTGGCTAGATGATAGATGAACTGAAACCTGAAGGACCTACAGGGCTCATCCATGAGGTCAAAGAACCATAGACAAAGCAGCAGTAGGTGCAAAGGCCTTAGCTAGGGACAAACTTGAGAGTCTCCAGGTCAGAAAGGCATGGGATGAGGCTTGCAGAGTCTGGTATGGGGGTAGCTAGTCAGCAGCCAGGCCAGGTCTTAAAGGGTGGGTATTTCAGGCTTGTTGGTTTGCTTCATGGCTATACAAACAGCTTTCTTAAAACTGGAGGACACGCTTGCCCTTTATACTTGTTCAATATCCATTAGCATTTTCAGATGATAGAGAAAGCCATCTTTCAGCTGGGCAGAGGTGGCTCACGCCTTTAATCTCAGCACTTGGGAGGCAGAGGCAGGTGGATTTCTGAGTTTGAGGCTAGCCTGGTCTACAGAGTGAGTTCCAGGACAGCCAGGGCTACACAGAGAAACCCTGTCTTGAAAAACCAAACCAAAAAATAAAAATAAAAAAAACCACCTTTCCCTTTCCCTCCTGGGTGAGGAATAGCACCCCAGACCAGCCTGGTGTAGCTCAGAGGAGTCATATGATCAAACTGACCTAAATCAGAGTGTCTTGGAAATTGTATGAGAACTGTTAGAAAGAAAGATTTCTCTTCCTCCTGGGCTTATATACAATACTATGTAGATATAAGTACAGGACTGTGACCCTCAGAAGCTGGAGGGTGAAAGTCACATTCAGCAGAGAGGGACCAACAGATGGAGAATGGCCATCCTGACAGCATGATTTAAGCCTTCTAACAAGATCAGGCGACAGTCAACTTTGCTCTTGAACTTTTTAGTTATGTGACCAATAAATTCAAGCTGGGTTGAATTGAGTCTTGTTTGACCTTTGCATTTGCTACTAAGGCAGCCTCATGTCATTCCTATTTCAGTTTCTATGTCTTCCACTGGATGAAGCCGGACTCTTCATCTGTCAGAAATAACCAGGACCTAGTACCCGCTTCTCTTTCCCACGTTATCTTTTGTAACTGCTCACAGCTCCCCTAACAACACAGAACTTCTTCTAAGTCTCAGAATTTGTCAGCTGTGACAGACAGAGTGGTCTAGGGGAACAGAGCCAACAGGTTATGTATACTATAAAAAGATATTTACCTGAATGGCTCAAATAGTAGGGCTGAGCAGGTCTGATGGTGACAAGCTGAAGGCTGGAGATGCTTAGAACCTGGCAGTCTACAAAACTGGTGGCTGCATATGGGATGGATCCCCAAGTGGGGCAGTCTCTGGATGGCCTTTCCTTCAGTTTCTCCCTGTTCCACTCTTTGTCCCTGTATTTCCTTTAGACAGGAGCAATTCTGGGTTAGAATTTTTGAGAAGGGTGGGTGGCTCCATCCTCAATCGGGGCCGTACCTAATCTCTCCATATGGTCTCTACAGGTTTGATCTCACCTTTGTTGGGTATTTCAGCTAATGTCATCCCTTTTGGGTCCTGGGAGCCTCTTGCTTTCCTGGCATCTAGGACTTTCTGTTGGCTACCCCTGTTCCCCATCCCCCATCGCTACACACCTCTGTTCAATTTCCTGACCTTCTGTACATCTCCCCTGTTTCCTCCTACACATGACCCTGCCCCCCGTTTTTCTTTCCCCACCCTCTCTTCCTCCCAAGTCTCTTCCACCCTCTACCTCCCATGATTATTTTGTCCCCCCTTCTAAGGAGGACTGAAGCATCCACACTTTGGTCTACCTTCTTCTTGAGCTCCATAGGGTCTGTAAGTTGTATCGTGGGTATTCCGAGCTTTTTCCCTAGTATCCCTTCATACTCTCATTCATCTAGGTGGACTATAAGCGTCTCTGCTGTTGTCTGTTTCTATCCTCACATCATACACTCCTTAAGGCAAGGTCCATGAGTCGCTGTGTCCTTAAAGGCTTAGTATTATGCTTGGCACAGACTAAGATCATCAATAATGCTTGAATCGATAAATGTCTTTCTGTGTTACTTACACTCATAGCTCCTTGAAGAGGGACAATATTTCACTCTTATTTGTATTATTTATAACATGCATTTGACTTCATTTATAGAATGCAGTTAGTCAATATTTGTTGGAAAAAATAGATGGAGGAAGTAGATCTCATCAGACTGTGCTATCTGCTTCCAACCCCCCCTTGTCATTACCATCCCTGGAGCTCCTGTGTCTTCATCATTTCCTGAAGGCTGCAGCTCTCTACGCTGTCCTAACACTAACAATAATTTAATTACTATCCATATTAATGAAGGAGATGCTGCCGAGAACTAGTTTTAGATACTCGGCTGCTTACTTCTCCTGAGGAATTTCTCCTGCTTTCATGTCCAACTCCCAGCAGGCATCCTTGTCCCCGCCAGTAGCTGGATCTCTTACAGTCTCAGTTCCATGCTTCCCATTATGTTCTGATTATACTGTGTCATTATCAGACAGCGCGGAACCACTGCAGCCTAACTCTCTGTTCCCATTTGAACTTTCAATCTTTGGACCGCTCTGTTCCCCACTCACAACTGAATCTTCTTCCCTGACCATGACAACGTCCACCACTATCAGCAGTCCCTCCAAATTTAGATTCTGCCCCAGTAATGGTTCAGAAGATAAAGCAGGGAAAAGGCCATCTGCTTCTTCACTCCCTGAATGTGAGTCTAATGGAAGACTCAAAATTAGATACATGAGGAAATTTACAGATGAGTGATTAAAAATTATGAGCAAAGCATGGCTATGATGAGTTTGCACAATAACCCCGTCTTACTCAGTCTCAGGGGTGGAGAGATCTCCCCTGAAGAATATTAAAAGAATTTCCTTGGGGAAAAAAGAAAGAGCATTTCAGCAGTTTGAATATTAATTTTTAATCATTTCAGAAATCTACTCAACTCTCACCTAGAAATCTCACTGAGAGTAGCTGTTCACGGATCTCAGTATTTCTGGTCTTTAACTACATCCCTCTATGGTACTCATCTTAGGCATTGCCTGTCACCTATATTTTATGTTTGTCTCCCCCAGCCCCTACCCCTACTTTAGGATGTTTCTGAAGTGAAATGATCAAAGCAGACACGTCTACTGAAAACCTAATACATGCAGTTCACAGGTATCCTGTGCTGTATTTGCAAACTAGAATGAAATCGGCACCTTGGGTTTTACCATTAAAAATGGTGCATGGGCTGCCTAGCTTGTCTCCCCATGTATGTGTCTCTGGAAGGTTTCTTACTTGCCTTTCACTAGAAAGCAGCACAAGCCGTCCCCCCAGAAACCAGAAAGCTGCTCTGTTCAGTTGGCCAAGTCATTCTGACAGCTTAATGTCCAAGTCCTTCCCCTGGGGCAAGGGCATCTGCTAGGTTTGTTACAAAATGTTGTTCCTCTTCCATCTCATGAATTCCTCCCACTGCCCCAGAGAACCAACTGTCTGCTTGGAGCTCTTGGGATGAAATGCTAACTGCTGTCTGCTGGCCAGAGCAGGCTCCTGCTGAGGGCCACCTCTAAGAAATGCCTACATCTGAGCTGTTGACTGCTCTCTCTTTGGCCAGGAATCATCTGAGTTCTATCTCGAGCTTTCTTTTGAACACCTGACTTCTCTGGAAACAGAGACAAAAAAAAAAAAAAAAAAAAAAAAAAAAGGACCCAAATAGAAAATGAGGTCACTGGAGAGTGAAACACAGTGAACTGTCCCTGAATTTCAGAGCCTGAAGAATAAAGAAGGTATCTGAACTGGTTCTCGCATGCCTGCGTAAGGACGCTAGGGAGAGTGCTCATCTTCGGATAATCACTTAACGTGTGTGCACGTGTGTGTGTGGGGTGGGGGGAAGAGAGAGAGAGCCCTAAAGACCTATCTTGAACTTTACTCTCACTTGGGAGATCAAGTTGTGATTAGCCTGCAGCCATCCAAGGCAGCTCATTCACTGAAGATATTTCACACTGTGTTGAGGCTCTTGGAGCCGTAAGTCTGGATATAAGCCTTCCTGCCATCACCTTGTGGCTGGTGTCCTGTATGATGCTGTGCTGGATGGAAAGAGCTCGGAATCAGATGGACCTGTCCTAAGGATTCTTAATCATCAAAGAGAGGGAGGAGCTAAAAAAGACGTTATAGATACAGAATAGAGGAAGACGGTTAACGGGGTGTGGAAGGATCTGTCCATTACCTGGATCTTGAGAGAAATGGTCAAGCAAAGTTCATGAAAAGACCTATGTTTCTGGTGTGGTCAGTGGGCTGTGTGGTCAGTGGTGTGGCTGCTGTGGAGGAAGGGAGGCAGTAGTTAGTCCCGGGAAGGGGTCATGGGGGAGGGAGACACTCACAGCCTTTAAGATGTTTGTGAATGGGGAATCAGGACAGGAAGAGAAAGCATTTGGACAATCCCAGTCACACGGTCATCAGATCCTGGCAGAAGGCTTTCTTCCCCAATGTAATGAGCTTCAGCTCAGCAGAATGCTGCAAAGGAGTGATGGAGTAGGTCCCGGCTCCTTCATCAAATAGTTGCATTTAATGCTGAGTGTAGATACTGATACCTCCTTCTCCAGTCATAGAGGTTTAGAAGCAGAGCACAGGGAAAGAAAGTGTGGCCTCAGCACCTGCTCAACAGGCTCACTGCCACCCAGGACAGCTTCCTACTTCCCACTCAAGACCTTGCCTTTCATCTGCCCCTTAGAGGACTCAGGGTGGGTTTCAGTGGTCACTGTCTGAGGTGACTATTGTATTATTCTGACCCGGATTCTATACCTGTCCATAGTCTTCCCAAGAACCCAGCAGCACCAACATTCTCTAGACAAATGTATACTCTCTACCCTTTCTCCCTTCAAAAACCTGTGAATAGTGAGTGGTCTTGGCTCATTCTGAAATCAAGAGCCTGGCTGGGCAGTGGTGGCGCACGCCTTTAATCCCAGCACTCGGGAGGCAGAGGCAGGCGGATTTCTGAGTTCGAGGCCAGCCTGGTCTACAGAGTGAGTTCCAGGACAGCCAGGGCTACACAGAGAAACCCTGTCTCCAAAAAAAAAAAAAAAAAAAAAAAAAAAAAGGAATCAAGAGCCTGAATTCCAATGTGTTGAGTGACAAGCATTACCCATCAGGGGAGACAATGGCAGTATTGACCTGCTGACAGGAAGCGGGCCTGTCCACATGCTCCAGGGACAGCTCGCAGACAGGTTTGTCCTCAAACACAATTGCTGGCTTTTTCCCATGTTCCACAAGAGAAGGGGTACACATTCCAGACAAGGAGACTATTTGTTTTCCCACCGAAAAGGACACGTGTTACCCAGAGGTCAAGCCCAGGCCAGGGCCATGTTTGCTGTGCTAAGTCAAACCTTTTCCCAGAGGACTGATCATTCTGACAACCGCCCAGCTGTTGTCACTTGGGCTGAGAATGTCACTTCAGCTGTTCTGTACAAATACCCATACTGGCTGGCCAAGCTTTCAGGTTTGTTTATAGACCAAAGTCAAGGAATGAATGCCTGGGCTCCAAGCAAGGCTCCGTAGCAAACAGGCAGGTGAGAGGCAGGGGTGGGCTACCAGGCTGCCCCACCTCTAGTTTTAGCAAGAAAAGCAGAATTCTAACCATAGGGATGTCTTCAAATACAGTTTGGCTCCTTCATAAGAAACCTGATGAGACCACCAGGGTGAGTAAGAAAGAAGAAGAACAATGACTTTCACTCCACTTCCTGTTCTCAGTGGTGTGGAAAGTCAATGTTTGGTTTTGAGACAGGGTCTTGCTATGCAGCCCAGGCTGGCTTCCAATTTTCAGTTTTCCAACCTCAGCCTTCTAAGTGCTGAAATCACAAGGATGTGCTAGCATACCTGGTTGGAAATTATTCAGTACTGCCTCCTGTAGTTGCATATTATTTTTTTGAGACAGAAATAGCAATAACAATAGTGGTGGAATTTACATGATGAAATCATGTAACATCTTAGGAGACGTTGACTACAAACACCAACTTCCACTAAATTCTCAGTATAGCCCATAGAGATGTGTCCCAATAATGCCAAGGATGTGTTTGTTGTATTGGGCAAAGTCACAAAGACAAATGAGAACCTTTACCTATGAGAACTCCCTGTAGTGGGTGCCTGAGGACACCCCAGCCAAGGGTCTCTCACATTTTATAGCCCTTGGTCATGGTTCACAGGATTAAGGTGATACCTTAGCACAAGTATTGATCTCATCCAAAGCTTACTGTTCTAGGTAGCAAACAAACCCAGATACTAAGTAGGTGGCTCCCAAAGTTGCCTACATGCCACTGAAAGGGTGTATTCATGGTAACACAGAGGCAGCAACTAGGCTCCCTCCCAATTCTGATGGGAAGCATGGTTATTTTGCTGCTTAAGACTATGGGCAGGTGACTCAGTACATGAGCAAGGGTGTGTCTACTGTGTTGTCTTAATTTACTTGACTTATTGGAAGTAAGGATTCAGTGAATTAATGTACATGAAATGCTTTGGATGCTTCTGTCAAACAATCCCTGACTAATTCATGCTAGTGATCATCATTCCAGTAGATTATAGCACATGTATGGTGGGTTGGATTTTAACAGAAGATAATTAATAATACATGTTCAGGCACACGTGGAAGGTAGGCACACCTTCTTGGGGGAGGCTTTGGTAACGGTGTCAAGGTCAGGAAAGTTGCCGCTACTCACCTTGACAATAAACCAACAAACCATCAACAATGACAATAGAGGCCAGCATCCATTCAGCGCTGGCTCTATGATGGCAGCTTGAGAATCTATGATGTCCGTGCTTCAGACCATCCTCTCACTGTATCGAAGGTAAAGTTCATAAAAACGAGCCGGATCAAGGTGGTAAAGCCAGATGTGCGAGAAGAAAACTGATTGTCTGACCATGGGGCTTGCGTTCTACACTCCACTGTTGTCCTTAACTCAAAACCACTAACCCAATATCTTTGGTCTCTGGATTACACATTCTGTAGGTGTGGTGATTTTAATGAAATGTCTTCCTCAGTATCAGGCATTTGAGTAGTTGATCCCCATTTGGTGGCACTGTTTTGGGAGGCTTAGAAGTTATGGTCCTATTGGAGGAAGAATGTCACAAGAAGCAGCCTTTGAGAACTTAAAGACTCATGCCATTTTGAGTTTGCTCTCTCTGTTTTGTGTTGGGGTCCAAGATGTGAGCCCTTAGCTGTTGCTCCAGCCACCAAGCCTGTCACCTCTCTCCATTACCATTGACTCTAACTTGCTGGCACCATAAACCCAAATAAACTCTTTCTTTTAAAAGCTGCCTTGGTCACGATGCTTTATTACAGCAATAGAAATGTAAGTGAGACACCAGGTAACACAGGTCAGTCAGACACAGTCCTTGTCTTCTCGGGTGACAGTTAGCCATGGAGGCAGATACAGAATCAATACGCAGAAAGGGATCAGCCAAGGTTTCCAATAAGCACAGTTGGGTATATGAAAGGGATTCAATACATTAGGTTACAATTAAAGGGAGAGCAGTAGAACCCACTGACAGCAGGGCTCTCTGTAGACACTAGGGGGTATACATGCCAGCAAGATGGGCCCAGTCCACCACAGCTATAGAGGACGGCAGCAGGACTTACGGAAAGATGTTAGCAAAGTTTACACTTAATATGAGTGCAAAGCTTCGGTGAGCATCCTGTGTGTGTGTGTGTGTGTGTGTGTGTGTGTGTGTGTGTGTGTGTGTGTGTGTGTGTGTGAAAAGGAACTAGAACTAGGGCTGGAGAGATTGTTCAGTTCAAATATGAGAACCTGATTGCAGACGCCTAGGATCTATGTAAACATCTGGGCATAATGGCATCCGAGTGCTTTGGGGTGAGAACAAGAAGATCCCTGGGGCTTGTTGGCCAGCCAATTAGTGGGAGACCCTGGTCCAGTGAAAGACCCTGTTGCAAAAAATGAGGTAGAGAGTAATGAGGATCATACCTCTTGTCTATTTCAGGCCTTCACAGGTACATTCATGGTACATGCACCTGAACACTTGCACACCTGCACACACCTGCACACACCTGCACACACCTGCACACACCTGCACACACCTGCACACACCTGCACACACCTGCACACACCTGCATACACCATACAGAACAGGACAGGAACTACTTTAAGAAACTAGAAAGTGTGTGTGGAAGGCCCCGGAGAGTGCATGGATTTGACCCTTAACTGGAAACAATTCCTTTAGAAAGCTTTACAAAGTGCTTGCTGGCATGTAGCCAACCTTTGAAGGAAAGTCTGCCATCTGCCCTCGAAGAGGAGAGCATACCAGGCTCTGAGAGAACAGGCCCAGGAGGGACCAACAAAGAAAGCAGCATTGGGAAGACAAGAAGGAAGCAAGCTACTTGGAAGCAAACATGGTGTCTAACTGAGGTGGTGATGAGGGGCTGGAACCTGGGTCTCCAGCATCAGCAGCAGTTCATCCAGGAACTGGACTTCGCTGGAGCTCTGGGGAATCCTAGAAAGACAGAACATGGCCAGTCAGAGTTTACCAGGTCTTGACCATCTCTCTCCTACCCTCCCTTCTTTTGTACCTCAGGAAAAGCCATGCCAGGTGGACCGTAGTGCGATGTCCCTTGAGTTATCTCCCGTCTGTAGCCTTGCAGTATGGATGCAGTATAGACTCAGTTCTCGGCCAGTTTTCTGGGATCTCTTGTCTACTCTATTTTGCCTCAGGTCTATTCAGGCCATGGTCATCCATAGCTCTCTCTCCATCTTTTCTTTGGCTTCAAATGCCCAATTTTAATATCTCCTCTAGTCTTAACCTCCCAAAATGATCTAAGCTGCAAACCTCCCTTTGCTAGGCAGTACATGCAGATGTCAGCCACCCACAGCCTAGAGCCATCCAACTCACCTCTTTAAAGAAATAGAAAACAACACAAAGACCCTGTTGTGTATAGGGAGGAAGAGAACATCCTCCTAGTGTCCCTTTTCACATCTTTCTTGGACCTTGCTCCGTGCTCTGTAACTGACCCACCCCTGTCCCCACCCAATGCCTGATAGCCCCTGTCTCATCCTACTGGTCTTGATTTCTCTCTGGGTTATTGCTACCCCAGGGCCTCCTACAGAGTTGGCTTTCCTGGAAGTTTAGGTACCAGGTAGCTTTTAACATATCATTTTAGCAGTCCCAGCCCACATCCTAAAGAGCTGATGGACATTCCCTGCTGTGGGGACTCTTACCTTGGCGGGCTCCTCAGGAGGCCAGGCTCTCGGGGAGGGGGGCTCAGGGGGTTGGGGGGTGGGTGGAGGGGTTCTTCCTTGAGAGTCTTCTCTGCTCTACCCTAAGCATCACATTCCTATTAACAGAGAAAGAACCTCCCCAACTCTTCCCACAACCTCAGGACCATTTGCTTATCCAAGACCCCTTAAGGGGCTCTGACATACAATCCAGAACTTTCTCCAAAAAGCCTGGGGATATGCTTTCCCTTCAGCATGTCTCAGATGGCCTCCTCCTTTGTCAGAGGGCCTCCTTGCAGAGTGTGTTGGTTTGTGTTTGATTGTTTTTCTTCCCCCATCTGGTTCCCTGGCTTCCTGCTCACCGCTCCCTTAGCTGAATTCTCCACTCTTCTTAAGCCCTGGATTGACCATGAGGGCACATGGATTTGATTTCCTCTTCTCTTGCTGCTCTTGGCCACACATGCTGTTGCCTGGGTCAGGCGCCCCGCTTCAGCTGTGCCCTGTGTCAGCAGCTTGCCCTCTGCAGAGAGAGGATCTCTGACAGTTCTTTAGAAGGCCCTCCTACTTGTTTGGTGAGTGTTCTGTCATTCTGTGCATGGAAGTCAGAGGTCACCTCTAATGTTGGGATGCCAACCTTGAAGGGACCCAGAGAGGACCAGGAAATCCATAACATAGGATGAACTAGTCTTCTGGATTGGCTACTTGAAAGTTCCCTGCCCCATATAATTAAAACTGAAGCACCTGGGAGACCACCAAGGACAAAAGGCCCCAAGGAAAGCAATTGGGAAGACAGGGCTGTAGTCTGCAGAAAAGGAGAGGCTGGAGATGAGGGGGCAGCGAAAGCAGCCCTAGAGCCAGAGAAACTTCCTGCTGGGGGCTCTGCTCTTCCCATCTTCCCCATGGGGCCAGCTGCAGCCTGCACCTAGATCCTAGCAGCCCTGGCACTTAACTGGCACAGGCAGGCAGATAATACGCTCTGGCTTTCAAGGACAATCAGACTCAGCTAAGCGTGAAATCAGTTTTTTCCAACGAACTCACTCTGGTCTGAAAGAACAGTTTCTATCTTCAGAGACAACCTGTCATTCCCTGAAGCAATTTACCTGTTTCAGCAGGAATGGACATTCTTTCAAAGAGCAGGGACACCTGTATCTGACCAGATCCAGGTATCTGTGTATAAACGGAAGCACGGAGCACAGAAGCCAGGATCACTGTCTTCCCTGCCTGCAGCTGTGTCAGGAAAGCAGACGTTGCATTTCTGTGGCTCAGGGCCACTGGGAGACAAGAAATAGGTTTCATGTGTGAGTTTTCTCAGCTTGCATTTATTAAGCATGTCTGTGTATGAGGTGCTGGGCCCCATTGTTTCATAAGAGAAACGTAACTGTATTTTCATAAGGGAAAATACAGTTGACTGTTGGACTCACAGAATCTGGAGTCTGAATGCTTGTATTTAAATCCTGGCTCCACCATCTACAACTAGAGACATTGAACAATGTGCCTTTTATTTGTGTCTTGATTTCCATATTTGTAAAAAATGTGAATATAAAAATTGTAACCACTGAAGTGCTAGCTCATAGATCTGAAAGCCTGAGTTTTGATCCCCAGACTCAGTTAAAGCCAGAGTTGTAGCGCGTCTTAATCTTAGCATTCACACACTGATAAGGGAGGCAGGGACAGGAGAATCTCTGGAAGATAGTGGGCCAGCTAGCAAATAAGTGGCCTGTCTCAATCAAGGTGGAAACAAGAACCAACCCCTAAGATTCTCCTCTGACCTCCAGATGTGCACCATGACACCTGACCATATTCACACACATGAACACACACACACAAATACTTTTCAAAAGTTGTACCCCCTCCATGAGCATATTCTTAAGATTCTGACACACCTAGAAGCTCACAGAATCATGTCTTATCCACTCTAAGTGTCCTGTGAGGGCTAGTTTAGGAAAGAAACATGTGTAATTCGTGTGGCATTTACATGGTTGATACCCCAGGTTCTAGGGGGACCCCACAGAAGGAACACTCTTGAGGTAGTCTGGCTGCACCCAGCCTTGATGAGTGACCAGAAAATGTATAGTGTCTGATAGGCTTTTTCTCTCCCTTGGTGACAGATATAGGCCAGGCCAGACCAGATTAAAAGTAGATAAAGGCAGGTTTGTTAGGAGGCGGTTCTCAGTGATCTCACAGGTGGAGATCAATGAAGTCACGAATCTGGGCTGAAGCAACAGGGTTCTATAGAACTTAGGCAAGAGGAGTGATGGCCGTGCCAGCTAGGAGCTAGGATTGTGCCCATACGTAGTCAAAAACTGAGCTCCTGGGTGGGCACTCTTGAGTGGGTTGGCAGAAACCCAGAGACAAAGAGTGATGATGTGTTAGCCCTGGGGGAGTTTTTTCTGTATGGGAGGGGTAGCGGGAGGAGGGCAGATGGATTCTCTAGCTTGTACAAGGGATGAGCAGGGGTTCCAGCCTAACAAGATGCTTACTGGGGCTCATGATGGCAGACTCCAAGGCTTCACTGAGGCAAGGGCCAGGCAATGAGGAGAGGCTAGATCAGCTGGGTCAGATATCAGAAGGTCTTGGATGCCTCGGGAAGGTGCTTGGTATCTGATAGTGTGTTGTAAAGATGATTCTGGAATCATTTCTGGGATCTAGAATGCTGGACTATAACTCACTTGTCTGGGGAATATTCTCTCGTCAGGAAGGTAGAATTATAGTTTGTTTATTTTTAACAAAATTGATTTCCCCCCCACCCCAAACCTCTTTGCCAGGAAAGCATTGTGATTTCACAGTGGTTCCTCAGCTGGGGACTGTGCTAGCTGAAGTGTAATAATTGTTTTTCCTCCTGGACTGGCTAGAGCATTGGTCTGTGAGGCAGAGTTCAGGTTCAAATTAGATGGGGTTTGTTCCTTGTTAGTTCTACCTGCTCTGAATATTTACAAATCTGGGGAAAGCCAGCAACTAAACAAGTGCAGGTCTTAGGTTGATGGGAGACCTTCCTTACAGATGTGACCATGCATTCGTGTGTGTGTGTGTGTGTGTGTGTGTGTGTGTGTGTGTGTGTGTGTGTGTGTACTCTCACAAGTGAGTCTGTCTAGGTGTCAAGTGGAGACCTTGGAGGAGTGTTACACAGTGCCATTTATTAGGAGCTTTTCCATTTCTACTTGCTTGTGACCTTTGCCCTTTTCCCAGGAGATGGGTTCCCAAGACAGTGCCATTTGGAGAGTCCCACAAAGTGTTTTAGGAAGTGTAAGAGGAACGGTGTAAATGCTTTGGGGGCTGGGGGGAGCAGCTGCAAAGGCATCTCCTGCCTGAGAGACCAAGGAGTGTTGACCCAGACAATGCCAGCCAATTGGGAACTGCTGTTTAGAAGAGATACTTTCTGGGGAAAGCCAATGGGGCACTGGTGGGGGATGTACTGGCTGGTTTTGTGTCAACTTGACACAAGCTGGAGTTACCACAGAGAAAAGAACTTCAGTTGAGAAAATGCGGTAAGGTATTTTCTCAATTAGTGATCAAGGAGGGAGGGTCCCTTGTGAGTGGTACCATCTGTGGGCTGGTAGTCTTGGGTTCTATAAGAAAGCAGGCTGAGCAAGCCAGGGGAAGCAAGCCAGTAAGGAACATCCCTCCATGGCCTCTGCATCAGCTCCTGCTTCCTGACCTGCTTGAGTTCCAGTCCTGATTCCTTTAGTGATGAACAGCAGCATGGAAGTGTAAGCTGAATAAACCCTTTCCTCCCCAGCTTGCTTCTTGGCCATGATGTTTGTCCAGGAATAGAAACCCTGACTAAGACAGAGGGCATTAAAGAGCTTGCAACAGCGTTCAGATGAGCTTACTGTGAGGTTTCTCACCCGCTCCTGGGGTCTGTGTCATTGATTCCATGTCACCTCACCTCCAACCCCCAAGGGCAGGTAGGGTCAGGCAATGAGTAGTCCAGGGCACAGCAGCAAGCAAGCACGCAGACTTTGGTAACAGAGAACCTAGCCTGGCACCTACTCTCCACCCCTTTCCTTCACTCATAAAGAAGGTATCATAACGTGTTTCTCTTAGAGTGGCAGGAGAGTAGAGTGGAGAGAGAAGGAGCCACCAAGATTAACAGATGAGAGAAGCCCATTGGCAGCAAGGCTGGAGGGCCACTGTTCCCCATCTGCCAAGGCTACATGTCAGGGCAGAGCATGCTGAAGAATCCCAGGCAGAACACAAACTCAAGTGTTACACAACTGACCCACGCAGGGTCACGATTGGTCGTGGTCCACCCATCTACTTCCATTCTCTGGAGTGTCCTCTCTTCCTATTCTGTTTCTACCAGTACTCATGAGTCCCTGGTCCAATTCTGTCCCAGAACAAAAGCATGTACAGATCCCAGCGAGTGCCTTCAGGACTCTGAGCCGGGTCTGTAACGATAAGGTGTCTGTGTGTGAAGGCCCTGACAGTGATCTTCAAAGCACAGGGTAAACGAGAATCATCCCCACTGTTCACCCCCTGGAAAACACCTCACGCGTGTCAGTAGGTGATGCAGAGAAGGGGAGGCAGCCACAGGAAGCTAATGGAGGATGGGAAGGCTGGGCTTACAACAAAACTACAAGACTCAGAGCATGGAGAGAATTAGGGGGAAAAGATGGAGGCACACATAGATATGCAGAGACTGTGGAAGAGACTAAAAGGAATTGAGGAAGCACCAACAGGAGGGTGGAGAAGTGGACAGGGGTGGGCCCACTGCTGCGGGTCATGACCTATGAAATAGCCTCAGCTACCCTGTGGTTACAGACAGCAGGGGCTAATGTCCTGGCCCTGTGCGGGCCACACGGAAGGCCATATCATTTATCTTCGAGACTGGTTCATCTCTGAAAGTGAAAGGAGGAACACTTTATAAGTACACTGGGACAGCAGGCCAGACTGGGGCCAGTGGGAATCCCTAGGGGAGACTGCTTCATGCGGCCCCTAGTAAACTCTTTCAGAACAGAGATCTGTCATCTCTGAGTCATTAAAGCAAACTGCAAGTAAGAAGAGGTATCTGCCATCCTTCCTTCCTTCCTTCCTTCCTTCCTCCCTCCTTCCCTTTCTTCCTTCCTTCCTTCCTTCCTTCCTTCCTTCCTTCCTTCCTTCCTTCCTTCCTACCACCCTCGATTCTCTCCCTCCCTCCCTCTCCATGTCACTTTCATACTGGCTATAAACCTGGGGTCTCCCTCATACAAAGTGGTTTATCACTGAAACTCTACCCCCTTTTTTGACTGTTTATTTTGAGACATTGTCTCATTAAGTTGCTCAAGCTGTCCTTGAATTCACTCTATAGCCTCGACAGGCCTTGCATTTGTGACCCTCCTGCCTCTGCCTCCCCAAGTACTTGGGAACACAGGCATGTGTCACCAGACCTGTCTTAATAGTTTTTAAAATTTATTCTGAAAAGAAGGCATGTTCCATGGAACAAATGCCTGGGGCTTATAAACAGAATGTGGTAATGAGAAGTCAGTGGCCAGCATGAAGAACTACCAGATGAACTCACAAGTTCAGTTCAACTGTGAATATTTTTAATTAATTATTTTGTTGTGTATGTGCCCCATGACGTGTGGGCAGAAGTTATAGGACAACAGGAAGTCTGTGTATTTGAATAAAAATCGCCCCCTATGGCCCGTAGGAAGTGGCACCATTAGGAGATGTAGCCTCTTAGAGTAGGTGTGGCCTTGTTGGAGGAAGTGTGTCACTAGAGGGTGGGCTTTGAGGTTTAAGAAGCTCAAGCCAGGCCTAGTGACTTCCGGACTCTTCCTACTGCCTGCTGATTCAGATATAAAGCTCTAAGCCACCCCTCCGGCACCATCTCTGCCTGTGTGCTGCCATGCTTCTTTCCATGATGACAATGGACTAAACTTCTGAACTGTAAGCCAGCCCCAATTAAATACTTTCCTTTATTAGAGTTGTCAACTTCACGGTGTCTCTTCACAGCAATAAGACCCTAACTATGACACTTTCCTTCTACCTAGTGGGTCCTGGGAATAAATTCTGGTCTCAGGCTTGGTGGCAAATATGTTTACCCACTGAACCATCTCTTTGGTATATTATAATTTTTAATTTAAATATGCAGTGGGCATACTATACAAATTATTTGCTGTTTGTCTGAAACTCAAACTTACCCATGTGCCTGTATTTTTAATGGTTAAAGATGACAGTTCCACCAAGCTAGAACATAGGATTCTATAGAATTAAATAGAAAACTATTTAGTGAATACCTTCTACATCCTAGCCAAAGTGCTGTGTGACAAAGTAGAATCCCAAATGAGCAGGACACAGCTTCTGCCACCAGTTCCTAGGCTAGTGAAGGAAGAAGTAGACAGAAATTTGGGTGACATTTTCTGGATCTATTAAGTCAAGGCACAGTATCTGATTTTTTTTTCTGTTATCCCAATTAATTCTCCCAGTCACTAGGGTTGTTCTAGTGTCAGATGAGAACTTAAAGATCTGTGACAAAGCCTGGGCCCAGGTTTTAGAGCAGCCAAGGAGTAAGCTCAGGTTAATAGTCTGGCCTGCCTGGGTATTAATTTTTATTGCTGTGACAAAATACATGAGATGAACAATATAAAGGATTTCCCTGGGTTCATGGTATCAGAGGTTTTAATGCAGAGTTGGCTCGTTCCACTGCTGTGGGCCCATGGAGAGGCAGTATGGCCCACCATGCTGGCAAGACTGTGGAGGGAACAAATAGTTCATGTTGTAGTGTCCAGGATGCAGAAAGAGAAAGGGACCAGAGCAAGAGATTCTCTTCAAAGATACCCTCCCCTTCCCCCTCTCCCCATCCCCAGTGAGACCTACTTTCACCAACCAGGACCATGTCTTAATAATCTATCCAGTTATTAGCTCATCAGTGGATTAACACAATGACCAAGTCAGGAGCCTACTGATCCAGTTACCTCTCAATAATGAAGTCCACCAGCTTGGGGGGAGGTACGCTTTCAACAACCAAGCCTATAGGAGATACTTCCTACACTAACTATAGGTTTGACTCTAGAACTGCATTGGTTCCCATGTAAAGGTATTTTCTGTGGGCTTACATACAAATGATTACTTCATCCCTCAAAAGAGATGTCATTATCAGCTTTTAGGTCCAAACCCAGTGACTTCATCCTAAAAGGCAGAGGCGGTGGTTACCATAAGGAAGACCATGGACTAGGGTTGCGGTGGACCACTGTTGGGAAGATGCAGCACTTCTGCGGACCAACCCAGTACCTCTCTCAAGCCTTGGGATCTTCTCTTTGGCAAATCCCATTTTTCCCCACCTTGCTCTGCTTAATCATACATTTTATGTTGTCAGAACTTTAACTTTTGGACAGCCAACATAGTTACTACCAAAAGGCTAAGTATTCCAAAATTACTAGTTGACCTTTGCTTTATTTTGTTTGGAGACAGGGTCTCCCATAGCTTGGGCTAATCCTAAACTCACTATGTAGCTGAGAATAACTTTAAACTTCTGATCCTCACGCCTCTGCTTCCTGAGTGCTAGCATCACAGGCATGTGCCGCCGTACCCAGTTATACAGTGCTGGGGGTGAATGCTAGGCAAGCCCTCTACCAAATGAGCTATGTCTTCAGCCTCCTGGTTTAATTTTTTAACAACTTTATTAAGTATTAAAATTTATGTACTACAAAATTCACCCACTTATTACTCTAATCTTTGCAAAATATATTAGCTCCTGAATGACTGTGCCATGGCCCCTGACTGTCCTTGAGCCTGTGTTGGAGGCTGGGCAGCTTTGCTCTGAATTGTGGACCTTATGTCACCGTGATTAGCCTCTCTAATCAGAAGATTCTGAAGAGCTGACAGTTGCTGCAGATCTTGAAGGAGGCATTAGCATTAACCAGGAAGAACAAACAGGAAGAAAGGCATTCTTGTCAGGTGCTCACTCTCTCCAGAGCAGGGAATGGTGAGCGCAGAGTCCTTGGCTATCTGGATAAAGGAAGATAACATTGGATAAGGATGTACTTCTAGAGCAGTGGTTCTCGAGGGGTAATATAAATATCAGAATTTATATTATGATTCATAACAGTAGCAAGATTACAGCTGTAAAGTAGCACTGAAATAACTGTATGATTGGGAGTCACCACAACATGAGGAACTGTACTAACAGGTCGCAGCCTTAGGGAGGTGGAGAGCCATTCTTCTAGAGGGGGAGAAGACGGAGGCTGGTGCGGGCATGTTGAACTTGAGGATACAAAACCCAGATGCAGAGAGTCTGGAGGGAAGATGGATACAGTTAGGAACTTACAGTCATCTTCATCACAGACTCTGTGACGTTCACAAAGCCAGTCCCTGTACTTTGCTGCTGACCTCCAAGACAGTTCAGTAGGGAGACAAGGCCACTGCTGCAGAGGGACCTGCTCAAACTGTCCCAAAGGCAAAGACGGTCACCACCAAATCCTGAGTGTTGACTCAGCTCAAACTCAGCCTGTGTCTTGGGGAGAAGGGAGAAGGAGCAACGTTCTATGGAAACCTCGGCTTAGCAAGTTTAGATATTAAGGATTGAAAAAGTGACCAGCTGTCATTACAAACATTATTTCCCTTATAGTAGATAGAAGCATGAGGAGATCTAAAAAGAATTTTCTGATTTGCAGTCAGTAGTAAGTTAAAGTTTTGGTTTACTAATTTGTTTTCACGTCATGGTTGTTTAAGGTAAACACTTAGAGACTATAGATAATAGTTTTAAAAGAAAAAAATTTAAGAACAATCACCTTAAATTGTCACTGCAAGGTCAACCTTATTAATATGATTACATACATTTTCCTAGTTTTTTTTTCTTTTTGAAAACTACTTTTTGTTTGTTTGCTTGTTTGCTTGCTTTGGTTTTTTTGAGACAGGGTCTCTCTACATTGCCTTGGCTGTCCTAGAACTCAGCATGTAGACCAAGCTGACCTTAAACTCACAGACATCCTCCTGTGTCTGCCTCCCCAGTGCTGGGATCAAAAGCATGTGCCACCACACCCAGCTGAAAATGTTTTTTACATAAAAACATGTAAAAATGTGTTTGTTTATGTGAAGGTCAGAGGGTAACTGGTGGAGTGGGTCCCTGTCCATCTACCATGTGAGTCCTGGGAATTGAATTCAGGCCCTCAGGGTCCCAGGCTGCTGAGCTATCTGACTGGCCCTAATGTTTAAATTCAATTTCTAAGTACTAGAGCTAGAAACTTAGATGCCAGTTAACACAGAAGCATGTTTTTTGTGGGGTTTTTTTGGGGGGTGTGTTTGTTTGTTTAGATTTATCTCTTTATTTTATGTACACAAGTGTTTTGCCTTCATGTGTCTGTGCACCTGCTGGTGCTTCAGGAAGTGGTGAGCCTCCATGTGGGTGCTGGGAATCAAACCCAGGTTCTTTGAGACAACAAGTGCTTTTACCTACTGAGCCAACTCTCCAGCCCCAGCAGAGGTTTTCTATCAAAGCACCCTAGTTCTAGCTTAGTTCCCTCATGCTACCTCACTAACCAGACAGAAGTTTTGCTGGGTTCTGTTTCCATGGTGATTTCTGCTGCCCAGCAGACTGGGCTTTGGGGCCAAGCTTCTTACTTTTTCTATTCATTGCCCCTTCTGGCCCGAGAATTTCTTTTATGTGACCCAGGGTATATAGGTATGTAAAGTAGCCATACAAATCCAAACTTTACTGATAAAAATTATAAAGAAATGTATTTTAAAGTAATTCATTGGCATACATATATTTTGCCATATATCAAAGATGGGAGCAAATTTGTACACTAATAAGAGGAATGTGCCTATTTTTTACATGAAGAATTAAACCTCAGCTGCATATTTGATACTGCAGAACATGGAGCATCTTTGATGCCTTTGAGAGTTGATTGATATTTTGATTTTATAATTTTCAATGCCAAAATGCCTCTTTGCATAAGCATTTAATATAAAATGCTAGGAGTCTGTTTAAGGCTATCTCAGAAATTGCTGGAAATTCTGTCCTAATCCCAAGTCAAAATTTATTTAATATTTTCATGAACCTAAAGTCAGCAAATAAGTTATTGATTGATTGATTGATTGATTGATTGATTGATTGATTGAGACAGGGTTTTTCTGTGTAGCTGTGTAGCCCATGGCTGCCTTAGTACTTGTTCTGAAGGCTAGGCTGATCTCGAACTCATGGAGATCTGCCTACCTCTGACTCCCGAGCACTGCGATTAAAGGCATGCACCACCACACTCGGCACTCAAACAACAATGATTCAACAGTTTTTAATATCAAATACTCTAACACAATATAGTGCAGAGATAAACTTTGAAACTTGCATTCTGAGTTGTGCTGGTAGGAAAATAATACCTTGCTGTATTTCAGTAAGGGCACAAAACTGTATGTGCAGCGAAACATAACTCTGACTGAATCTGAGTAGGGTGTTGCAGACAACATCAACCAGGATTGCATGCTGTGACGGTATACACCTGCAGGGTATGTATGCATGTGCTTACAACCAGGGCTGCCGTGAGGTCACATGATGTAACAGTCAAATGCTTTCAGCAACACCTGGGGTTCATTTCACATTTGATTTGGAATTATCTCTTGGCCATTACCTGTCCAGACACCCTTTGCTGTGGTCAAGCTTTTCATGGCCCCCTCATTCAGAGATGTTGGGGTCAAGACCCCAGTTTAAGAAGCTCTATTGAAAACTGAGTAAGATTAAATATAAAGTAAACTCCAGTTTCTCAGTCACTCACTACAATTCAGGCACTCTATACCCCTGCGGCTAGAAGCCACCATGTTGGATGGGCCCGTTAAGGAACACTTCACTGTTCTAGAAAATTCTACTGTACAACACTGTTCTGGGTGAAAATATGAAGTTACTTCTATTTCCTGGTTTGTCAACTTTAGATCGCATCAACTGATCTCAAAGCCTGTTTCTTTTCAGATGTATCTTCATCACGTATAGAAGCTAAAAAATACAATACATACAGAGAAAGGCTTCTTTGTTATAAATGCAGACAGTGACAGCTTACCATAAATGAATAGGCCGAGTCCAAGCCATCAGTAAATGCTAACTGATTTTACCCAGTCACTAACTGCCTGTTCTGTCTCATGCCTTCTACCCCCCTGGGCTGCTTCTGCCTGTTACCAGCCCTCTTCCATCCTTAGTAGGAGGTGAACAAGGACTCCTTCTTTGAAATATGGTTACTAATTTGTATCATACAAATATACTATAACTTCATTTACTGGTCCTATCTGGACACTTGCATATCCCAGCTGCTACTGAACCCACATCTACACTTGTTTCTGGATTTTCTATTCTGAGCACAGGGCAGCTGAGGTCTGTTTTGTGAAAGGGCTGTGTTTGAACCTACCTGTGTGCACTTCTCACATGTGGCTTTTTCTACTCTGCTGAATGGTGGTGACAGAGACCTGGTTTCCTGCAAAGTCTAGAATTTAGATGCTGGTTCTTTCCAGTAAGCAGTTGCTCACTCCTGGATTCTTTTCTTCTTAAAATCATTCTTGCACAGATGCTACATCTTTTAAATTGTTGCAACTTTCTAATAAATCTTCATTCTTGGTAAGGCACTTTATACACAAGTACTGTTAGGGTCCTGGAGTCTGGGAAGGAGCCTTCCAAGCTCCTTCAGGACTGGATTAGCTGCTCTTTAACACTGTACTTGTTGAGGCCTGCCCCCCTAGCATAGCTGTAGCCATTTTGTTCCATTCCTGTCAGCTATTTCATACAGTTGCTGTAAAATGTCTGCCAGTCATTGACACAGAAAAATAAATTGACTCAGAAAAAATGACTTGACTCAGAGCAGGGTCATTGTGACCACATACCCTGCCTGTTATGTTCTGTATGTTGTGAGGTTTGTTAATCTTAAGAAATTCCACACAACCATAATCTTCACATAGAACCCATCAAATTAAAGGGCAATATGAACTGTTATGTCTAAAATGGCTTGAGTCAGAGCTGACCACTGGATAGCACTTCCAGTACCTGTGTATGAGCTTATTGTGGTTTTGTTTGTTTGTTTGTTTGGTTGGTTGGTTAGTTTTTTTGTTTTGTTTTGGTTTGGTTTTGGTTTTGGTTTTTGTTTTTTGTTTTTTTTTCCAGTTTTAGCCTTTAGAAGTTGGTCCTGAAAAAATTTTCCAGCATGTAGCTTTTAGCTCTCAAGCCTGAGCTATTGCTCTGTTGATCAGTTTTTAGTGTGTGCTTAACCAACCACCCCTGTCTGACTGAGATCAGTGTTCATGTGGTTTGTGGGCGACTCCCGAACCCCAACAGTACTCATGTATAAATTGCATTGGTATATGTTGGTTATAAAAATTATTTTATGTATGGGTCTGGAAAGAAGGCTCAGCTATGAAGAGTATTTGCAGAGCACCTGGAGTTTGGTTCATAGTGCCAATATCAGCTCACAACTGCCTATAATTCCAGTTCCAGGGGATCTACTGCCCTCTTCTGGCCTCTCCAGGCACAGCATGTATATGGTGCACATCCAGGCAGTGGGCACACACACATACACATAAACAAAAATAAATAGAAAATTTTAAATGCCTTTATACAGCTTACACGCATAAATAAAAATTGTGAAGACTTTTATGCAAATTACATATAATTTTGGGTACATTGTTTTATAAATTATTACACAGGGTAAGTCTTATAATATTAAAATTTTTCCTGTAGCATTATTTTAATGGCTCCATAATATTTAATAATACAAATGAACTATAACATATTTAAGTAATAAGTTGTTTGGCTATGTATCTTTCTTATTTTCTTATCACCCTATTAAATCGTAAATTGCTTCTTTAGATTGTTTTCTTTTGCTAAGTAATTCCATTTATGGGAATCAAACCAATGTAAATGATCCAAAATGAAAAAAGTACATAATGACATTTATTGTACAATTAGTTATAATCATGAAAAATTTAAAATGACCATTTAATTGACACTTGGCAAATGTCTGTTTACAATACCTCCAAACTCGTTGAAGCATCACGCAAATGTTTGAACCCATCCATGGTCAAGGAGATTGGAAAATTACTACCAAGCATCTTATGTAAAATGTACTGCGCTCTAATGATGAATGTTAAAATATAGTCCTTAGTAAAAGACCTACAATAATACACACCAAACCAAAGGCAGTTAACCCTGGAGAGTGGCGACCGCTGAGAGAGGGGAAGGAAACACACTCTCTTCTCTTTTGTCTCGATTCAATATCTCACAGAACTTATGGTATTTCATGATAAAAAAACATTTGAGAATCATTTTTATAATAGACTGAATGATGCATGAAATGCTATGAAGGCAAAACCCCAGCGGAAGCTCAGCCCTGAGAAAGGCACTGCTGGAGACTTGGGTTTCTGCAAGTCTAGAAACAGACACTGGGGTTTAACAGGAGACTGGAACGTTCAGGCTCTGCAGAGGAATTCAGCACAAGGACGCAGAAGTCATGAAAGATGACAGATCTCTTTTGACCAGATAACCCCTCACTTCCATGTTCCTAATGACCAGCCCCCTCGGGGAAGATTCTCTAGAGACTGTAGGTCCTTAAAGGCTTCTGGGTACGGTCAGAGTAAATTTTTGAGGTTCTCATTTCTGAGTGTGAGTTGCAAACCAGCCAGGAAGAGACTGACTATACTGCTGGGAGTGCATAACAGGACTCTCCTCCTGCGAGTCTTGTGGGGACACTGGAAACTGGCTGTAATCTAGCAGGCAGGTATGAGTTTTCTCTGAAAGGGACAAATGCCACAATAGTCAGTCATCCTGGGAAATGCTCATCAGGCCGGTCTTTGGACCAATGCAGAAAGGGACATTTATTTCCCTTTCTCCATCTCTTCAGCATGCACTCTACCATCTTGGCACCATGGACCCAGGAGACTGTAGGAGGTCCAGAGGCATTTTGGTGGTAGACAGGGGCCATCACTAAAGTGACAGGATGGAGGGCAAGGTTATAGAGTTGGATAGAAGAGCAGAGACACAGCCAACGGATGTCCACCTGTGGGCGCAGTGCTTGCAGAACCCAGCAGCTGCCCTCAAAGGGCTCATTCCCCATTGCTATTGCCATTAAAAGCAACGCTAATCCCCGGAAACCACAGATCAACTCAGTCCGGGCCTGCTCTGGAGCTTCCCTGTTGAATCTAACCTATAGACCACTGCTTTAGAATCCACCCACTCTCCATCCGTGAGCTTCAGACCTGTAAAACTGTCTATTTTGGATTATGGTACCCTGAAGATTAATACTGGGTAAGAGCTTGGTTCATCGCAGGCCACAAAGTCTGATAAAAGGATTCCATTAACCCTGGCAAGCTGCCAGCTCTTCTTTTCTTTTTTTTGCCAGAAAATTAATGAAACAATTTATTTGGATGGTAGAGAACCAAGCAGTGCATATCGTGGTGTTGTGGGTCAAGCTGTCCACGTTCTGACCTGTCCATAATATGCTTCCACTAGGGCAGAGGGAAGGAGACAGACTCAGGTGAGGTCTAGCATTCTTTCTGCATGCTACTCCTCTTAATGTTTGCAAAGCAGCCCGCAGTTTAAGGAACACCTTCACCCTCTATTCACAAATAAAGACACCAGGATGTAGAATGGCCAAGGAATTTGGTTGAAGTAACATCGGGAGTGTGAATAGCAAGTGGAGGTTGGAAAAAGACTGACCTTATCCCAAAAGCATCGCTTGTCTTTTCATTATAATTTCCCTCCTTCCGTTCCTCATTCTATGGAAAACATTTCATCAGTGATATTGTCTGAGACTGACCTGGGAGAATGAAGTGAGCTTTGGTGGAGCAAAACTGGGGTTACAAGTCGTGTCTGGGTGAACAGAACCCTCAGCCTGTAGTTCAACTCCATAGACCAAGGGTGCAGACAGAGTCTTACCACATCCATGCACATAAGGGGGATGATTAAGCTTCAAGTCTGTGTAAGCAGAAGGCATGCAGTGGGTTAAATGCTTCAGAGTCACAACAGTTCTAGAACTTATAAGTGAAGCTTTCACCCAGCAGAGGACCGGGAGGGAAGCTGTGCACTTCCACTGTCTCTGTGACCTCCCCTCCTGGTGGTGTCTTCCTGGTAGACACGTGGGCTTCTCCCGTAGTGCACAGAGAACAGAAAGAATAGGTGAGAGCTTGTCAGAACCATGAACCAAGACACAAGAACCATCTCAGCCTGGCCTTTTGTTACAGCAAAGCTTAGGTGCTCCCAGGGTGGAGGAAACAGGCCACTTGAGTGTGGGGACTTCTCCACCATTCCTGACTTCTCTCTTAGAGGACCCTCATTGGTTCCAGCTGTCACCACTGTCAAATCTTCTGGATTGCCACACGCTGAAGACTGGCCTCACACAAGCAGAAATGCCTTTGAGGGAGTCTTTTGCCCCAGTTAAACTTTACTAAATAGTGAGGCAAATGCAGGGAAATTCTAGCAAGTCCAAGCCCTAAACAAAGACATTTGAAGCAAAGCTGTAAAGACTCGCTATTCAACCATCACTGGTTCTCTGCCTAGTGCATTTCCCAGTGTGTCTTTCCTTCACACTGGCTGGATTATCTCTACCAGGCCCAAACCATCTCCCAGACCTCCTTGGCTTTTGAGGAAAATAGGCAATGTAACACTCCCATTAGTTTATACTATGATTGGAAGGGCCTGTTTTTCCCTGCAGTACCAGATCTTGATCACAGACATGCAAACACACACACAGACACACACACACACACACACACACACACACACACACACACACAGAACTGACACACACACCAACATACACATACCCATAGACACAGACACATACAAGTGTGCACGCACACACAAACACACACATACATATACATACACACAGCATATACACACAAGTACACAGACACACATACACACTGTATTCACACAGCACACACATAGAAACATACATATACACATAGCATATACACACAAGTACACAGACACACACAGAGACACAAATACACACACACACACACACACACAACTGCTTTTCAGATAAGAATACCTATTTCCTACTCTCCCCAGTGGACTTGTCTATTTGGATTTCAAATTGGAGTAACATCTCAAAAATGCCAAACAATACTGACTTTACTACATGTACGACAACCATCACTTTTAAATACAAGAATCATGAATATAGTGAAGACTATATTTTTCTGATTCAATTTCAAGTAAGCTAAAGTCATATTTAAGTATTTTCTGACTAAAGATCCCCTGCAGATAGGCTTGTTCGAATGTTTCATTATCAACTAATAAGGGCATGGATCTTTTATTTATGACTTTCATGTTACATAGATGACACATTCCTCGTCTACTCTCAGAGTCTTCTTTGAAGCTCAACTTGTCTAAGAGAGACTCTTAGCTGTTATTGCTAAGACTGGCAGGGGAGAACCTAGTAATCTGGTCAGTTTCAGGGACTTCCTGAAGCTATTTGAGTTGTTTGCCTTCCTGCTTAAGGAGCAGGTTAGAATGGTTCATTCTCTGAGGAAATTCTTGGACAACACTAAGGTAAGAATGATTTCAAAGAAACTGAAATTGCAGTAGCAGAAGTCATATTTATACGGAAGGACTTACAAGTAGAAGAGGAAGTGGCAAAAGATGAGCCAGCATTGTGAGAAAGAACTGGAAAAGGTTTCCTGGGATTCAGAGTGGGAAGAACACAGACATGTATGTGCCTACCCCTCCATTCTGTCTCCATCACAGACTGTACTCTTTCTCTGCAGGGTCCCTCGCCTACCAAAGGATAGGTGATGTATTTATGGGGAGTGCTGGGGTCAGCATGGGTGTGAGGCCTGGGTGTCTATCTGTATGAGCAAGCTTTCTCAGAGTCACAGCAGATGTTATATTGATGACAGAATGGAGTGGGGTGGGAGTCAGGGCGGAGGGGGCTGGAGTCCCTTCCGACCTTCCTTGTTCCAGTACAGGATTCTGAACAGTGTGAGAACTATAGGTTCTAAGTCTTTCAGGTTGCCACACAGGAGGATTTGCTGAGGTAACAGTTAGAACACTTCCTTTAGTGGTTTAGTGACCAGAGTGATAAATTTCAAATATTTAGACAAATGGTTTAGAAGGTGGCCAACTCTTCCTATATCCTGGGGCTCCCAGACATGTTTGGGAAGTATTTGCCTTCCCTCTTCCCCTTAGACCTAGGCATGTGAGGCCCAGGATACACTACCATTGGCTAGCACCTTTGCAAGTGCCTTTTGTAAATAGATTGGCCTCACATTGTTCTATTTTGAGTGGACCATCTGCTTCCTGTGGGAGCCCCCCACTGATTCAGCAGCTGTTTCAGACAGAGATGAGCTATTAAATCCCCCACCCCAGCACCTCGGCACACACACATTTATCTCTTTTAGTTACTCTAGTTACAGAGAGCAAGATGAAGGGATGCTCAGGTAAGCGGGACTGTGTGTGTGTGTGTGTGTGTGTGTGTGTGTGTGTGTGTGTGTGTGTGTGTGTGTGTGTGTGTGTGTGTGTGTGTGTGTGTGTGTGTGTCTGAGGATGGAGGTGCCATCTTGGTCTTTAGTGTTCTTTTTCTCACAGCCTAACTCCTACCTGTGCTAGCACCTGGCCAGCAGGAGCTCAGCCCTGTCTTCAGATGTGTGTGGTGCCCTTGGCATCTCCTAGTGCAGAGTGGTGGTGCAGGCAGCAACATCTTTCCTCCAGGAAGACTGCACTCCAGTTTTCCCTTACCTCCCAAGACCTACAGGAAATGCACTAACATCCTGCTGTACAGTAAGCCAGCTCAGATGAGAAGCACGAATAAAAATGTAACTGGGGTGCTGACCAGTTTGCATCAGTCATAACACCTTGGCAATTTATTCGAAAGGGATAAATCTCTGTCTGCTCTATATAATTCTCCAGCAAACCCACAATCTCTCTGCTTAATCTCAGGGATTAGGTAATTCTTTGATCACTTTAAATGGCAAGCAACACTCTCATTTAGAAATTAAAATGCCTAGCCTCAGACTCTAACCTTGGTTTAGTTTGTGTTTCTCTTTCTTCTTCAGCACAGGCTGACACTAGGATGGGAGAAGAGCATGACGTGCCTGGTATCCCCCATTCATTTCCTGTTGCTGTGATAAAATATTCCAACAGAGCTACTTAAGGGAGAGAGGATTGGGATGGACATTGTTATGCTGATAGTTAACTTTATGTTTGAAAGTTCAAAATCTCTGTGCTAAGAGAACTATAAAGCAAAATTAGACCTTCAAATGTTAAGAGCCATTAAGGGTTAGATTTTTTTCCCTGCAGTTTCTGTTTCTGTAAACAAGCGTGCTTTGCACAAGACCATTTGCTTGCCTAAGAACAAATTGTAACTTTGTATTCTCTGTCTTTATAAATCCCTGGCTGAGGTGGCTTAGGTCCTGCATTCAGAAATCTCAAGTCCTGGTGTAAACCTGGTATCAGTATCTGAATAAAAGCCTCTAATTTTTGTTAAAATGTATTAGTGGTCAGGCTGGTGGATCTCTGAATGACTCCAGACCCAGGGTTTATTGGCTCACAATTCCAGGGACCGTTCATCATTGCAGGAAAATCAAGGCAACAAGAAATGTCAGCAGCTAGACACATGCATTAAATCCACAGCAGAGAGCAGAGAGAAATGGATTGGTGGGCCCATGCTGGTGTGCGGCCCATGCTGGTGTGCAGCCCACTTTCTCCACTATTCTGCAGTCCAGAATCTGTTTAGAGAATGGTGCCACCCACAGAAGGTGGGCATTTCCACTCAGCCCAATTAAGACTCTCCTTCAGAGGCGTGTCCACGGAGCAACCTAATCTAGACAATCATTCATTGATACTCCTTTCCCGAATGATTCTAGATTGTGTCCAGTTGACTTTAAAATAATCCATTACATCTGGCAACCCCATTTTTCCACTTGGCTTCTCCATGGTTATTTCTCCTCAAGTGGTAATGGGGTAGGAGAAAAGAAATGATTAACAATGGCGTATATGGAAAATGGTGTCTCATCTGGTGTCAGGTTCCTCAGTTCTAGTAGATGCTTGAGCTGATTTGTGTTCTCTTCTGGGGTACTTACTCGTATTCCTATCTTGAATGAATCTCCTGTCTCTGAAATTCTCTCTACCAAGAGGTTATATAGGTGGTGTTAAGAGTCTGAATATCAAATGTCCACCCCCAGACTCAAGTTTGAACACTGGTCTCCAGCTGGCTCTCTCTTCAGGGATGTTGTGGGACCCGACTGATGGAAGTGGGTCACCGGGGATGGACCTTTGAGTGTTATAACCAGGCCCTGCTTCTGATCCTCCCTGTGCTCCCTGGTCAGCTACTGATGTGACTGTTTGGTTGGAATCCCTGCTCATTCCCTTCACAAACTAAGAAACGCCATTTGCTCTTCTTCCCTAACCCCACCTACAGGAGAAAATTCCAGCTAACAAGTCATCTCTCCTAGTCTCTGTTCCCGGTTACCTAACCACAAGTGCCTGCCCAGGGGCTCAGCTTTTTTACCTTATATGATAAGCTCATTTTACCTTATATGATATAGCTCTATGGCACAATCCTAGCTCATCACCTTGCTCCCCAAACCCATAAAACTCCTTTAGCTTTAGCCAGGGCACATGACTTCCCTGACCTCCACCCATGAATCAGTGAATTCGCCCTAGAGTTGCCTCTCAATAAACCTGCCTCTATACTTCTGATTTGACTTCAATTGGCTTATTTCATTGGCAGAGAAGTATAGTCTTGGTGCCAAAGACCCAGGTGAAGTTGAGCTTCTGAGATAAACTTTGGACTTGGGATAAGTCACTATTTCTCAGCCACACCTAAGAGATACCAGGTGCCTCTTCAAGGTCCAGGATCCCCGAGACCCTGCCAAGTCATGACCGTGCCAGAACAAGCCTGTCTACTCTGGTCTTTGTTTAGTGTTCTGAGAGGTCTTTTCCAAGGTTTCCCCACCACACACTGTTCAACCCCAGGCTATCACATTGGACATTGTGCCATAGGACTCGGTTCTCTGGCAAGGCTGGGAGATGGGCAACACTGAGTCTAAACTCAATCCTCAGTCACGCTTAGGTGCCTGCTATGCAAGTTTATCTAAATTGGGGCTGTCTCAGACTATATGTCCAAAGCACCTGGTTTCTCTTTGTTCTGTGGCTTAGCCACAATACCCATTGGACAATGAGTCCAAATGGCCACCAGGAAGTACTCTTGATTGTAATATCCTTCCTGATCTTGAAATTTTCTGCCAGTGTACTGACCGGTGGGTGATTCCCTTATGTAGTTTTTTTGGAGAACTGAGCTCCCATCCCTCCCTCTATAGCCAGTGCTCAATGGCCCAAGTCCTGTTGGTCAAGGTTGCAACACCTCTAGACACCCCAGTCTTCCATCCTGACTGAGTCGCCTGGATCACTGGTACCCTCACTCCTTCCCCAAGCCCTGTCTACTCCTCCCTCTCCTACACCCCAGGTGCTCAGTCTCATCCCTTCCTCCTTCCCCCCGACTACCCTTCCTTTTTCCGCACCATCACACACCCTGCCTCCTGGCCAGCCTTCTCCCTTGTACCCACTCCTTTTCCTTCCCCTTCCTTTGAAACAAAAGCCAAGGACAATCAACCTCCTCTCCTTACTCTTCTTTCCCTTCCTGTTTCCTCTGGTTGCCCCTCCTCCTTCTTTACTAACACAGGCTCCACCCAAGGATCAACCCAACCCCTGGTGCCCAACCACACACTGGCCTGCTTCCCTGAACCCTCTCTGGTAGCCTCTCATACAAGGTCTCCACAATCCCAGACTCTCCTCTGTGCTCTCTGAGGAAGGTGGCTGGAGGCAAAGGAGTTAGTTGTTCAGGTTCAGGTTCCTTTCTTCCTCCAAGACTCTCCTAGATTGAAAAGTGGCTAGGCTCCTTCTCTGCCAGCCCATCTGCCTATATTAGAGTTCTGCTGTCTTTGCCAGGCCTATGACCTGACTTGGCATGACGTTTCTGTCATCCAGGCTTCTACCCTCAGTGTCAAGGAATGTGGGAGTTCAGACGGTGGCCAGACAGCATGCAGACCAGACTCACCTAATGGACAATACTGCTTCCTGTGCGTGACATGGCAGTGCTAGCTATGGAAACTAATTGGAATTATCAGCCAGGTCACAATGACCACCAAAGAAGAGACCTCATGGTCCGTTGTCTCATTCAGGGGATGGAAATGGTCTCAAAGTTGTTAACTTTGACAAAATTACATAGGAAGCTAATGAAAATCCAGCCATTTTTCTAAATGTAAATTGATTACAAGAGACCATGATCCAATACACCCGCCCTGATCCAGCCTCCAGTGGGATGGGGATGGGGGCATGGACCTGGCTACCCATTTTATTTCCCAATCATCTTCAGATATATATATATTATATATCTGAGGATGGTCCCCAAATTCCCATACAGGAATTAGTAAAGATGGATTTTAAGGTCTTTAACACCTGAGAGGAGTCTTCCTGTCAGGCTCAGCTACAGCAAAAGGCCACACTCCAAGCTCAAGCCTTAGCAGGTGCCCTGAGACCAATAGCAATCCTGCAGAGGGTAGTCAATCCTGCCAATAGGGACCTGTTTCAAATACAACCAGGAAGGGCACTGGTCCCGCATCTGTTCAAACCCTTGGTGACCCACCAGGCCATGCCCTGTCTACTGACAGCCCAGCCATGGAAGTCAGAGTGCCCCAATGTGGCCTTGTCCTCTGTGCCACACCATGGAGGTCCAGCCCCATCAGTGCAGGCACCTCAAACTCTTCCAGCCTTCGAACTCCTGGGCCTGGAGGGGGGTGGCTCAGGGACTCTCATCACCCTCATTGAGCCCAAGGTAACCCTCCAGGTAGCAGGTAAGTCCATCACCTTCCTGGTGGATATGGGGGCTACCTTCCGAGTCATGACCTACCACTCGGGTCCTACAGACCATATCAGTTACTGGGGTGGGCAGGAATCCCTCCTTTCTGCTCAAGACCATGCCACTTTCCTGTATTCTTGCAGGATGATTTTTTCTTACATTCTTTTCTAGTCATGCCTGTCTTCCTTGGCCATGATATCCTCAGCCACTTTGGGGCCACCCTCTGTCTGACCCCCACAACCCCTCATGACGCTCATCTTCTTTCTTCCCTTGGTTGACTCACAGATCCCTACCCAGAGTACCCTGTCCCTACCCTACCTGATCCTGTGGACCCTCAAGGATGGGATATCTCCACCCTGGTCATTGCTACCCCCCACCAGACAAACCCTTCTTTCTTCTCTTCCAAACCCTAGTTTCCCATTTCAGAGACCCATCGCTATGGTCTCAAGCCCATCATTACCCACATCCTGTCTCAGGGACTCCTAATTCCTACTGACTTGTCTTGCAGTACTCCCATCCTCCCTGTGCGTGAGCCCGCTGGTGCCTCCTGCTTAGTTCAGAACTCCACCTCATTAGAGGCAGCCATCCCAATCCACCCTTGCTTATCAACCCTTACACCCTCCTCACATTCCTTCTGCAACTTCCCACTTACCATCCTGGACCTGAAAGCTGCTTTATTTACTGTCCCTCTACACCCTGACTCGTATTCTCTTTCTCTTTACATACCCCTAGACATGGGCTGCAAGACAGCTCACATGGACAGTTCTCCCTCAGGGCTTTTGGGATTGCCCACATATCTTTGGCCAAGCCAAAGATCTGAACAGTCAAACTTGACTACATTCACTCTATTTATCTCTTTCTTTTTCTGGGTGCCAGACACTGTGACACCCCTGCCAGGTTGTCTCTTTGCTTAGGGTTGTCTGAATCCTCACCCAGCTAGGTGAGACTGTATCAGCTCCAACATACTGCTGGCGCTTCCCTGTTCAGGAAACAGGAGCTGGTGAGACCCACAATGACATCGTGGGCCAAGCAGACTGTCCACCTAAGGAATGCTAAGGTGTAACCTCATCCCAGGACCTCCCTTTAAATGCACAGGGGGTTCCACACTCCTGTGATATGCTCCATCCATGACCAGACAAATGAAGCCTGTCATACCCAAGGGGTCAAAGAATACAGGAGTTCCCCATGGGGTTCTTGTAAAAAGAACATCCTAGGATGGGGTTAACAAAAAGAACAACAACAAACAAACAAAAACCACTACTGGTGAACATGGATAAGGACATTCCAAACCGTGGCTGGATATTCAGCACTATATTAAATCCAAGATCCTTAGAATGACCAGTGGGCTCAGGGAGTAATAATGTCTATCAAAGAGAAATGTCTTCATACCCATGTAAACTAATAGAAATCTAGCAAATCTACATCCAGACCCTCCCCCTTTCCCTCCAGAATCTAGCAAACCTCACCAAGACCATACAACAGGAAGAGGAGTCCCTCCAGTCACGCCTGGGGGACTCCTCCCAATCTCAGGTAAAAACTAAAGAAAATGAACCTTTCTCTTGGCTGGGCCTCAGGAGGGAGCAACCCTACTTAACCCCACTAAAGCCTCCACCTGTAGCAACTGCCTTTTATGTGCTCCTCTGTGTCACCCTCCTTCCCTGATCGCAGTACCCTTTCCTAGTCCATTCATGAGACCAAGGGCTGACCACCCAACCAAAGACCATTGCTATACAAGATACACCAGTCTTCTGGAGCTCTCTCGACACTCAGTTCCCTTTCTGCTACTCTGGACCTCACTCCCTTTGCAATACTACTACACAACTTTGGTATCTGCCTGGGCGTCCCCAGGGGATTCTTCCGGTACAATAGCTCTATATAGAAAAACCTGGCCACTGGTGATCCGTCCTCTGCATCCCAGTGACAATGGTATCGGACATAGTGCTTTAGGGAAAGGCTGAAATAGCCACGCTCTCCTTTCCTCCAAGTCCTTCCTAGTCTCAGGCACCATTCACTCAGACACACCAGGCAATCCTGATTGCAGCATTAACTGCTGCCATGGCCTCAACACTAGCAACTGGCTTAAGTACAGATGCCATTGGATACTCAGTGGTTGAGATCAGAGGGGTGTCTGACCGTCTCCAAAAGGCCATTGACAACTCAACAGTGTCACTGGATTCCTTCTAATGTCAGATGACTTTGGTGGCCCAGGTGGCCCTGCAAAACTGAAGAGCATTGGACCTCTTCACTGAAGACAAGGGAGACGCCAGTATGTTCATAGAAGAATGTTGTTATTATGTCAACGAATCTGGACTGTGGAGACTAATATTGAGTCTCTTCACAAATTGTCTGAAGAACTCTGCCAATACAACCAGGGCATAGCTCCTTTTTATTCTTTTTGGCAGTCTGTACTCTTCACATGGCTAGCCCCATTCATAGGGCGGGTGGTATTAATCTACCTTTTCTCCTAGCACCTTGCATTCTCCACTTTCTCTGGGAACTGATTCTCAAGATTACCCAAGTAAAAGTCAACAAATGCTTCTGCACGTATATCTCCCACTGAGCATGGACCCAACAACCCCTAACTCTCCCACTACACACTGTCTGTCTTCGGCAGGAAGTAGCCAGACCTGAGTTGGTGCCCTCACACCCAAAGAGGTCAAGATGTTTGGTTGGAACCCCTGCTTATCTTCTGCACAAGCTAAGAAACTCCATTTGCTCTTCTTCCCCCCAAATCCTGACCACAAGGAAAAAATTCCAGGCTAACACAACATCTTTCCCCATCTCCACATTTCTGATTACCTACTGTACTGGCTGGTTTTGTGTGTCAACTTGACACAGGCTGGAGTTATCACAGACAAAGGAGCTTCAGTTGGGGAAGTGCCTCCTTGAGATTCAACTGTGGGGCATTTTCTCAGTTGGTGATTAAGGGGGGAGGGCCTCTTGTGAGTGGTACCATCTGTGGGCTGGTAGTCTTGGGTTCTAAAAGAAAGCCAGCTGAGCAAGCCAGGGGAAGCAAACCAGTAAGAAATGTCTCTCCATGGCCTCTGCATCAGCTCCTGCTTCCTGACCTGCTTGAGTTTCAGTCCTGACTTCCTTTAGTGATGAACAGCAACATGGAAGTGTAAGCTGAATAAACCCTTTCCTCCCCAACTTGCTTCTTGGTCATGATGTTTTGTGCAGGAATAGAAACTCTGACTAAGACACCTACCCATAAGTACCCACTGAGGGGCTCCACTTTTTTTTTACCTTATACGAGCATAATCGCAGCTCCTAGCTCTCATGTCATCACCCTGTGCCCAAAACCCATAGAACCCCCTTGTTTTAGCCAGGGAGAATGACTTCCCTGACCCCCGCCTGTGAGATCAGTGAGCTCACCCTAGAGTTGCCTCTCAATAAACCTGCCTCTATACTTCTGATTTGGCTTCAATTGGTTCATTTTTTTCAGTGGAGAAACCTATTAGTGACCGGTAGGCTTATGCTCTAGCTCAAAAGGACTGAGCCACCTCTTGTCACTGTCTTCAGACCATGATGGACCTTGTGAAGCTGTGAACCAGAACAAATTCTTCCTCCCCCAGGTTGCTCTGTCAGGAGAGCTGTCATGACAAAGAGAAAAGCAACTAACACAGGTAACAAACTCCCTGCCCTCTGGTCAATTATTACCCTAGAGTCTCCTGCAGTGTGACCCCATGTATTTCATGAAAAAGTAGGTACCCTTTTCCAGAAGATTTCTAGCAAGGCGAGAAATCTGAGGGCAGGGCACTGCCTATCCCCTGGGAAAACAGGTAATTGTGTTCCCATGCTTTGATCCTGTTCATTTCTGTGGGGTGCCTTCATGCATAGACATATGAGTGTATAGGTATATGTTTAGAATGTCTGTGTATGTACACACTGTGTGTGTGTGTGTGTGTGTGTGTGTGTGTGTGTGTGTGTGTGTGTGTGTGTGTAGAGGAGCTCATTAAGTTCTCTAGGTAAGCCTGGAGGGACCCCTGCTTGTCACCATTATTGGGAAGGAGAAAGAGCAATACTGGGCAGATCTAGGCCTGAATGGTCAGCACAATCACAGCTAAAGGGCTGGGCCATTTCTCAGAGTTCTGGACCATGGATGGTCTTTCAAGGCTGTCCAAATGGCAACATGTGGCTGGGCCTTTACTTCCTTTCACTGAGTGCTCACTACAGGGGAAGCTTAACTTCAGAGAAGTATGCTTTGAAAGAGTGGCGGCCTGGGCCTCTCAGTCCTGGGCAGGTAGGACCCAGGCAGTGTGGTACAGTATCCACCCCATAGCAATGGGTATAGCAGCCAGGAAAGCTTTTATGCTCCTGACTCATATCTTCTGACAGTGAATTCTGGTTTCACCACCTGTTGGCTAATTTCCTCATCTATAAAATAGTGAAAAATGCTGTTATCTACCTCAAAATTTCTGTCAAGAATTTATTGAGTCAATCATGTGAAGCATTTGGATAAGTAGCATGCACCTTGTATAGAAAATTTTAGCTACTAACACTATGCTAGCTTATGTATTTTCTAGTCTAACATGAATCTGTTATTGTGTCTTTCCTGTTTATAGGTCATATTCTGTGTTTATTCTAACCCTCCGAGCAATGAGGAGGAGGAGTCCAGCTCTTGCATTTGATTTGCAATTAACACAGCATAGAAAATAGATTAGACGCTCTCCAGAAATCATGTTGGTGTCTGCATGTTTGGAGGCTTAGTTAAGGTTTCTATTGCTGTGAAGAGACACCATGACCATGGCAACTCTTATAAAGAAAAATATTTGGTTAGGCTGGATTGCAGTTCAGAGGTTTAGCCTGTTATCTTCATGATGGGGAAGCATGGCAGTGTGCAGGCAGGCATGGTACTGGAGAAGGAGCCAGTCTACAGCAGGAAGAGAGAGTGATGCTGGGCCTGGCTTGGCATTTGAAACCCCAAACTCCATGTCCAGTGACACACTTCCTCCAACAAGGTCACACCTCATAGTGCCATTCCCTATGAGCCTGTGGGGGCCGTTTTCTTACAAACCATCACAGACCACCGGCGGAGGTTAGTTTTGATGACTCTGACCTGCCTCCTAGCTGGGACCTGAGGTGGGAAGATTCTGAATGTGAGGTATAAATAAGACAATATGGCAGGCACTGTTTGACAAATGATAGCGAAATATTTACAGCCATTGCTGTCAAATGTGACTCTTGAGCAAAGCCAATATACTATGTTATGTAAAATAAGGAAATCCTCTGTTTCCATGTAGAACCCGCCAGGAGGCTAAACGATACAGAAAAGACAGTGACAGCCTGCTAGCTCCTGACC
The DNA here is from genome assembly GCA_028551405.1 of Uromys caudimaculatus. Classification (NCBI taxonomy): domain Eukaryota; kingdom Metazoa; phylum Chordata; class Mammalia; order Rodentia; family Muridae; genus Uromys; species Uromys caudimaculatus. Next base: position 82,969,490 of record CM052703.1, on the reverse strand, counting down.
CCATTATACAGCCAATGCATGAAAAATATCTCCGTTGGAAATAAACAGCTATTCATCAAGTTGTCTCTCACTAGTATAGTATAATTATCTCCCTGAAGTTATGAATGAAATTATAGGTTCTTGACAAAAAGAACATGATGCTAGGATGGGTTTGGCTGTGTCCCTTGGCTCTTAGAGAGAGGCTGGGCCCGCCTTTGCTAGATGCTTGTGTCAGTGAGTGTGGGGCAGTGATCTGTGACAGGCAATCTGACATCCGGTTGAGCTCAGGCAAAAAAAAATTCTGGGAGACCCTGTGATATTTTTCACAAGGGACTGAATCATATTTTAGCCAATGCTCCCAGAAGACTCCTGTACAACTGGTCACAGCCTTTACAACCCCTGTATAGAGAGAGGCCTGGTGTGTGAGACTTGTCACGTTGAAAGCAACCCTGAGTCCCCGGGCAAAGCAAATGAGGCACCAAAAGGTCCCCAAGCTGGGCCAATGGAAAGTATCGGCTACCAAACCTCTGTCCCCTCCCAGAACAATATAAATAGAGCACCCTGACCCGAGTAGCTCTCTCTCTCTCTCTCCCCCCTCCTTCTCCACCCGCCTGCCCCGTGAGTGCTGCCCGCCATCCAGAATGAATAAAGATGAAAACTACTTTGGCGTTGGAGAACTTTGTCTAAGGGGCTGTAACACTTGGGCCCGCGAGGAGACCCGCTCTATGGTGGAGCACTCCTAATGGCGGCAGGTACCACGGAAAGCGTGCTACGGTCAAGACTTGGCGGCGCCAAGGTGGTGGACGGCCACAGCATCAGGACGGGAACTGGAGAGCACCCGGGACTGGAGAGTGCCTGAGGGTCGCCCCATCTCTAGCTGCCCGGACCTGACTCAATTCGGCCCGCAGGCAGATCTCACAGAGATCGCACAACTGCAGCCGGGCACTGAAGGAAAAGCGGCCAGTACTCTTTCACTTGCGCTCCCGAACCAGAGCCAGGGGACCCGTCCACGCCTGCGCTTCTCCCCGTGCAGCGGTGCGGCAAGTGAGCACACTCTTGTTTATCTGTGTGTGTGTATATGACACAGATGCATGGGTGTCTGTGGAGGCCAGAAGAGGGTGTTGGAGATCTTGTATCAGAACTCACAGAAAGTTGTAAGTCACCTGACCTGTATTTTACGAACTAAACTCAGATCCCCTGGATCAAGTGCTCTTAGCCACTGAGCCATCTCTCCAGCCCCCAAGTTTTCTATCTTGATTCCTTTTGTCATTGTTATTGTGAACTAATTGAGCTTCTTCTAAGCATTACTTGGTGACTTCTAGGGTGCCGTATGTTCAACAAGCTAGTCATATCTAACCGTGTTTGTCTAAACATAGCCAGGTCCTTTTATAAGACACTATGAGCTCTAGTAATGCAGTTTATAAAACAGCAGAACTTGGGAAGCATATATTTTAAAATGTAATTTATATGCATGCGTTGTATCTGCTTATCTGTATACACACTGCATGTGTGCAGTGCCCGTGGAGGCCAGAAGAGGGCGTAGGATCCCCCTGGAGCTGGAGTTGCCAGAGTTGTGAGTGGCTCCATGTGGCTTCTGGGAACTGAACCCTTTGCAAGAACTGCGAGAGCTCGCCACCCCCAAGCCATCTCTTCAGCCCAGACCTTAGTTTTTGACAGTGATTTAGCTATCAGTTGCCCTCCCAGGATGGTGCTGAGGAGAGCAATTAAGTTAGCATCCAGCAAGGACAGCAAAAGGCCATTCATCGTGCTGCCAGCTTCCCGTGTCATTCTTCAAGTACAGCTCCATGCTGACCCATTTTATGACTCCAGCCTCCCCTGCAGAAAAATGATAAAAGAAGAGGTCATGTTCATCATCTCTCCCTTTCCTGTCCACTGACTCATGCTTGTCTCCATCCCATTTGAACCAGCCTAGCCTCCCCAAGGTCACGGTGACTCTTGGCTGACACTGCTTTCAGGATTCTCCCCTCCTTCAACTGACCCCTTCGGCTCTTTTCTTGGCTCCATCTTTTCTGCTCACACTTGGTTCAGAGGTTCTATCTACAGATGTAATGCCAGCCTCAGCAGGTAAACATCTTCCCAGGCACCTTTAGCTGGTGCTCTTCTTGATGATCTCCGGGTCCTCAGGAAACCTTGGCTATAGCTTTCCTAGTTCCTTGCTAGATTTTTGCCTGATATAGAATCCTTGCTTCTGCTTTGTGACATTCAGCCAAAAGTCTAGTCACCTCTAGGATGTCCCCAAAGCAACACAACTAAATTTACCACCTTACTCCTCATAACCTGTTCTTCGCCGGGCAGTAATGGTGCACACCTTTAATCCCAGCACTTGGGAGGCAGAGGCAGGTGGATTTCTGAGTTCGAGGCCAACCTGGTCTACAGAGTTCCAGGACAGTCAGGGCTACACAGAGAAACCCTGTCTCGAAAAACCAAAACCAATCAACCAACCAACCAAACAAACAAACAAACAAAACCTTGTTCTTCCTACATTCCAGGTGTTACACCTCACTACTAAGGTTATAGTCTACCATGTCCATGTCTGGGTAGCTTTCCTGAGCTCTGTGCAAAATGGAGGGCTCCCTTTTCTTAGCGAGGCTTCCTCTTCTCCACCTGATCTGGAGAAGCTAACCCACACTCTACCTGAGGGATTTCTCATAATCCCTGAGGAATTACTGGTTTAACTTCCTGGAATGCTTCTCCATGCAAATGAGCTATCCTCAGAATTTTAAGCTTCCACCAATGAAACTTCACCCTCAGAAGAACCCCTTCCCACTCTCCAAGGTTCATATATATAGCCTTGGCTCATCCTAAAAAAAGATATGTGTACAAGCCCACCCCAAATAAAGGTAAGTGTACAAACTAAGATCATCTCAGAGAGCTGTTTTGTTCAAGATGGTCAGAGAAGGCCTTCTTCCAAAAGAGCTGTAACATTAAGATCCTCAGAAAAGGCTTCTTCCTCTGCTCCCCTGCCCCCACTCCCAGCCCAAGAGGGAGGAAATGGAGGATGAGGAACCACAGCTGAACCCCAACACACATACCACACCAGGAGACACCTTCAAAGAAGCAGGGCAGCTTTCTCCTTTCTTTGCTTTTCCTTGCTTCTTGCAGCAAGGAGAAATTGATGGATCACATCTTTAAAATCTAATCAGGGCATGTTTATGTGGGTGATATCAGCATTGCTTCAGAAAAGGGGTTGGTGATGTTAGTCAGTGAAGGGCCAGGCAGGCTTTGTGAGCGACACAAAGCTGTCACAGCTTAAAGGCGTCATAGTTGATTTCTCACTGAATGAGCACGACTGTGCTCCAGTGAAATTTTATACTTAGATAGTAAAGTGTTAATTTTCACTTGTCATAAAACGTTATTTTCTCCAGCATTTACCAATATAGTTATATACTGCGTAATCTTGCAGCTGACAGTGAACGGCGTGTACAACTGTGTTGTGTGTAGTAGTATATAACATCTAGATTTGTGTAAGTAGACTCATGTGTTTGTATAACCAAAACACCTAAAAACGCATTTGAAACATATCCATCATTAAGCAAAGGATGACTGAATTTAAAACATGTAAAAATATTTTTTGTTTGTGGCTCATAAGACAACAAGAATGGGGTGTGTTTGACTGGGGCTTTGTGTTTACCACTCTTTACGAAGTCATGGTGTTGGTAGGATGTTCTTCCCACCAAGTGTTCCTCTATTTGGCAGTTTCTTGATTCAGAGCCTTCTCCTTCTAAGCAGGTTTGACCACCTGCCTCTTATCTGTCCCTTCCTCCTATGTATCTAAGGTGGTAAGATTCAGTAATCTGCCTATCTGTCTTATGTCTTCTAGGTCTCTTTGGGATTCTTTCCTCCTTGTGACCAGTGTGTGGTGAGAGATGACTTGAGTTTGGGCTTTGAAGAAAGAGTGAGCAGTAAAACTTGACAACATTCTTTACTTGCTTTGGCATATTCTTTTATCTGGAGTGTGTGTGCATACATGCATGCATGCCTTTGTGTGTATGTGTGTATGCATGAATGCATGTATGCATGAGTGCATCTGTGTGCTTGACTTGTGTGTGTGCGTGTGTGTGTTTGAGTGCATGTGAACGTGCGTGTGTGCATGTTGGAGTGCATATATGTGTAAGCACATGCAGGTTTTCTTCCTGGAAACTTCAAGGTGGCTCCTAATGGTTGGAGAAAGGACTCTGGTAGGATGTGAATTTTTTTCTAAATTAGTACCTTAAATCCTTGTAATTTGTCTTTCAAATAAAATAATCCCTCCAATTACCCACACTAGAAATATAATCTGGGCTGAGAAGATCGCTCAGTAGTTAAGGTACTTACTATGTAATTGTAAAGACCAGAGTTCAAATCCCCAGTAATATCAACCTTGGAAGATAGAGACAGGATCCAAGAGCAAGCTGGCTATCCAGACTAGCCATATCAGTGAGTTCTGGGTTCGATTAAGAGGTAGACCCTCTCTGCATCAAATCAGGTAGAAGAGCAATTGAGGATGACTCCCAGTATCAGCCTTGGGTTTCCACATACACGCATTTGCATATGTGTGCTGGAATACAAAACACCGCCAACCGTTTCTCAGACTTGTTGCCCTGTACCCAACAGTCTCTGTCTCCTATGGCTCTTCTTGCCATGTTGTCAAGCCTTCTTTTCTTTACCCATCCCAGGCTTGAGCCTGCTTAGCTTCCAAGATCAGACAAGACTGAGAGTGTTCAAGAAAGTACAACCACAGGCTTGTCAGTGCTTTTCCACCTCCCACTTGAGATGACTTTGTGAAACACAAAGACAGAGGAGAGCTTTGACCATAGTAGGAACCGGGCAAATCTGCACTGGAGTGATGTAATATGAGAATTAACCACAAATCCTAGACTGGCATAGGGAATTGTGACCAAAGGACTGAGGGACACACAGGGTTCCCTTAGGATTATAAAGTGAGACAAGATGGTGCCTACAAGCAGACACCTGAAGGTGACTGTGAGCTTCAGAAGGAGGAGTTAGTTGGCCCCACACAGTAACAGAGATGCCTTATTTCTGTGGTTCCATATTCTCTAGAAATACATTTGATATTGTCAAAGAGACAAGAGACAAAGAGAGAGCTATCTCTTGTCTCTTTGACAATATCTAATGTATTTCTAGAGAATGCGGAACCACAGAAATAAGGCATCTCTGTTACTGTGTGGGGCCAACTCCTGGTAACAGAAGCCCCTGCTCAGAACTGCTTTGCAGACAGTAATGGAGAGGCTCCAGGGTATGAAGAGAGTTCTCCTCATCCTCTTTCTCTTCTCAGAGTGGAAACTTGATCCATCCAATTAGAGTAGACTTATTAACCCTGATCAGACGGAACATCCACCGTGTATCTTGTGTTAACTTCCTCTCCATGGCCATGTATTAGCAGTGTACACAGAGCAGGGAAGATATGGTCTTCCTTCATTTAACAAATATTCCTGAATCAAGTGGGAATGGAAACATGGTTCAAAATAACCTTTCTAGAGGAGGTAGGCACGAAATCTTGTAGAAGAAAGGGTGCTTGCCTGTGTGCTCTGCTACTCTCCCTCCTCCCTCACAGACCTTGTCTCCAGGCTCTACCTCCTGGACGGTCCTAGCAGAGCCATCTTCTAATGGATACATCTGAGCAATCTAGTCACTCCTCAGAGACTCTCAATGGTAGATTTCCCTGCTGTCCACAAATAAAGTCAAAACTTAACAGGGTAGTCAAGTCTTCCTTTGAGCTAGGTCCCTTGGGCTCCCCATTAGCATCCCTGTGTCCTTTCTTGCCTCCCTGGAGGTTTAGAGATCCCCAGGGCTCAGGCGCCAAGCCTCTATACTGCAGGCTGTTTCAATGATCTCTCTCCGCCCAGTAGCCACTTATATGCTCTGATGTCTCTGCTATGACACAGCTCTCTCCCTTTAAAATCTTCTTATCTCTGTTCTCTAGTTGTTAAAATCCTTCAAGGTCAAGTCTGTCTCATCCATAAAAATGCCTTGGTTCCTTGCAGCCAGCCTCCCACAGTGCATTGCTACTGTCTTTGTTAAGCCTCTCATTCCTCTGCCTCTGTCATGTTGGTTTGGTCATACATTTGTTCAGTCCTTAGATATTCATGGGTGACCAGTCCTGGGCACTGAATCCAGCACCTGAGGTGAGGTTGAGTGTGAGATTGAAATTCCATTCCTTCCTGACTGCATGGGCAGTGACAAACACCCCTCCTAGGACCTCAAATAACCTGGTGGAGGAGGGGATTGGATCAGTGGAGCCAACTAGGGTGTCCTGAAGTTGGGGAGAAGAGCAGGCAGTCTGCCTCTCCTGTTTGCTTTTTACCAAACTGAGAATGCATTTTGAAGGAGCACGGAATTGCTTGGAATAACAAGGAGATTTTTCGAAAGTGTGGTGGAAAAGCCAAGAAAGGAAATAGAGAAATTCCTCAGAAAGTTGATTTTCCTCTAAAGTAGTAGTTCTCAACCTGTGGGTCATGACCCCCTCAGGGGATTGAACGACCCTTTCCCGGGGGACACCCAAGACCATCGGAAAACACAGATACTTACATTATTATTCATAACAGTAGCAAAATTACAGTTATGAAGTAGTAATGGAAATAATTATATAGCTGGGGGCCACCACAACATTAAAGGGTCACAGCATTAGGAAGGCTGAGAGCCACTGCTCTAAAAGGGAAGAGCTATACAGGAAGACATCTGAGAGAAAGTGGCTCCTGTGGTGCTGAACTATATCAGATGACTTAGAGATCTGTGAGGACACTCAGCTCTGAGCCCAGAGCACACTGAGAATCAATCAACTGTATTTGTTCGTATTATTGTTGCTGCTATTGCACCTCTTCATCTGCATCTCTATGAAATCATTAATGCCAACTAAGTAAGGATTCCCCTTCTCTAGGAGAGACACATCCCAAACACCTATGGAAGCTCTGTATAGATCGAGCTGAACCCTGCATAAACTCTGGCTTTTCCCCACTCTATAGACATATCTACAATATTTAGTTTATAAATTATAACCAGTATAAGACTAACAATGACTAACAATAAAATAAAGCAATTACAATAATACACTATAAGAGTAGTTATAAGACTGTCGCCTCCGTCTCTTTCCAACTGCTACAAGCTTGGGAGTGTATACTACAAGGTTGGGAGTGTATACTGCAAGGTTGGTAGTGTATACTACAAGGTTGGGAGTGTATACTGCAAGGTTGGTAG
>CM052703.1:82910423-82962196 GCA_028551405.1 Uromys caudimaculatus | reverse complement strand
TATACTACATGGGTAGAGTGAACAGAAAAATGGCGCATGTCCCATGCAGAATGAAATGACATGGAGAGACTTTACCATGCTACTCAGAATGATAATTGAAAATTCATGACCTTTTTTGTTTCTGGAATTTTCCATGACTATCTTTTTGATCGTGGTCATCTGAAACCATAGGAAACAAAACCCCGGATAAGGAACCTACTGTACTTCCTAATCCTTTTAAAGCGGGACTCACTGGGCTAGCGGATGTATTAGGAAGATACAGTATTGGTTGAGTCTAGGCTTTTGGTGAATGTAGAGATAAAACTGAAGCTGTTCAAAGAATGGGCCATGTAGAGGTGTATACCATTTACTCGGTGCTATCTTGGGTTAAGAACTGGGCTTCATTTAATCCTTAAAACAACACTCAGTTTAGGTGCTGGTATTATCTTCTTACAGATAAGGAAACTGAGGTGCCAAGAACACAATCTATTTGCTCAAAGTTACACAGTGAGTAGAATCTGTATTTTAATCACCCACTTCATCAATTTTACCCCCTTTCCCACCGTCTCAGTGGCTCGCTGAGGAGGTTGAAGGAGATGTGGCCAAGGATGTTACCCTCAGGACATAATAAGAGAACTGAAACTCTGGGAAGAAGTTACATAATGTGCCAGTGCTCCTGGGTGTCAGGATGGAACTCCCATCTTCTGGCTGTTACTCAAAGGCTCCTTCCATTGTGTATGGCTGACCCACTCATGAGTATAACCTCCACATCATACGCGGCTGCTGCTTCCATTCCTAGGCTGATAGAACCTCCAAGCCCCAGACAGGACTACAGCCCTCGAAGTACAGCCTGATTCTGTTCTTGTCTGGGTTATTCAAAGGCCAGTCAGACTAATGAACTTAGGTTCAACTTAAAAAGCACAATGCCTGTCAGACTTCCATTTTGAAAAGGAACTCTGGTTGGAACCAGAACCCTGTACTGGGGATGACTTTGTGATTGGTTCAAAGAGCAAATCAGTCACAATTCAGAAAGATGGTGCATGGGAGGGAAGAAAAGGAAAAAGAAAACCTAGATTCCCAAATGAACTTCTGAGAAGTCTGAAGGGTTTCTCTGAAATATTTCACCAAAGTCTTTTGAGGCCATTAAGAAAGTGCCCAGGCAGAACCAAAAAGTACATTAATGGTTATTTCTGCACAGCAATTGAATTATAGTGTCAATCTCCTCCTAACTTGAATCACATTGAAGCAGGTATCTTAAAAAATCAGATGCAAGTGTTCTAGTTTAAAAAACAGTTGGCTGGTTCCCCCTGATACAACCTCCTGCTGTCTCCCAGTAAAACCTGTGAAGATGGAGGAAATGTCACAGATACAAATTCAAATCTTTGAACAAGGACTGACAGGACAAGATGCTAAATGTCAGTGAAACTGCCCCGGGAACGTAGATTTTGTCCTCTTGTTCTGATACTCGAATCAGGGTAAGGCAGCTGGTTAAACACAAAGCAGGAATAACAGAAAGCAGTGTTCCTGGATTGCTGTCTAAAGCGTTATGTATGGACGGAGCCCCAGAGCCTTGCTAAAGACTTTGACAAGGTCATTATTACACCTTCCACTCCTCAGATGGGGAAACTAGAGCATAGAAAGGCACAGAGCCAGCAGTCGTGGAGTTTAGATCGCAGTTCATGTGCGTTATGTAGGCCCGCCTTCCCTGTGACCCCCGTTCGGAGATCTAAATTCTTTCTCAGTAGTCTAGGCAGCCATGCCTCTACACTGTCCAGTGATTACAAAAATGATGTTGAAATTTTAGTGCCAAAGAGCGAAGTATATAATTGAGGAATAAGTCCAAAACTAAGACCAAAGATGCTGAGATGTTTGTATAGAACGCTGTGATATTTGCATATTGCCTGCATCAAACTCCTATCGATTTTAGGTCATTTCTAGATTCTGTATAATAGCAAATATAATATAAATATTACCTAAATAGTTGTTTCTTATGTTATTTGAGGAATATGGCAAGAAAAAGTATCTGGGCCTGCTCAATACAAAACATATTTTTCCCTCAAATATTTTTTGATGGTTGGCTGATTTAATTTGTGTTTTGGAGCTCTTAGATATGGACAGACAAATTTATATCTACCCATACCTTTCTCACCCCCCAAATATATTTCATTATAATTTGGGAGCAACATGCATTCAAATGCATTTAACTACAGTAATTGAATGAGAGAATTTGGTTTTAGAGTTCAATTAAAGTTTTTAAAATTTCATGTATGTTGAGGTACATAGGACCAGCAACAACGGAAAGCTAGTGACAGACCTGGAGGGGGTTTAGATGATATTAAAAATGCATTTGTGTGTTTATTTATAGTCACTTGTGTGTGTCAGGGGAGTGCACATGGAAGCCTGAGGTTGGCATTTGCTGTTCTCCTTTACTATTTTTTGCCTTATGTTTGGAGACAGGCATTCTCATTAAGCCTTGAACTTGCTGATTCAGCTAAACTGGTTCAGAAGGCCCCAGGGACCTTCTTGTTTTCCCAGTACCAGGGCTAGAGGCTCATGCTGCCCCACTCTACACAGGTGCTGGAGAGGTGAGCTGAAGTCCTCTTGCTTAGGGGGGAAATCCGTACTGATTGAACCATCTCTCAAGCTCCAAAGTGTGGTGGTTTTGAACTGTGTTCACAATTTTTTAAAGCACTCTTCTCTTGAAGTCTGATTCTTCTCTGTCTAGATGGCCTGGACTTGTTGACTCTGTGGCAGTGGCTAATGTATGTAAAAGTGTTGACCCGGGATTCAAAGGCACATGGCTTCCTTCTTGTCTTCCCTCTTAAATAGTATTTTCTTGGTGTAATGGATAATGACTTTGTCAATCACTTCAGTATCCTAAGTACCTACCACAGGGTAGGATCCTGGGCCTCCTGCCACGGACCATGTGGACTGCTCTTGGATCAGCCCTAGCCGAGCCTCCAGAGGACAGCAGTCTCAGCAGACACCTTGATTAATAATTCAAGACAGACTCCAGGTCAGAAGCACCGAGCTAAGCAGCTTCCAGAGTCCAGAAATCATGAGAGATAGATGATTGTTGCCAAACTGAAGGAGGGATAAGTTGCTGTATTGCAACAGATATTTAATCAATCCATTGAAAAAGTATTTCTAGAGACGTGAAGGTTTCTGTTAGGGTGGAGCTTCCAAGCCAGGACTCTTGACCCAGAAGATGGAGTCACAGCTAGAACGGTATGACCCAGGCTGGCACAGAGAGACCGAAGAGAGTCTTCTATCAATGCATAAACTGACCAAGCCCAACACAGGTCAGGGGGCAAGTAAGACCCAGTACAGCAGATTAGCCTTAGGACAACAGTAGTAAGATGTCACAAACAGATGTTATGAAACCAACAAAGACTATGAAGTATATTTAGATTAAGCTCACTCCTAAGCAGTGTTCTGATCTGGCTTTGATCAGAGGAGAAGGACCAGTTTGGCCATACTGCATAAAATAGGGATGTATAACGTGGATTGGCCCTTTGGGGTCATGGGAGCTGTCTAAACAGCTTTTATATGAGTTGCTGATTTGGTTTTAGGGGGGTTGGAACCTAGATTTAGCAAGGTATGCAGTGCTGAAAGGGAGATGGACAAGAATTGGGAACAACAGAACTGTAACCCCAAAGACAAAGGGGGACCTACCTCAGTCATCAATGCCAAGTATCCCTGGAGTGGTCTCTGTCGGGAAGTGGCTATACTTTCTGTCTTAGTCAGGGCTTCTATTCCTGCACAAACATCATGACCAAGATGCAAGTTGGGGAGGAAAGGGTTTATTGAGCTTACACTTCCATGCTGCTGTTCATTATGAAAGGAAGTCAGGACTGGAATTCAAGCAGGTCAAGGAGCAGGGCTGATGCAGAGGCCATGGAGGGATGCTGCTTACTGGCTTGCTTCTGGCTTGCTCAGCCTGCTTTCTTATAGAACCCAAGACTACCAGCCCACAGATGGTACCACCCACAAGAGGCCCTCCCCCCCTTGATCACTAATTAAACCTGGATCTCATGGAGGCATTTTCTCAACTGAAGCTCCTTTCTCTGTGATAACTCCACAACTGGCTCAGAAGATGAGGAAGTTGAAAGTGTTGCCCAATAAGACCTAGAAGAGCTACAGGCCTACTTACTGTTGCACCTCTTCGGGCTAGCCAAGGAGCATGATACCTGATGAGTGACATTGGGTTCTGGTGTCCTGCACCAACTTTGTGAGTGTGACGATCAGGGATCCTGGTTTAAGTTTGTCCATCACCACTTTAAGACTCTGTAGCTAATGCTGGCCTGTGAAGAGTCTGGTCTCAAACTTGTGGCAATCCTCCTGCCTTTGCCTCTCCAAGGCTAGGATTAGAGTCATGTACCACTGTCCCTGTCTACATGCTCATTAATCTCAATTGTCTCTTGTGACCTGGTTAATCTAGAGCTATATAAAAAGAATTCTGGAATTGGAATATAGTTCCAGCTAAACTAAGTTGGTAAAATACGACCTGCCAGGGAACTTTCAAAGGGCCAAATATAATAACAGCAAAATAAGGAACCGAGAGAGCAAACTACCACAACTGAAACGGTTTTGTTCTAGGGAAGCAAGGACAGTCTAGTGTTAGTGGGGGGAAAGTCTATTAATATCCTGACAGCTTTTCAGTGTCTCTGATATGAAAAACCACATAATAATTAGCAATAGATGACAAAAAGCATTCAGACAAAATGCAATGTTCATGCATGATTGAGAAAAAGAAACCTTCAGTGGAAAGCAGGGCTGGGACTGTGACCACTAATAGTGATTTTCAACAGGGTCTAGAGTCACCTAGGAGACAAGCCTCTGGGCCTGCTTGTGAGGACATTTCTAGGTTAGGTGAGCCGAGGTAGGAAGCCACTCTGACTATGAGCAGCACCATTCCAAGGACTGGCAGGGTCCTGGAACAAATCAACTGGGAAAGTGAGCTAAGCACCGCTGTACATCTCTTCCTGTTTCCTGGCTGTGGGAGCCACGTGACAAGCTGCTCACGTGCCTGCCAAGAGTCCTTCCCCCAGATGAGCCTGCCCTTAAATTTGCTTGTTGTCGGGTATTCTGTCACAGCAACAGGACAAGTCACAGACACGGGAGGCTACTCAACACGAAGCATCTTAGGTAGAGAACCCGTGTCTTCCTTCATGTTGAAACGTCAGGATCGGGAGGGCAGGCTGCTGGCTGTCCCCACGACTTCACAGAGCTGTTCTGTGAGTTATATCTGCTCTGAGAAGACATGGGGTAGAAATAAGGAGGATGGCTGGAAAGGAAGAGACAAAATGGCTGTTATTTGCAGACAATGTGATTATATATCTTTTGAAAGTGGAGCTGGAAGCTCTTGACGTTAGTTCTTAATGTACAAAATAGTGGCATACCAGGAAACGCTACAAACTTCAGTGAATCTCCCTGCACCAGCAGCACTCAGACAATGTAAATGGGACAGAAATTCAATTATGACTGAAATTAGGAAACGTTAATATCTTGTGACATTGACTTTTTTTTTTTTTTAAGAACACAGATCATTTATTTCATTAATTGTCTCTCAACTTGGATCTATCTGTTGTATCTCTGATTACATCCCAGGTATTCATCTTTGGTAGGAATATCTCAGAAAAAATGCTGTACCCTTCCCCATACACCATTCAAGACAAACATGATGTCATCTGCCATTACTGTGTTGAACTCTTTGTTAGCCTAGTGTCCACGGTGTCTTTCTACTGTAAGTGACTAGTTTTCTCTCTGCAATTAATAAAATATCTCGTGGTAATTTATTTTGAATGCACATATTTGTAATGGCATTTCAGGTGTGGTGAGGTCTGTTTTCTCAGGCGGTACTTGTGAAACTAGAATACAGTCACATGTTCTTAACCACCTTGGACTTACTCTCCTGAGGTGTGTTAAGAGTTGTAGTCCTTCTCTATGAATCCAGTTCTAGGACTTTATTCTTCTTTAAATTATGAAATAATGATAAGGCACTGATGGAAAAGAGCTACTAAATAATGTTATTTAAAGATACTGCCTTTGTGTGTATACATGAGTGCATGTGTTTAAATGTGTGCTTTTGTGCATGTGTGTGTGTGTGTGTGAATGCTTATGTATGTATAAGCATGTATGTATTTTGTATATGTACATGTGTGCATGTATGCATGTGTGTGTGTGTGTGTGTGTGTGTGTGTGTGTGTGTGTGTGTGTGTCTATGTGCCCTAGAGTTAGCCCAGAGTATTCTTACACACGCTGGGCAAGCATTCTACCACTAAGATACCTTGAGACTTCTTTCTTACTTTATATTTTCAGAAAACTCTGAGGCAATGTCTCACTAAGTTGTCCAGCCAGGTCTTGAACTTGCATCTGTTGGGAAAAGAGCATCCTGGGGTCCGGTGTATGTTCAGACAGCATGTCACTGATATGGCTTCACCACAGTGCCTCAGCTTCCCACAAAGCTATGGCTACACCTCCAAGTCTGACTATGAGCCTTGAAACTTGGAGGGTGCTATTGAGTGTGAGCTTTTGAAACATCACCGTTTTGGCAGTGTTTGTTTCCAAGGTTAGGTTTGTTTTCTTACCCTGGCCATCTAACCTAGTGCTATAAGCATGCTAGGAAGCTCCTTTCACTGAACAAATCCACTATTCCCAACAAGGGTAGTTTAACAGGTAATTTTTTTCTTTGCTCTCTTCTTAATATATTTTAACCATAGAAATAATAAATCCTTAGAGAAATCCCGTGCACCAGCCATTTTTCCTACTATATCTTCTTGTGCAATCTTATCGACGATGTATTACCTCTTTTGAATCAGGAACAAGAATCCATGGAGCAGCTGACAAAGCAGGTGGAATCACTGAGCTCTGTTCCACAGCTGTCCAAACGTGACATTTGATCCTGACACATCTGTCTGGTCCTACTACCTCACTCAGCCTGATTGATCTAATAACCAGCAGTTGCCCCAGGATTCGGGAGTATGTTACAATATGCAGTGTATTCGTGTGAACTATCTCACTCATGAAGTGAGGACTTCTTGCAGTCACTGTAATCTGATTGTAGAGAAAATAGGATTTCATTGAAAACTGAATCACCCAGCCTCGGCAGAGCTGCCTTCCCTGGCTGAGAACACGCTCTAGTAGACAGATCAGGATGTGAATGATTTGTCTGTTCTTTCTCAGCACTTGACTGTTGGCCCAAACCCAGGTAACACTGGGTAAGCTACCCAGCATGTGCGCTGTGCTGAGTGTCCAGAACTGAGGGGTTTGTGGGCAAAGGGCTTGCACTTGGGTCCTGGTTCATTTTGAGACGCCTGATTTTATTTCTCTGTGCTTTATTTTCCTCATCTTCCAAAGGAACAGTTGTGAGGAATTGACTTAACTGTACTAGTCCATAGTTCGTCTGCAGTTGGTATGGTACTTTCTTTCATGTCTATCACCCACGGTTCCTTCAAGACATAGAAATGTCAACAGCCCCTATGCCCTTGAGAAGTAGCTGCAAAATCAGAATCATAGGCTACCAAAACAAGTTCATATCACAAGGGAAACCATGTTTATTTTTGCCCTGACAATTGTAACCATGGAAGAAAACCCTGCATGTCCATTTCAGCAGAAACTTTGGGCATCTAAGCATGGTCCAGTTCTTCAGTGTCAACTTGCTTCCCACCCCAGTCCCACTGAAAGACAACTGACCACGCTGCACAGAGACTTGATAAATGAGGGCACAGCTGTTAAGCATTAAGCACGAGGGCAGGTCACAGTACTTCCAGGCTCAATAAACAATGTCTCAGAGCAACACTCTGCAGTGACTTGGGAGAAATGGTTGATAAGGAGAGTTCATACCCCCAATTTCTCCAAAGATCATGCCTTGGGCTGCTAGCTACAAGAATAGCCTTTTTGATGGACCCTACACTAAACACTGGCCTTTCCAGGAAGGGCCATAGCTAGCACTTTGAATAAAGTAAGCTCCTTACAGAACAAAGTCAGATTCTTTTTATTGACAACTTCATAAATGCATATATTTTAATCAAATCTACCCCAACCCCTCCTCTTCAATTCTTCCCCATTCCTCTCCACCTGCAGGATGTTCCCGTTCTCTCTCTCTCTCTCTCTCTCTCTCTCTCTCTCTCTCTCTCTCTCTCTCTCCCTGAGACTACTTAGTGCTGCCTCTGTGTGCATGAGTGGAGGATTGCTGTACTGGATTGAATAGGAATGGCCCCACAGACTCATGTGTTTTAATGCTTGGCCCATAGAGAGTGGCACTGTAAGGACGTGTGGCCTTGCTGTAGAAAGCCTGTTACTGTGGGGGTGGGCTTTGAGGTCTCATATGTTTAAGCTACACCCAGTGTGGCTCACAGTCACTTCTGCTGCTAACCAAGATGTAGAATGCTCAGCTCCTTCTCCAGCACCATGTCTGCCTATACATCACCATGATAATAGACTAAACCTCCGAACTGTAAGCCAGCCCCAATGAAATGTCCTACATAAGAGTTGCCATGGTCATGGTGTCTCTTCACAACAATGAAACCTTAGCTACAATAATCATCTACGAGAGCATTATAGCCTCCCAGGGGCTGCATCTCTGAAGAAAACTGACTCTCCTTCCTCCATCAGCCATCAATTCCCAACAGCTTCATAGATACAGGAGTGACTTCATGAGTCCCTCCCTAATCTGTGCTAGGGTTTTTGCTGGCTTGATCTTGTGCAGGTCTTGTGCAGACAGTCACAGTCACTGTGAGTTCATGTGTGTACAATGAACCACTCATGTCTAGAAAATGCAGTTTCCGTACAGACATACGCTTCCTCTGGCTCTTACAATCCATCTGCCCACTCTTCCATAGAGATCCCAGAGCCTTTGGAGGAGGTTGGTTTTCTTTACCCCCATTCCTCTACCCCACCCTGACTTCATACTCATCCTTGAGTTTTCTAATCTGAGATCTGCTTTAGATAAAGCTTGATGCTATCACTAAAATTTTAAGGTTTCCAGAAATTTTTATTATATCAGGGACCAGAAGAAAACCATGTGTATTAGTCACCAGTCATAGTATGATTAAAGCATATTCGATCCGTTAACCTACGCGAACTTGGGACCTGTCTTATTTTCATTTTACCAAGAGAGAAAAACATCTCATGGATTAAATGTATAGCTTGAGGCACACACCTAGAAAGTCTTCTTGATGTAGTCTCTTGGGTTGGGTGTGTGTGTGTGTGTGTTTTGTTTTATTTTCTGCTGTGCCTGGATCCTCAGCCTGTGGAATTCTGGGTAAGTTGGAGTCTCTATTTACTCTGTCAATATAGGAATGTATATTCATTCAACAACATTTACTGAATGTCCTCTCTGTGTTAAGGTTGTATGAGGCACTAGGAATTCAACATTGAACAAACAAAAATGTATAAATGACTCTACTTTCCAATGAGGAAGTCCAATAGAAAACCAAATGAAATATAAGATACCTAGTGTGTGTTGTGCTGAGTATTAAGGAGAACTCCATGAGCAGGTGACCTACGTTTGGGATGTGATTAATTTTGAGATGCCCTTTTTTGCCTGTGACAAAATACCTGGCAAAAGAAATTCAAGGAAGGCAGGGTTGTTTGGGCTTGCAGTTTGAAGGTACAGTCCACAGGGATGTCATGGTTTCAGGAATAGGAGGTAGCTAATTGCATTTCATCTAAAGTCAGGAAACAGGGATGGATGCTGGTACTCAGCTTGCTTTCTCCTTTCTATGCAGTCAGGACCCAGCTCAGAGAATGGTGCCGCCCAGAGTGGGCCTTCCCACCCTTTTTAGCCAAATCCAGATAGTTCCTAATAGATATATCCAGAGATTTGCCTCCAAGGTGATTCTTGATCCTGTCAAGTGGACAATCAAAATAAACCATCACATCTGTTAAACATCCAAGTGAAGATGCCTACTGGGTATGGGCCTAGTGCCAAGGGAGAGTGATTTACAGCAGTTCACACTATACAGGAGTCGTCTGAGAAGAACTGGGATTGTTTTCTCTGTGGTTCAATAGCCCTTAGGCTTGTATCTGACAGATCCTGCACAAAGACCTGCAAGAAGGAGAAACAGGGCATTTGGGAAACTGTGACAGCATGGCTGGAGTTCGAGATCTGAGGGAATGTTCAGAGAAAGACTGGAGGTAGCTGAGAGAAGATAAAATGGATGGAGGCCACTTGGAAATTGTCCAGATGGGAATGGAAGGACCACAAAATGGTTTCAAGGAGAGGAAAACGTAGCTAGTTTTTTTGTTGGTGTGACCAAGCACCTGGCAAATTCACCTCACAGGTTGAGGTACAGTCCATTATAGTAGGGAAGACATGAGGGTAGGAAGGAGGCAGGTGGTCCCATTGCAGCCACAGTCAGGGAGCACACATAGAGAATGCCACTCACTTCCATGTAGCCTGGAACCCCAGCACTCTGGATGATAAACCCATGCTTAGGGTGAGTCTTCCCGCTTCAGTGAACCGAATCTACACTCCTTCAGAGACGCTCAAGGGTCATTCTCTGGTTGATTTTGAATTCTGTGAAGTTGACAATCAACGTTAATTGTCATAGAAGGCATAAGCTGGAAAACTCTGGCTTCAGTAAAGGCTGACTTGAGGGACAAGGCCAGAAGCAGGCAGCCCAATGCAAGCCACAGCTGCAGCCCAGATGACTGAGACTAGAGACCTTTATGAAGTGAGGGGGGAGCTGGAGAAAGACATGTGGGTCCCAGCTGCCTATGGAGATACAAGCAACAAGGCTTACTGGCTGATGGGGACTGAGTGTAAGCACATGTGAGAAGGTACCCTGAGAGGTCCAAGGTTCCGGCTTAGGCACTGGGAAGGAAGCTGACTAGGAAAAGCTGAGAGTGAGTTTGTTTTTGCATAAGTTGAGTTCCAAGTGACTGTGGCAAGTTCAGGAAGACAAGTGTGCAGCACATAGACCTGAAAATCAATCTCTCTCTGTCTCTCTGTGTCTCTCTGTCTCTGTCTCTCTCTCATATGCGTGCGCGCGCGCGTGCATACACAACACACACACACACACACACACACACACACACACACACACACACACACACACACACCACACACACATCACAGGGCTAGTGCAAAGTATGCAAATTAATGGAGCCAGAAGTTCAAGGCACTCTACTTTATACCTACATCCTTTAACAAACTCCTGAGGTGAACTTTACCTTTTCTGTTTCCTACATAGGCCCCTGCTCTGAGCCACAGGTGACCCATTTGTGTGACATTTGGGATACATGTAGGTAACACTCATCGTATGAAGGATATGCACGTGAGCATGTGAAGAAAGGGTAAGTGCTGGCCCCCAAAGCCTTCTGAGATGTGCCGCACAGACCAAAGAGAGAACGCAGTGCCCCGTTTTCATAGGTTTTGAGGCAAGGATATTTGGGGATGGTTTTGCATTAAATTAAGACCCAAGAAAATCATCAGCATGATAAAAATTGGGTTTTAGGAGCCCAAAGGTCAGATAGGCCAGGGGGATTTCTAATACATGAAAATAGTGGCATTTTATGTCTGTTAGATGAGGAAGCATTACAGTTGCCACATAGTTTTTTCCAGGAAGAGCCAGTCAGGTGACAAGGTGGTTAAAGCTCACTCCACAAGAAGTCACACAGAATGTCACAAAGCATGAAGTTTTTTGCTATTACTCTTTGTTCTTGTAGGAGTCACGAGAAGAAAGGCAAAGGGATTTCTATTGATTCTCAAGAGAGGTTTCCCGTGTGCTCTGATTCTAGATGCAGGGACAGAAAAGAGGCTTTTGAAAGAAATGTGGAAAAAAAATAGATAAGTAGTTGTTTCTCATGGAAATTGTTATGCCTGGTAATTTTAAAACATTCTAAATCTCTAGACAGAAGTCCAGTGAAACTCAATAATTTCATTGTAGAACACACTGGAAATAATATTTAACCCTGTGACCATGCATCAGAGAAAGAAAAATTATATGGTAGAATTGTGTGGGGTCACGTTCCATCATCTGCCAAGCTGACTGCCACAGAGCACCTCAGGAATAGTGCCGCACTTTCAATGCCACTGTGTACGGCTTAGCCACGAGATAGGACCCGTACATTTACACAAAGGAGAAAAGAAAAGCCACTTTCCAAGTTTGTTTCCACGGCAACCATATTTCATACTTTCTTCTGTGTGTCTAAACATGAGCAAGTTTCAACCAGAGGGGGTAGACCATAATCCTTGCAAACGACCCGTGCATTATTAGCAATTTGTTGATCAGAGCCATTCACCAGGCATTGTGTGCACACCTGCTGTGGAGATGCCAGTGGTAGGACCTGAGGTCCTGCCTTGCATTTGACTAGGGCTGAATGTACCACTGTGGGTGCACATAGGTGTAGCACTACAACAGAGGTACGTCTGAACAGTGGAAGGGAGCAACCAACAGCCTCAAACCCTGCCCTTGAACTTGAGGTAGATATTTCACTTTGACCTTGAATTGGACTTGTGTCAGACAGAGAGCAGGGCTTGGGACAGGGAAATGAGCTAAAGATGAAAAATCATCTATATAGGGGACAATAAAGGAACAATGCCATTGAGAAAAGCGGGGGACGTAATGGGAACTGCCTGTGTCTGACTCAAGTGTGAGGATTTGATCCTGAGGATGATTGGGTCTCCAAGTGTAAGAGGATACATGATGTTATAATGCCCTCCTGACTAACAGGCACTGGGAAGGTTGGAAAACGCTGTGGAGATGGAAGTGGAGAGACCCAGAGACGATTCCTCAGGTCATCTGAAGATCTGAGAACGTGTGCCGATGTCTGGGCTCCCAATAAGCTACTCAGGAAGTCAGCTTGCTTTCTTTCATTCTCTTCACCTCTTCATCTTGTCCAAACTTAGTATTGAACCAGAGAGAATCTCCTGTTTAATTCTGCTGATGAGGAAGTTGGTCGTGAAGAGAACGGTAGCCAACCCAGATTCACAGAGCTTCGGTTTAATAGGCCTGGAATTTAAACCTAGATACTCAGATTTCAGAGACTGGCCGAATAATTATCCGTTTTGGCACCGTCACCATTTTGAGGGGTTTGCTGGAGTGATGGATTCCATTCTCTTTGTGTCTCAGACTGGACTCAGAGGCCAAGCTTGTTCATCTGAGAGGCTAGAGCCATGCAGGTGCTGCATGAGTTTGGACCCTGCTCACGGACTCAGTGGAGTCCATAGTGGCCCACAGAGGAGCAACTGAGGGCTTCCCTTCCCACCTAGGGATGTGAGCGTCATCCCTTGTCTGCAGCTAGTAAGCTCTTAAGGTTGTGTCATTCTGACCGTGTCCCTGTTCCCTGCAGTCAACTGTTCTTGGACATGGCAGAGTGGCTATGTTCTTGTGTGTGACCTTCATGTGTGTTCAGTTACACAAGAGCCAGGTTCAAAAAATTTCAAGGGAATGATCAAATCCACTGGGAGGCTTAGCATAGAAATTCAATTTCTTTGCTCATAATTCGCAATAATGTTTTAAAATAAGCTGTTTCTTTGCCTCCTACTTCCCCCACTAACCTCCAGGTAGTGCATAAAAAAGGCTCTAAAATCAACTGTCTGAAAGTTGTTCACTTAAACTACCTGGCCATCCTTCATTCAACAGTTCTGAAAAAGTCTGAGGAGCTAGTTGGCATGTATTTAATTTAAAGCCTGAAATGCAAATGCAGAAGCCACTAGCGTTAGGATCCAGGTACTCTCCATGCTTGTAACTGTCCCTGGGAAAGAGGGGAGGCAGACAAACAGAGACAGAGCTGGGGTGTTCCACTGTGCATAAGAAAAAGCCTTCTGAAACCATATCCTTTTTTATTTTGACAGTGAGCTATGCCAGGTGGCCAATTTGAATGACCATTAATCAGGGCAGAGGGATGTCAAAGGAGTCAGGAGTCATTAGGAAAGGTATTATCCCTGGAAGGTTTTGCAATTTGCCAAATTAATTCTTTTCTGAAGAGACTCGTGAGGTTCCAAGTGACATATGTGTCCCATTTACTCCATCAGAGCCAGGATAGCCGGGCTCTTAGGCACCTGTGAGAACGGGAAGTTGATCTGCATTCCAAAGGGTCAACTCCAAGATGGACCATTTTAAGGTCAGCAGAGGGACAGTATCTATCTGAGGAAGCGAGTGTGAAGTAAGGGGGCACAGTGAATTGAAAGCCCTAGGGACTGGTGTCAGCCAGGGGTGGGGGATTGGGGGAGATGGGAGGCAGGCCATCCTTGCAAGGCTGCCCATGGCTTGGCAGTAGCATGGCTCCACAGCTTCAATAAGGAGACGCTTCTAATCAAAGAAAAGTACCCAGTCTTCAAGGGACAGGGTTTAACTTGCTCCCCCAGAGACCTTGAACATTTCGATTAAACTGTAAAACTGTCATGAAAGGAAGCATGAAGATTAATAGATAATGTTCTTTAGCACTTTAATTTTGTAGAATTCAAAATGTAAGAAAATGAATTTCCTGGCCTCTCGCCAAAGCAGATATAAATAAATAGCGATCTAGGTTCTAATTCCTGAGAATTTTAATAAAGAGAAATATTTATGGTTTAAAATTACCCCTGAAATTATGCAGCAGAGAATAGATAGTTTATGACTTCAGAGAACAAAAAGAAACTTGCAAATACTTGGTGTTGGCAGATCAATTAAGTGGCAATACATGCTACATTATAATTTTAATCACCATGAAATTAAAATATGGTAATGAGCGTTAACATGACTTCATCCTTTCAAACTATGATTTAATTTATGGAATTCTTCTTGACTGCTGCCTTATTTCTCAGTTCTTTCTGTCTTGATCCCCAGGCATCTTTAGACTACACCCTTCCCTGTAGATATTATTCAAGACAACCACTAACTAAATGAGCTCTTCTTTCCTTATCAATTAAGGATCTTGTAGGCTATTCTTACTCATTTTAATTTAGTTCTTTTCCCTGCATAAAATATGCAGGGAATTAGAATAACTTTTTTTTTTTTTTTTTTTTTTTTTTTTTTTTAAGCAGAAAGGCCTCTCTTTGGTTTCCATATGGTGTACCTTTCCCACTGACACATAAAAGCAGGCCAAATGTCAATTTGCTCTTCTCAAGGTCACCTTCCTTGAGCATATTTGAGGGAAGGGGCAGAGTCTGTTCTTGGTGTCATGGCTGCCGCATGGACAGTGCTACTTCCCTTGCCTCTCTGCTGTGCACCTACTATGCCACAACTCTTCAGGTCCTCAGAGAGGAGGTCAGCTGGCAAAGACTCTTTGCCATTAAAACCTTTAATTCTAAGTACCTATTTACAAAGCTCCTTGTTGGTAGGTCTAAAGCTTATGTCCAAAAGGCAAGAAAATGGTTTAATAGTAAATCAGAAAGAGCTCTCAGCTGTCCTAAGAGAAAAGAACGAAGCAAGAAGTAGCTCTGTTCTCCCTGGTTCCCATTGTGCACTCTCTTCCTACATCAGCAATTCTCTGCTTCTGCAGCACCAAGTGAGCAGGGCAACCAGCCTCTGAAGTCAGCCCTCACCCAGATGATCTAGAGTTAGTGTCCTCCCCTCCGGTGAGGGCTCCACTCTGTAAGACTGCTCTAGATAAGTCCTGGCTTTCCACATCTACCTAATCTTTTTAAAAGGATTTATTTCATTTTATGTTTATGAGTGTTTTGCTTGCAGGGTGTGCACCATATGTGTGCCTGGAGCCTAGGAAGGTCAGAAGATTGTGTGCCTGTTGGAACTGAAGTTACAGTTGTCTGTGTGCCACATGTCCCCTGCAAGTGCTCTTAGCCTCTGAGCCATCTTTCCAGCCCCTACATGTACTTCTTACCCACCAACTCTGAATCAGAGTTTATGCTAATTCACTAGAAGAACTCACATAACTCAGGAGAGCCCTGTTCTTGTTGAATTCCTATAAAGCAGTGAGTGGTTCTTAACCTGTGGGTCACAACCCCTTTGGGGATTGCATATCAGAGATATCCTGCATATCAAATATTTACATTACAATTCATAATAGTAAGAAAATTATAGTTAAGAAGTAGCAACAAAATAATTTTATGGTTGGGGTCACCACAGCATGAGGAACTATTGTATTAAGGGTTGCGACATTAGGAAGGTAGAGAACCATTTTGTGTATATATAACATGAAGGATACACCTTAGAACAGCCAAATAGAAGAGATACTCAGGGCAGGGTTGGCGGGGTGGACACCTAGCTTCCATACCTCTGCACTGAACAAAATGGAGGCTCTGAACTCCCATTGGGAGCTGTTGTGAACACTCTGCAGCCTCTCCTCTGCCTCGGAGGTTGGAAGTGTGAAGCGGCACAAAGAGTACCCATCCTCCAATCATATGTTTGGTAGTTTGGGCTTTCCAGGAACTGGCCCCGGCCAGAGGCTCCTTGTTGACAGAGTCGCGGGTGTATTCTGGAAGCAGTCTGTTGACTATTATTACCGATTCGGGGGATTTCTAATGGAAGGGCTATGTCCACTTCTATTTCCTCGATGCTATGTCTTCCCCGAGGGTCCCATGGTGCTTTACCGAGAGTGATAGGTAATCATGATTGTCAACTTGACTGGATTTGGAATCACCTGGAAGACACACCTCTGGGTATGTCTATTAAGTAGTTACCACAAAGGCTTTACTGAGGTGGAGAGACCTGTTATGAATATGGGCAGCACATCCTGTGGTCCAAAGTCTCAGACTAATTGGAAAGGATAAAGTAAGCTGAGCAGCAGCATTCATCTCTCTCTGCTTCCTGACATGGATGTAATGGAAGCAGCTGCCTCATGTTCCTGCCACCATGCCCCTCGCCATGATGGACTGTACCTTCAAACCACAAATCAAAGTAAAGCCTGGGGTATTTTGTTACAGTAACAGGAAAAGTAACTAATGGACCAACATTTGCTCATTTCATTTGGGGGTCAGAATTCTTCTCTGTCCCTTTAAGTTGTCTGTCTTCAATCCCCAGTTGTAAGAACATTGCCTTTTCCCCCTCACTATGGGCAACACTGACATCTGTCTATAGCTACCCTGGAAGCCGTTCATTCTGTGTATTAGGTGATCTTAAAATAACAATAATCCTCTTTCCCAAATGCATTTTAAAATTCTAATTCCTCCAGTCAAGGACGCTATCAAGGGGCTAGGCGATGCACTCAGTGACAGGTATGGAAGCAAGACAGACTTGAGTCAATTTCTGTACTGACACCAATACAATCCCCTCCCTGGCACTCACCAGCACTGGAACCAGGCTGTGGGAAACAATCCGAACACTATGCAAACATGGCACACTTGTTTGTTCTAGAACATACTGACTCGTACATGGGAGGCTGTGATCAACTAAAGGAAGAAATCAAGACTGAAAATCACTTCAAAGCCCTAAGCACCTTACACCCACCAGTTGAAAGACACCAACAACCTCGCCCTCCAAAGGTGTTGCTGAGTTATGCCTTAAAAGCCCTCCAGCAGAGGTCCTCATCAGAGCCTCTGATGGCTGCCCATCTGCTGCAGGACAGAGGGAAACTTTCTGTGAACTAGTCCTGTTTAGTCGAGCAGCCTCGTCTCCAGCACTCCTAGTGTTGCCTGTTCTAGAACTCCGTCATCTCCACCAACCACACACACCACAGCCTCCATGTCTCCTTGCCCGTATCTGTTTCAGTCATGGTTGTAAGTGCCCCCCCCTTCTCCTCAACGCCTTGGGCAATGCCTCTCCAGCTTTCATCAGGGCGAAGGAAGGTGTGTCTTTGGGAGATTTTTCTGAACTCCAGGCTAACAGCATGAGATGCTTTTGAATTGTAAAATGCTCACAGGAACCACAGGACCTCTTTGCTGGCTTTCTATTGGTATGGTAAATACCATGATCAAAAGCAACTCATGGAGGAAAGGGTTAGTTTAATCTCAAAGCTTACAGTCCATCATGGAGGAAAATCAGGGCAGGAAGTCAAGGCAAGCACCTGAAGACAGGAACTGAAGCAGAGGCCTTGGTGAAGTGGTGACTATTGATTTTCTCTTCGGGCTCACGTTTACCTACACTGTTCCTCCCAGGACTGCCTGCCCAGGGTGGTGCCACTCAGAGTGGGCTGGAGCCTCACACATCAGTGATCAATCAAGAAAAAGCCCCACAGACTTATCCACAAGTCAATCTGATGGAGGCATTTGCTCAGTTGAGGTTCCCTCTTCTTAGATGACCCCAGTTTGTGCCAAGTTGACGGAAAGTAAAGAGCACACGGAGAAAGTGCTTTGGCTCATACTTTTGAAGGATTCCAGTATATTGAAGCATGGAAGGCTGTTCACATCATGATGAACCAGAAAACAGAAAGAACCTTTAAAAGCAAGAGTTGGGCTATAACCTTCAAAGTTCAGCCCCAGAGACTCACTTCTGCTGGTCCCTAAGGATTCGATGGGGTTTCTAAATAGTACCACTGGCTGGGATGTAATCACTCAGAATGTGAGCTTGTGGGGACAGTTCAGATTTAAACCTTACCACAACCTAAGGTACACTTTCTTGTCTTTCTTCTGGCTTTTCTGCATCCCGCACAGCCCTGTCACTGGCAGCAGCACTGGGAAGGTCAGTCTCTTTGTCCCTGTCCCTCAGTTGGACTCTAAGAACAGAAACTGTCTCCAGAGGTTGGCAGCTCCCCCACACACCCAACAATACTTAACCAATCTCATTACCCAAGGGCACACAATGGACATGTGTTGAACTGAACCAAACTGGATTTCACTGTAGTGAGTATTTTTCTCTATTTACTGTCTACCTTTAATCTGGGTTGTGTGGAATTTTGACATAGAGTACTTTTTAATTTTTATGGAGTTGAAAGAATTGATCTTTGTGTGATTTCTCCTATTGATTTTGAGCTTTAAAAATGGACTGGTTTGGGTTTTTTGTTTTTGATACTTTATTTACATTTCAAATGTTTCCCCCTTTCCACGTCTCCCCTTTGGACCCCCCTATCCCCTCCCCTCTCCCCCTGCCTCTATGAGGGTATTCCCCACCCAGCCACTCTCGTCTTCCCTCCTTGGCATTCCCCTACACTGGGGCATCTAACACCCTCAGGCCCAAGGGCCTCTCCTCCCCCTGATGGCCAACAAGGCCCTCCTCTGCCACATATGTGGCCAGCACCATGGGTCCCTCCATGTGTATTCTTTGGTTGGTGGTCCAGTCTCCGGGAGCATTGGGGTGGAGTGGGGATCAGGAAGGACTGGTTTTTAAGAAACTCTTTCTGACTAAGCTGAGGAATTTTGCCACCTCACCGTTCTCGCTGAGAGGACAGACAATATGAGGCGGAGACAAAGGAGACACTGCAGCATCCATTCTCAGAAAGCTGCTGCTCTTCCCCTGTTCTTCCCAGTAAGAATGGTATCTGGGTCAAATGCACAAGTAACATTTTGTGTCTTGGCTTTTATGCTTTCCATCGGTCCATGAAAGCAACCATCTTCAGGCTAAGCAATTCCATTTGTCTTTGGGCCTCAAAGGACAGTCGCTGTGTTAAGAGCTCTTGGATGAAAGAAAAATAGCAACTTAGGCGGTTTTACTGTTTGCTTATTTTACTTTCTAAATACATAAAATGGCAACTGGCTCAGCAGACTTGGCTCACCTGGCTCAGTGCTCTGCCCTTTGGGTCTCCATCTGAAATGTTAGCTCTTCCCTTGGGGCCAGCTCTGAGGTCAAGGCCTTGGTAAGAATCTTCTCTGATCAACTTTCTCTACTTCTAAACCTCTCCCCCTCTCCCATCCATACATGCTTGTGTATTACAGTCCTACAGCAAGCCCACACAAAGGCCTGGATCTCCTTCAGTGGTTCACTTGCAGTTCAGACGTAACTAGGTTAACACCGACAGGCTCTCGCTAATAGTGAGCAACATAGGCGTGAGCCCAGTCCTCATAGCATAGCAGGGGAGCCTGCCACTTAATAACTAACTAATTACACATTTAATTGCAAACTTGCAGGTTGCTTCGAAAGAAACTGTGTAGGAGGATAAGAGAATGCATAAAACAGGGGTGAGGGGAAAGTATTCAAGAGAAACTTCACTGGGAAATGATATTTTAAGGTTGAGTGAGTGGGTGGCAGCTAAGTAGCACGGAAGATGGGGGGACAGGGGATGCCAGGCAGGAGAAGATGTGCAAAGTCCCTGGGGCATATGGCTTGCTAAGGATGCTGCCCTGCCTATAGAGGGTACTAGCACACGAGTTCTAGTTAAGAACAGTTAAGAAAATGGTACTTACTAGATAGGTGATATGATAATGTGTATAATGATGCTTCTCTCCAGTGTTCTAATGTGCTCAGCTTTTGATACAGAAACATCTGGACTGAGATTGACATCTGTCAATCCACTGGTGAGACAGAATAGGATCATGCTAAGAAAAGAGTTCTGGAGTCAGACAGAGTTTAAGTCAGCATCCTTTATACCAGGTATGCAATCCTGGGGATCTTACTTTTCCTATGTCTTATTTCTTTTATCTGTAAAATATAACCATCATAATGATTATAATTGTAGAAATAAAGAGTTCCCATCTCATAGGATGACTGCAGCTCCCCATATAAGCTGCAGATGAGACTTAAAAAAAAAATCTCATCCTAGGCCAAGAGTGGTGGTGCACATTCAGTCCCAATGCTGAGAAGGCCAGGGCAGTAGGCTCAGAAGTTCAAAGCCAAGATAGGCTATGTAGAGAGTTCCAGCTCCGCATGGGTTACATAGCATAAGACTCTGTGACAAAACCAGAAGCCAAAAGAAAGAATTAGAAATAACTCGGGGGGGGGGGGGGGTCAGGGGTTAAAAGCATATACAGCTCTTGCAGAGGACTCCAGTTTGGTTCCTAGCACACATCTCTCAAACACATGTAACTTCAGTGCCAGGGGATCTGACACCCTCTTCTGGCTTCTTAAGGCCCCTATACACACATGGCACACACTCAAAGACACACACACACACACACACATACACACACACATACACACACACATACACACACACACTCATTCACACACACAGAGAGAAAATGAATACGGTAAATCTTTTCTAAAAAGTGAAAAATAAAAAAATTTTCATCACATAGCAAAACCATGTAATAGCTGTGAATTCTTCAACACCATTAGATAAGTGAATATCTATTTGGGTTTGAATAGTACTATCAGTTATCAGAAGAAGGAAAAGCATGATTTTTCTCACTTGCCTTCTACCCAAGGAATCTCCCTTCTGAGTATATCTATATATAGCTGTGCTGGTAGAAAGTGGAGCAGAGAACACGATTCCCAGATGATAAAATTATATTTCTGTTCAGTCATAATTACATACCTCCGGAGCTCCGCTCATGAATTCCAAGCAGACTCGGAGCTGTTTTCACTTTTAAAGCCTATCAGTCTTGGAAACCCTTTGGCAAGATTCTAGATCTTTCCCAACTGGGGCAACTTAATCAGAATCGAGACTCCTCCCTTTCAGTAGTGACTGCTCAAGCCTTTGGAAATCATTGTTGAAACCAAGGAGTCAGTGAAGGTAGTGGAACACTGGGCTCTGTTTACTTCTGAGTCAAAGCCATGGGAAGGAAATGACTTGTGAATGATTAATAACTTTAGACTCTTGTAGCTTTTATTTCCAGCTTCAGGATCTGCATTTCATTTTGAGAAAGATTGGGTTTGCTCTTTCTCCTGGCATTACTGTACTGGGTTAACCAGTTTACCATCTACCCGATGAAGCCAGACAAGAGCAAAGTGAAATAGAAATGCTCGAGGGGAAACTGAGTTGAGAGAGAACAGTCATGAATGATGTGCATGCATGTATGTGTGTGTGTGTGTGTGTGTGTGTGTGTGCAAGAGGTCAGTCTCAGCTGTTGTTCTTCTTCAGGAGCCAACATCTTGGTTTTGGAGAGAGGATCTCTCATCTTGGTTTGGAGACAAGGTCTCTCCGTGAGTAAACAGGCTGGCTAGTTAGCAAGCCCAAGGCATCGGCCACTCTCCTTCTCCCAAATACTGTGTCTACAGGTGTGTGCCATCAAGTCCAGCTTTCTTTACATGGCTGCTGGGGTGGAAACCAAGTCCTTACACTTTCATGACAAGCTCTTTACTCCTCCGCCCAACTTACCATTTTCTCCACTTAAAACGTAGATCAGGAGAGAGAGGAGGAAGAAGAGAGAGATGCATAATTTTCACCGCATTTTTCTGATTGATGTTAATCTCTCGTGATGCTATTTTGTAAAATGAACTTTCTCGCAGCTTACATGCATAGGAAATATATAGTATATGTAGGTTCAGTACCACCTGTAGCTTCCTGGATAAAATGGATGACTTGCATACTTTGCACTGTAAAACATATTAAGAGCAAAGATTCCAAGAGGCCTAAGGTGTTACTCCTAACCCAGAGGGACTTGCACATGTGCTGGACCCTCTCTGCAGCGCGCCACACTAAGTATTCTCTGTATGCTAACTGTTTTACTTGAGCTACTGCTCTTTCAGGAAGGCACTGATTGTGCTCATCTTACAGGGAGCTTAGGTAATCTGTTCAAGGTCATACAGGTAGCTGGCAACTGGCAGGGAACCCCCACACTCTATCACAGGCAGCCTGCTTCTCTATCAACAGGGTGACACACTGTTGAGTGTGTCATCTGCAGTCAGGCATTCTGGGTTTTAACTCTGCCTCCGCTTAACCACGTGACCCTGGGCAAGTGAATCATGCTTCCTACACCTCATCTGCCTAATCTGCAAAAAGAAGTTAATCCAAGTACCTCTTCCCAGGACTTCTAAATGGATTAAATAAAATAAATAGATGTCACGTTTGATGTTCAGGAAACATTAACCACCATTATCATAAATAAACTCTATAAACAAACCACCACAGGGGCATGTGATATATTTTAAAGCTGCCAAATTTTGCTTTTTGTCTTTGCTGGAAGGGGAAAATGAATTTAGATGAAGCTTCAGAAATACTGAATCTCTTCACCTCCTTTAACTGGAATTCCAGTCAATGACATTAACAACCCAAGTCTTAAAAGCTGGCTTCTGATTTTACCTCCTTCCACCTCCTGTGCTGCTAAAAGGCTTCATGCAGGGCGGTGATTTGTACTCTATAAATGTCTCTTATCTCATTAAGAAAGGACTCCTGGGCTTGTCATTGGGTGGGTTTGGACCCTGACACTCAAGAGATGGGATTGATGGGAAAGGAATTAATCTAGATACCCTTATTGCTTCCAGCTGGGCAAGATCCATACCTCTGTGGGCTCCCACAAGGAGAATGGCAACAGGATTATTTAAAGAAAGGTCTCAGAGATGTGTGATGCATTTAAACATAAAGGCATCCTGTCCTCAGAACACTGGGGCTTTGGCATAGCATCAAGGTCAACATGACAGGAGACTGGAGAGGCCCAGGGTGCAATGTGACTTATCACACTAAGTATGCTTGTCTCCCACGGCAACAAGTTACTGGGCAGCTGGAGACAGCAGGCCTGGGAAAAGCATTCAGGGGAAGGGTCAACAGGGAACTGTTCTTTGCATATTGATCCAGGTCCAGATTTGGTGGATGGTTTCAGAATACGTTAAGTGGTCATCAGCATTCTCAGCTGTTCTTGGGGGCACGGTTGCTCCGGAGGGAAGAGGAGTCTGATTGGCTTCCTGGTGCTTATTTCAGGAAAGTCAGACATCTAGGGAACCAGGCCATGAAGGCCAAGACCAAAGTATGCAGATCCGCATACAGAAACACCACAGTAGCTCTCCGTAAGGATTTCTCCAACTTGAATTGTCGAATTTAATAAATATTTATTCCTTCACTGCCCAAAGACTCCTAGAGATCTAAATGCATTGCCAGCACAGGCTTGCAAGTGTTTCTCCCCACCTGTTTGCAGATTTAAGGGGGACACAGACCACATGGTAGTCTCCTAATATCCCAAAGTCTGGCACAGAATCCAGACTGTAATACATGCTGAAAGAAAAAGAAATGACTAAGTATAATTTATGAATATACACAACCTTTTGACCTGGGCTTCTGTTTAATTTAATTGTCACATGAAGCCTTTTATTAACCTGCTTAAACAGGTGAGGAGACTTAGGTTCAGAGAAGAAGTGCAACCTGGCCAAGGTCATTTGGTTGAGGAAGCCAAAATTGAAGTTCAGGTGGAATATCTAATGGGTGATTAAGACTCACATAAAAATCAATCAACCTATTAGCACATTAAGAGGCTAACCAGGATGACTGAAAGAGAGTACCGGGGAATGTCAGTAGCGCCAGAGAGCTTACATTAATTGCCTTTCGGGCCCACGGTACCATGCTAAGCACTGAAAAAGGTAATCCTCACAGATGGTAGGGCTCTCTGGTGGATTTTTTAAAAATAAAAACCTGTATGTAAAGTATAATTATGTATAAGAGGAAGATTATCACCACAGTGAACTTGAGCTGATTTAAATATGGACCAGATGGATGACAGTGCTCTGGGATCAAAGACTGGGGTGTTTGAATCACTACTGTCCCAGGGTCATGCACAAAGCTGGTACCCAGTAATAGCTGCTGAGATGGAGTCCACCTTCAGATGGGAAGGTTATGTAATCGCTGTGTCTGAACACAACAGCAATCAATAGAAGTAGGGTCAGAATGAATGTGGCCTTCTGGGGGAGGGGGTATCACTGAGATAGAAGTGAGAGCTATGGGAGAGATATCTTAACTTGACTATCCCTAGGGTCAGCTTTGCAGCTCTGGCCACAGACACTGGCCATGTGGTCCAGGCTGTGTCATGTGTTCCTAAGAGAGGGGCAGAGGAAACCACTATGGCACTATTAGGACCACCTTATCTGAGGGAAAGCTAGATGTTCAAAGGAAGCACAGAGAAGGTGGGAGTTCTGGAGGGTACCACAGAGTTCATGGAGAAGCAATAGGATGGTGACACTGAGCCAACAGGCACTGCTGCTGACCCAATGGTTGCTGCTGACAGTACTTGTGGGTTCAAGGTGGGAGCAGAATATGTTGCATAGAGAGCCTGGGACCTGGGCTCTACAGGGAATTAGTACAGCATGTACACTCAACAAGGGTGTGGGGCGCAGTAATATGCTAGGAGTATTATATACATTCAGCCAGGGGCTGGGGGGACACAGTGTGCTAGGAGGAGCACATATGTTCATTATAGGTGGTGGGACTGGGAATAGTTATAATAGCTGAAAGAAAACGTATCGGCTTAGGACCTCTAAGACCAAGTTCTCAGCATAAAGGAGATTTATTTGACCCAGAGAGACAAGGGCAGCGATAAGGGACAAAGACAGGAGATAGTGGAAGAGGGGAAAGGGGAAGGGAACAAAGGAGAGGGGAGAAAGGGGCAAGAGAAAGAGAGAAGGGTATTTGTCCCAGAGGGGAGTGGGACAAAGGACTGCCTCTGGATAGAGGGGAGACAGACCTGGCACATAGGAAAATGGCAGTTTATAAAGGTACAAGGGGAAACCCTGTGTTAAGATGGAGTATTTAGTTTTAATTGGGTGTGTTAATTAGGTGAGCCAAAGGGGGCTTCTGATTGCTGGACTTCGATACTTTGATAGCTGGACCTTGGGAGTCAGCCTCAGGAGGAGAAAGTGGCCAAATTAGAGAATAGACCTGGGTGGCTGGCTTCAGGGATATAATCTAATGTTTTATTCTCCTTTTCTCTCTCTCTCTCTCTCTCTCTCTCTCTCTCTCTCTCTCTCTCTCTCTCTTTCTTTCTTTTTCTTTCTTTTTCTTAAGCAAGGCAGAGGGAATGGGGGAGAAGGGCAAATCCTGTCAGAGCCATGTTTACCATGCTTAGGATGGCTAGAGTACCTTCAACAGTCACAGAAATTGACATATTTCATCTAGTGACTGTTAGGAATACATAAATGTATTATGGAAAAATCAGCAAGAGTTAGCTCCAGAATCTCAGCTTAGAAAGGAATGCAGATACAGACACAGCCAATATAAACCCTGCCAGGCGAGCGGGAGCCCTGGAGATGGAACCGAACACTATCATAATTTTTGAAATGCAGCAGATTACTAAGCAGCCAGTGGAAGCCTCTGTGTTCCCGTAGCTGGAGGGCAGAGTCTAACCTCAGTTCTCTCTTCCACGGGGATGTTGCACTGCACAGGCAGGTTCTCTTAGCTAAACTTCATTGTCTTTCCTATTGGGTGTGTCATCTACACATAAGAGTTTGTAAGGATTTAAAAGAGATGTGTGTGTATGTAAATGTGCGTATATGTGTGCCTGTGTGTGTATATGTGTGTATGTGTGTGTATATGTGTGTGTGTGTATGTATGTGTGCCTGTGTATGTATATGTGTGTATGTGTGTATGTGTGTGTATATGTGTGTGTGTGTATATGTGTGTATATGTGTATGTGTGTGCGTATGTGTGTGTGTATGTGTGTGGGTGTTTATGTGTGTATATGTGTATAAATGTATGTGTGTGTGTGTGTGTGTACGTATGTATGTATGTGCTTAGCACATAGCCTGGCATAATAACATCACTGGATATTAACTGCTGTTGCAGCCACCACCACCTCAGCCTCTGAGTGTCTGGTGTTGTTTAGGCCTCACCTGCACATAGCACCTATTTCAGTGAGTCTTCTGCATTCGCTCCTTCCATTCCTTTTCCATTCCTTATTAATAGAACAGTGCTTACGGACACTGCCTAGGCTAGTGCTTGGGCTCTACAAATGGAAGCAACCACAAGGATGTTACAATTGCGTCTGGAAGCATAATTATACTAGCGTGTATTTATAGTTATTATAACGAGGCACTAAACAGGGTGCTTTTCATATGTTAGCTCATTTAACCCTTTTTAATAGAGTTCAATCCTTTGAATCAGGAACTGCTAGAGTCTCTGTTTTGCAGATAAGATTAAGTCATGCACCAGTGGCAGACTCTTTAAAAAAAAAAAAAAAAGATGTATTTTTTGTTCTATGGATGTTTTTTACCTGCATGCATGTGTGCCATGTGCATTCAGTGCCCGAGAGGGCCAGAAGAGGGTGCCAGAGCCTCTGGAACCAAAGTTACAGGTAGTTGTAAGCTACCGTGTGGGTGCTGGGAACCCAACTGGGGTTCTCTGCAAAGAACAGCAAGTGTTCTTAACTTCAGAGCTGTCTCTCCAACCCCAGACTCTTGTTCTACAGGGGAAGAGGGCCTGGGCCCCAGACTATATTTTGTTCTACCTCTTACTCTAGTTTTTCCTCTGGTTTTTTTCTCCTTTCTTATTATTAGTATATCTAGGGCACTGCTCAGTTTATTGGTGCAGTTATAGGTCCACCCAAATAGAGGTGTGAGAGGAAAAGGGTACACAAATTTGGAAAAGTGGCATTTAACCTCACAAATAATAAGCTACGAAGTGCAAATTGAAGTAGAAATGGTGCTAACTTAGGCACAATTTTTTTTTGTGAAGAAATCTTCAATGCACAAGGAGGTAGCTCCATTTCCAATGTCCAGTATAGGCATGGACAGCTTTGGGCAAGGAATTCTCACTAGATAATAATGGCCAAAAGGGGGCAATCCCAGGGAAGTTGTTTACTCACTCCACACAGCCATGGTGCTACTTGAGAATTTACTGTAACACTCTGAGGGAGATTACTCTCTTCCCAAGCATTCCACTTAGAAAGAGGTTGTATGTGACTATTTACTTCTCCCTTACTGACTGCAGATTTGATTTCTCTACCCTGGGGCTAGCTGGGATACCAGGTTTGAGTCAGGGCTTTATTCATTACCATAGTATCGGGGTACTATGTCTTCAGAGGGGATCCAGATACAGCCAGAGTCAGAGGAACTAAGAGAAAGGCTGTCCCTTCTCACAGCAATCTCTAGCTTCCTTAGTAGCAGTTACTTGAGGGGCTAGCTTTGTCCCTGTGATTCACATTCCCCCATCTCCTCTTAGTGACCTGGAGAATCTATCCCTCCTGCCCAAGGGGATGCAGGCTTTCCTTAGCAGCCCTCCTCCTTTCTAAGTACCACTTCGGAGGGAAACAGGCACAGTACTCACTCAGTGATTGAACTGAGATCCCACTCTCTTCCCAGCAGCCTGGAGGCCCGGAGCAAATGAGTGCATGGTCATGACCTTCCCCCTAAGTTCCCTTGGACCTTGTCAACTCCATTCTCAATGCCCTCCCTCTGGGCCTTAGAGAGCACACTTTTAAATCCAAGTCCTGTTAGCTTTGACTGGGCAGGGAAGGAGTGGGGAAGGAGGTCACAGAGTGCAGGGCTATGCATTCTCAGGCTCTTCCCAACGGCTGTTAGTGATTCTCTCCTGCCCCTCACTCTTTTCTGACCCCATAAAGAAGCCACAGTAGTAAAGCTGTCAGGACATTCTCTCAGAGAAAGAAGCACTGAATGGCGGTGTTGTCAGTGGCTCTTAAACAAAGGCAGGGGCTGCTCTGTGGGAGGGTCTGGTGTTGCTGAGCCTGTGAGCAGAGGATGGGTTGAGAGGTCCACATTGTCAAGGGTGTGGTTGCTATTACTGTAGCTAAGTGGAGTAATGATTTTCTCCCAGCCAGAGTCTTCTGCTCACACAGTGCTGGCTCTGTTTCTGGATGCTGAATCTGATATCAGGGAGGCTGTTGGATTAACTTAAAGTTTCTATAGCCACTTGGGTTGAATCGTCAGTCCATGAAAGAGGAATGCATTGGGTGCCCTGAAGCTCATTATTCTGTGCGTCCTTCAAACACCACAGCCCACCCACACATACTGCAGGAAGGTATTTTATCTGCTATGACAGTCTTGGTTTAAGAGACACTTATCCCATTTCCTGGCTCTGTGGCATCAGAGATATGTCAACTTTCTCAGCTCCAGATTCCTCATCTTCAAAACTAGGATAATACTGCTTTTCAGGAGCACTGTAACTGTAAAAGCAGAATCCCATAAAAAATCTAATCTAGTGTCTCCTGTATGTTCAGTAAGCACTTCCTTTGCCTCTCAGTCATTAGCCAGAACCCTTAGCCCCATCTCTGCAATGAATGGCCAGGAACTAACAAGGGCTTATAGATCTGTTTCAGGACTTGATGTCTGCCTGGTATAGCAAAGCTCTAGTGGAAACAAAACAAGCAAAACAATCCCTTCTTGTATTGAAGCATAAAACAGAATACCACAGGAAGTAAAGCAAAGACAGTAAAGCAGTAAAACAGATAACCGTTCCTGACAATAACCTCACACCGTGATGGAGTTCACTTGGTCATCTTTACAGTGACACTGCATTTACAAAGTCCCTGGCATAGTGGCTGGCCCAGAGCAAGCATTACTGTGTGTGGTAGGCAACTTCAAGGACCGGCCCCCAGGATTCCTATTCTCCATCAGAAAGGTCTCTTGTAATCTCTACACTAGTCCCCAGCTGTGGGTAGGTCTTGGGCATGTGGCTGTGTTTTTTCCCTGGTGAGATAAAAAGGGAGGGGATTTTGCAGCTGGGATTAGCCCCCAAATGAATTGATTTGAGCTCATCATATAGGGCATGATCTTGGGTAAGTCTGATAGGAAGGAAAACCTTAAAGAAAAGACTAGCTCCTCCCTTTCGGAAGGCTTTGCAGTAGCAAGTCACCACAGGCTACATCTGGGAGGAAATGACTGCAGCCAAAAATTGCTTGGATAAGGACCCAAGCCCCAAATCCAGAACCGCACCTTAAATGGACCCCAAGCAGAGGACCTAGTTCCACTGGGTTTGGGTCACAAAAACCCTGCCTAAGCAAATTCAGTGATCATGAATGAACATTGTCTTAAGCAGCAACATTTGTAGAAATCTGTTATGCTTCAACAGATAACCATAAAAAGTGTTAGAACAGTGTTACTAATAGTAAAATAGTAGGGAAGAGTTGTCCCACACAGGACTCTGTCACCATGGCCCAGAAGGACCCTATAACTAAAGTCCTGGGCTCTTCGGAAAATGGCTGACTGCTACCCAAGAAAATAAATCTCACTCCCCAGTTTCGGTGTGTTCTTCTGAGTAAATACATTTGTGCAACCCAATGAGTGAGTCTTAGAATCTTGGGAGCAGAGGTTCCAAGGGCCTGCTTGGTGGAGAAAGAGCTGCTGGGCTCTGGACCTCATGGTAACAGGAACCAAATGGAAGAATGGTTTGAAACATTAACATAATGTTCCTCTGTTCTCAATTAGACCACTCTAAGCTTCTAGTGTTCAGGAGGGGAGGAGTTATAAGGAGTGAGAAAACACACTTTTCTGGTTCCAGTTGGTAAAAAGAGAACCCAGCCCTCTAGGGCAATAGAAAGGACTGTGGATTTAAATAAAATTGGGAGAAAACCAGGTGCAAAGACACAAGCTTGGCTTGCCTCTGTGCAGTGGGGGTGGGGGTGGGGCAGTCTGAGGGGAGGCTGAGGCTGTGTCTCCCAGGAAGGGGCATTGTTTATGTTTTATGATTTTTCAGAAGGGCGGAGAGAAGCTAAGAGCATGGGAGACTTGGCTCTGTCTTCTGAGAGGAAACAAAATGGCAGCACAGTGTATGGAGAGGATCTTAGCCGGCTTCACACCAGAGATTGCCACAGTCCAGTGGTGACAATGAATATCAGGATGACTGAGTGCATTTCAAAGGGATAGAAAAAGGAGCTGAAAGAAGTCCAGTCTCCGAGGGGCCTGTGTGATACCTCCCTGAGGAGACAGGGCATCCTTACAGGGGCCATCATGGAGCAATGACAATCCAGAGAAAATAACACCTCCCCAACCATGGGACTTAAAGTTAAGACTTGAGTCAAATGTGATTAAAAATTAACTTGCCATGTCTACCATCCAGGAAAATGATACGGGGAATCTCTGTGGATGTCAGACTGAGTTCTGCCAAACTGAGCTTTTGCTGAAATGTAGTGTTGATTACTTTTCTTTCCTTGCTATGGCAAAAATATCTGACGGGAAGAAGGGTTTGTTTTGGCTAATAGCAAGAGAGATCTAATCCATCACGGTGGGGACGGCACGGTGGCAGGAGCATGAGGTGACTGGTCGTGTAGCATCCACAGTTAGGAAGCAGAGAGAGATGAATGCTGGTACTCAGCTCACTTTTTACTTTTTAGTCAAGCCACAATCCTATCCCGATGGGCAGTTCTCTTCATATTCAGGGTGGGTTCCCCCCTTGGTTAAATATTTCTGGAAACACCCTTATTGACACATCCAGAGGTGTTTTTCTGTGATGATTCTAAGTCCACTGAAGCTGACAATCAAGATTGATCATTGCAGGTGTGTAAGCGGTGATTCATGAGTCTACTTCGGGAAGACTCATGGAGGAGACAGGCTAGGTTTCCAGGAATAAAGGGCTGGTGATAGATCATGATACGTTTCTCTTATAGCCACCCTCACCTCATCTCCTCCATCTCTGTCTTTATGCGGCTTTTGTGGGTCAGTGGGGCACCGGTGAGAGGAGGCAGTCTGAACTTGAGCTGTACATGGTACTTGCCTTCTGTCCTGCAGTTTTTGGAACCCGTCTGCCATGCACCCAGGCTGGCCTTCCAGAAATGCATGCCTAGCCCACCGTGCCAACGGCTGGGTGCAACCACAACCAAATCATGACCAAATCATCTGATCACAAAATGTTGCTGTACAAACTTTGCCACCTATGTGAGTCCAGGCAGGGTTAACATATGAATCACTCAGCTGAACCCAACCTTATATGATATCCCTTAGAACCTACAGTTGAAACAATCATTAGTTAAAATAATGAATAGTTAAAATACTGTATTTAGTTGCTTAGCAAAAATAATCAATATAGTGTCATAAAAGGAAGATACTTTAGTAAAAGATGTGCTTTCGTATACTACAAATAGCTTACCATAAAGGAATTAGAGCCCCTTACTGCTGCATAGGAACTGTTATTCCACTTGTTTTCTACACTGACCCTACAAAATGAGACTTTGAGATCACACATAACCTCAGGCTAAAACAACTGTACTACGTTTTCCTCAGAGTCCAGATCTATCTTGTAATGTGTCCTGAATTCTTGCAGTGCCTGATAACACTTGCCACAATCCTGTAGACAAATCTTTGATGGGATCTAGAATGTTTAATAGGGCAGTCCTCTGCTTTTTCTGGGTCTCTTTAAGACCCTGTCCCATACCTACAACCTACCTTCCACAAGCTGTTGTTCCAAAGCAAAAAGAAGAGCTAGAGAGAACACAGAGGCAGGCACCGGGACCTCTATGACACCCTGGCTAAGAGCTGACAATCAGCACTTTGCTCAAGGGTATGTGAGGCAAAGGCTGTTAACTCCCTTCTGTTTGGACAGCTGAGCCTGCTGCCTTCTCCCTCAGCACATGCCAGTAGACTTGGGCCAGATTCTAATTCTAGACAATAGAATGGGCTTCCCAGGGCTAATTTTTAACATCAGTGGGTAGACTCCCTCTGGTGACTTAATACCTTCTTCCAGGAATACCTCAGAGCATGTCTGCCTTTGTTTTCCACTGCACCTGACTGTTCTTTCTGTTCCCACCAGTCTCTGAAATCAGAGTGACAGAAAAGCCTGCTCTGTGCTATGGGGGAAAGTGGAACAAAGGTCTCTAGAAAACGAATTTAATTTGTGCAGTTTTAGACTGGGAGGTTGCCATGGACCTTGCAAGTCATAGAAAGGGCTGGTCTCTGCCAAGAGTTCTTTTCTCCTGAAGGTTCTGACCCAGCCTATACCTTTTGGAAGATGCTGGAGTTAGACAAGACACCAAGAGTCCTTCAGTCAACACCACAGTCCACCAGTGTCCCCCCCCCTCCCTGAGCTATAGCCCTTTGGAAAATGCTGGATCATTGCCCTACTAAAACTCAGAAAGGTGGAGAGAATCTGGAGAGATGGTTCAGTCAGTAATGTGTTTGTTTCATAAACATGAGCTCAAGCCCCAGAACCCACATTTTAAAAAGCTGGGCACAGTAGCAGGAGCTTGTAACCCCTAATGCTGGGAAGATTAAGAAAGGCAGAGCCTGTGGCTAAGTGGGCAGCAGTCTAGCTGAACTGGGATGCTTCAGGCAGTGTGAAACTACATCTCAGAAAATTAGGAAGAAAAGAGTTGAGGGAGACACCCAGTGTCAACCTCTGCTTCCATATATATGTGAACACATACGTATACATACAAGCTAACACGTATACACATACCTACACACCAGAAAAAGTATGGTCGAGAATCCTATATCTCTCCCTCACAAGTGGATGGCCTGAGGTGTACTCCCTTATCTACAGAGTAGACCCAGTATGGCATGCCTTGCTGGGTATATACAATGCCTGCACAGAGCAATACACGGACATGTCTGGCATGGTCTCTGCACATCTGAGGCTCTCCTGGTACCAGCACTCACAGCAGGCAATCAAGAACCATCTGATTTTCCTCAACTTTCACCTGAGTAGTTACTGGCTGTTGAACAGCCAGCAGGTTATAATTTTCATCTCTTCCCAAGGGACAAGAAGTCTTTATTTTGTTTACAGAAGGCAGGAACTCTTAGTTCAGCATTCCTAAAGAGAAAAAAAAAATATTTCTAAAGACTTTTAGGTCCTTTTCTAAACCAGAAAAATCTAGCCAGTCCTTCCAGAAAGGATGCAGGGTACCGCCTTCCCAGAATTTGTCCCCCATTTCCGGTCTCCTTTGCATGGGCTCCTGCTGCATAGCACCCACATTTTCTAACAGATATGCATGCCCTTCCTTGGCTGTGTGGTTCCCACCCCAGCTCCCAGGGACCCTTTTTCTGATTGGGCTAAACCAACGCTTTTTAGCTTTGGTGCTGTTAGTATTTTGGATTAGATAGTTCATCCCTGTGGGTTATACCATTCTGTGTATTGCATGTGGTTCCTGTCTCTACCTACTAGATGCTATTAGCACCCCTGTTCAACAATTGTGATAATAAAGTACATTAAGACATTGCAATGGTCTCTTCTTCTTTGCCCCTTCTTTCATCCTCTTTCTCTTCCCCCCCTCCCCCAATAATCTTCTTGTGGAAAAAAAAAAGACATTGCAATGTCCTCTGAGCTAGGGAAAGGATGGGACACACAATTATATTGAGTCAGAACCCAAATCTAACCTAATCGTAGCAGTCCGAGTCACCTCACCAATATTAATTTAGACATAGTGTGTCATGTGCTTCTGACCAGTAGGACTGAGGAGATGCTCAACAAGGCTTCTGAGATGGGTTCTTCACTCTCTGGTTAGAATGACCGGAACTGTAGTAGCCATACTATGGTAACTATAACCACAGAAGACAAATGTGAAGACAGAACCAGTCCACCAAAAGGTGAACTGAACCTGAATCCTTGATGATATCAATGAGCCACTGGGTTCACTAAGCTCAGAGCCCATTTGTCCCATGAGATACCAATTACTCTTTTGTTCAACACATATAGACTGGATGTCTGCTGTGCATATGCTACTGCCCTGGATACAGGTTGGACCAACAGGCAAGATGGGCAGATGCCCTGCACTTGTTGCCAATGACAACCAAACTAATAAACACAGCAATACTAAAACTTACCAGTAGTATTCAGGTCTTAACATTACCTACTAATTTTTGGTTTTGTTTGTTTGTTTTTCTTTCTGCCCAATTCCTGTGCGACTCTTCATGGAGATGTTTCCAAATTCCTCATCGCCTCCATCTTAGCCTTACTATTTTAAGTCATTATCTTGCGGTCTCAGTAATACCCAGTGCGCACATTCTTATTCTGTCTCACATAACCCATTCTATTGAATTGACTTGGTTTGTCTGTGCCGACCCTGGGTATGGAAGAATAGCTGGCTGGATTTAGAGAAGTCAAAGCTGAACAAGTGATGAGAGCAGGAAGAGACAGATTCTGGGATGAAATGATGTGACATCCTGACAGCTTTCTATTGCCCCTCCCAATATCCACAGCTTTGTGCAGTAGATTTACAGGAAGGAACACATATGTTTGATCCCATGTCTATGTGTCAGGGGTCAGAAAACTGTATCCCACCCTTCCACCTCAGAATCCAAGAATAGTTTTCCTTTAAACTTTTAAGTGATTGTGGAAAAAAACAGAAGACAATTACATTAATCCCAATTTCAATGTTCATTGATAAAGGTTCCATAGAAGACAACCACATTCACTTGCATATGTAATGCTTATAGCTGTTTTTACATTAGAAGGGCAAGGCTAAGACCACTGTGACCACTGTAGTCACATAACCTGCAGAGCCTACAACACTCTTATCTGGAAAAGTTTGCTGGTCTCTCCACTGTTTCACACTGCAATGAGCCTTGCCTGAAATCCCTTCTGAAATGAGTACGGAGAATGCCTGATAGATCATTCCATGAACTTGAGGTTGAGTGGAGACTGGGTTGGATGGCTTCATCCTCAGCTCCTAGAGAAATACTAGGAAGGAATTGGAATTTAGCCTGACAAAGATGATGACTACCTGGCTGGCCTAAGAAAGAGACCACTAAGTAAGGCACCCATTCCCTAGTAGATGGTTTTCCAGGTCCTTCTCAGGCTCCCCAGTTGCTACACAAATACAGTGAAGAAGAACAGTCAGCCTATACTGTACACACAGCAGAAACAGCACAGCTCAGTGCCTGCACTCTCTAAGCAACTAGCAATCCCAGATGAATTCCCACAGTTGACTGAATTCATTAGTTTGTTCATATCTTAGATACATTTATTTGATCTGCAAATATATATTAGAAATTGTGTGAGGAAGGCTGGAGACCAGTAGAGTCGTGCAAGAATTGTCAACATCAGAACATTTTCCTTCTGTCTGGAAGCATGACATGTGCAGAGCCCAGGGTTTGCAGCTGTAGTGGAAGGAAGGATAGCAGGTAACAAACAGATCTAGTCTTCTACTGACCCATATTCTGGAACAGCCTGTGGTTATTATTGAGAACTACAAGGGAGAAAGGGGAAGAGATGTCTAGGTGCAAGTCTGTATCTCCTACACTGAATATATTTCCTTTCTGAGTATGAATATATGTTTTTGGTAATACCGTTGTCCCATCAACAGTGGAGTCTGGTGATTCTGTGAACAGAACATCGTCAAATGTATCCATTCATGTCATGGAGAAAGATGGAGTCTTAAATATACAAAGCTGTTGGGTTGATACTGGCCAGAATTCTAGGACAACTGTATCACATTTGCCTACTAGTAATTGAAATCCCCAATAAGTTGAAGCAACTTAGGTGCTTTCTCATGGTAAAAGCAGTCTTTAGGCAAGCATTGGCTTCATTACTCAAGGATGTCAGGACTGGGAGACTCTTCTTGGCCTTTCTCTCATTGTCAGGATGGTCAGCAGGAAAAAGGAAAAGAAAATTCATGAGTAATTTGCTTGTGTCAACTACCTCTGGTCTCCATTCGTGTGTGTGTGTGTGTGTGTGTGTGTGTGTGTGTGTGTGTGTGTGTGTGTGTGTGTGTGTACAAGTGTATTTTAATTCCACAGCACTGGGATTACAAGCGTATGCCACATACCCAGTTTCTGCACAGGTTTTGGGAATTGAACTCGGATCCTCTGGCTTGCAAAGCAAGTACTTTACAGACTAAGCCATTTCCCCTGGCTCTCTATTCCCCCTGTGAGATACTGTTGTTAAAGTTCTAACAAAAAATCCACCTCTACCACCTGATGGTAGGACCTGTTGCTGAAGCTTTTATATAGTTATGACGCCAAAGATGGAGAAACCAAGCTGGTGCCCAGCTAGATGCTTTACCCCTACTGCTTAGCATTCATAGCTAGAAGGCACTTTGCATGCTACCAGAAGAGACAATTAACCCTCAGCCTCACCCAGCTATGAGCCCTGTGGCCTACAATAGCAACCTGTCTGCAAAATATAGTGTTGCAGTAGTGGCACAAAGGTTATGGGAGTAACCAGCCACCTCTGGTTGAATTTAAAACTTAAGTACATGAGCCAGAACCTGCACTGACACTGTTAATAAGACAGGTCATGACCCTAGGGGAAAACCTAACACTACTCTTTTGCAAAGACTCCTAATGAAATATGGCTATACCCATACATCAGTGTATCTCTTAACGTTCATCAGAGAAGTTTCTCCTTACAGTAGATGGCAATTCACACAGAAATCCTCTTCTGGACAATGTACAGAGAGTGGAAGCCCTAAATGGAATTTCTTTATCATAAGACCTTCAAAAGTTCAAGCCAGACAAAATCCCAGCCTGGAGAGAAGTGGGCAAAGACCTGTCCTAACCAAGAAGCTATTTTCAATTGGTATCTTCTGGAAAGGGGAAATTAGTTTTCCTCCCATATACTCATAGTGGGGATATGAACCACACTCCAAGACAGGCCATATTCCCAGGAGTAGTTGGCAAACACAAAATAGACTCCACTTTTGTGTGTGTGCTTTTGTTTTATTTTGTTTTGGGGCATTTTGGCTTTTGTCTGTCTGTCTGTCTGTCTGTCAGAGAGAGAGAATAAAAGAAAGCAAGAGAGAGTGA
This sequence comes from Uromys caudimaculatus, assembly GCA_028551405.1. Classification (NCBI taxonomy): domain Eukaryota; kingdom Metazoa; phylum Chordata; class Mammalia; order Rodentia; family Muridae; genus Uromys; species Uromys caudimaculatus. The sequence continues at coordinate 82,924,970 of CM052703.1, read as the reverse complement.
GAGTGTGTGTGAGAGAGAGAAAATAAGAGAGGGAGAGAGCATGAGAGAGAGGGTGGATTTCTTGAAGTTTGGCCATCTTGTTCTATACAGAGAGTTCTAGGCCAACCAGAGCTTTATAATGAGACCCTGTCTCAAAAAAAAAAAAAAAAAAAAAAAAAAAAAAAAAAAAGAAAAGAAAAGAAAAAAAAGGAAAGGAAAAGAAAGTTGATTGCTAGAAATTGCTGTGAACGTGCCAAGAAGCCTCCAAACAGATGAACCCACTTTACATTACTGAAAATATTACTGCTCTGGTAGAATGTGACAAGTATGGTAGCAATAGTAAACAGGTTTATCAATCAGCATGGCACTTGACAAAGTCATTTGTGATGTTCTTAAGGATAAGACAGGGAACTGTGTCCCAGGTGACAGTTCAGTGAGGTAGATTCATAACTCACGGTGATGACTGTCAAAACATGACCAGTGAACAGTGTGAGTTCCACAAGTAGCCACTGGTGCTATCACATCTTCATAATAATATGTAATAATCATATTATCTAATTAATATTTATAATAATATAATATTATAATGATTAATTATTGTCCTCCATATAAGAAGAAAAGTATATTGTGTTGTTCTTTTTTTTTTTTTTTTTCTTTTTTTTTTTCAAGACAGAGTTTCTCTGTGTAGCTCTGGCTGTCCTGGAACTCATTGTGTAGACCAGGCTGGCCTCAAACTCAGAAATCCACCTGCCTCTGCCTCCCAAGTGCTGGGATTAAAGGCGTGCCCACCACTGCCCGGGAATTGTGTTGTTCTTGACATTCTTTGTGCCTCTCTGCTCAGCCTGTTCTCCTGTCTTCCTTACACAAACCCTAATCCTTAATGTCAATTAATATCAAACTTAAGGGTGATGACACTTTGTTAACTGAGGATGTTCAACGTAAAATCATTTGAACTCTTCTGTATGCTTGAATTTTTTATAATAAAACGGAGTGGAGGTAACCAAAGGGAACCGACTGCCTGGCCCAGCTGTGTCTGCATGTGAAGGACCAGCCTCTCACTTTTGGGATAGCACAGTCATGCCTTAATTCTGTTGTCAGCTTTGTGTGCCGGCCTTTTATGCTATGATGAGATGCTTCAATATGTCCTTCGGACCAAGAACAGAAGGATGAAGGACCAGGAACCACATCTAATATGGAAAAGAGAAGAAATTAGCAAGGGGCTAAATCTCAAAAAATCTTGTGAAGGACCATGTACCCACTAGCGAGCGTCCTTCTCTCTCTCTCTCTCTCTCTCTCTCTCTCTCTCTCTCTCTCTCTCTCTCTCTCTCTCTCTCTCTCTCATGGCATTCTCACTGTGTTGTCCAAATTCATGAGAACCTTCCTGCCTCAGCCTCCGAAGAGCAAGAGCTAGGATGTAAGTGTGAGCCATTATACCTGGATCAATGTCTTCTTTCCTTCCTTCCTTCCTTCCTTCCTTCCTTCCTTCCTTCCTTCCTTCCTTCCTTCCTTCCTTCCTTCCTTCCTTCCTTCCTTTCTTCCCTCCTTCCTTCCTTCTTCCCTCCATCCCTCGCTTCCTTCCTTTCTTTCTTTTAAAATTTCCACTCATTCATTCACTTTACACTCTGATTGCAACCCCCCTTTCCATCCAGCCTGCCCTCACATAGCCTCTCCCCCACCTCCCCTACCCTTCTCCTCTGAGAAAGAGAGGCTACCCTGTGGTTACCAGCTCTCCTGACACATCAAATCACTACAGGGCTAGGCTCATCTTCTCCCATTGAGACAGTCCATTTAGGGGAACAGGATTCACATGCAGGCAACAGAATCAGTAACAGCCTTCACTGCAGTTGTTAGGGGTCCCACATGAAGACCAAACTGCACATCTGCTACGTAAGTGAAGGTCTAGGTTCAGTCTGTGTATGCTCTTTGGTTGGTGGTTCAGTCTCTGGGAGCCCCCAAGGGTCCAGGTTAGTTGACTTTTGGTCTTCTTGTGGAATTGCTATCCCCTCCAGGTCCCTCAATCCTTTCCCCAACTCCTCAGCAAGACTCCCCAAGCTCCATCTAGTGTTTGGCTGTAGGTCTCTGCACCTGTTTTGCTCAGCTACTGGGTGGAGCCTCTCAGAGGATTGTTATGCTAAGTTCCTGTCTAAAAGCATAACAGAGTATCAATCATAGTGTCAGGGATTGGTGCTTGCCCATAGGATGGGTCTCAAGTTGAGTCAGTCATTACTTTGCCATTCCATAGCCTCTGCTCCATCTTTGTCCCTGCACTTCTTTTAGGCTGGACAAGTTTTGTGCAGAAGGTTTTGTGGGTGGGTTGGAATCCTTCTCCTTCTCCTAAGAGTCCTGCCTGGCTACAGGAGGCGGCCACTTCAGGCTCCACTGCTAGGAGTCTCAGCTAGAGTCACCCCTGTAGACTCCCTGGTATTTATCACAGCAAAGGAAAACAAAGCTGTCATCTCCCCAGCCCCTACTCAGTTTTATAGTGAGAATATATACACAAGCATGACCATTTCATTGAATATGGTGATAGCCATTCATTATTGAGGTTTGTTTATTTGAAAGATTCTTACCTGAATTATGTACCAGGTACTGTGCAAGGCACTAGTGGTATAAAGTAAACAGTTTTTTTAGGGGCTGAGTCTTGTGTCAGACAACCAGATATGTGTGTGTGTGTGTGTGTGTGTGTGTGTGTGTGTGTGTGTGTGTGTGTTGCTCCTATGTGTCAAGTGCTGTGCGAGTTATGAACAAGGAGCCTCATGCACACAGGAGTGACTGTTCTGCATGGGGCAGTCAGCTAAGTCTTCAGAGAGGTGGCATTTGAGCAGTGTTTTCAAGGGGACAATCTGCATAAGAATCTCTCTAAAAGGTCAGCATCCATCCAAGATGCCAGACTCTGTTAAGCAGAAAGCAGCAACGGAGAGAAGAGTGAAGTGTGGGTTTAATGAGTTAATGGTGCCTGGGGAATGGATGCACCTGAGTCCTGGCTCCTGTACCACTGCATTAAAATGCACAGAGCTGAGAACTAAAGCACATTTCACACTGAAAACTCCAGAGATGCCCCAGTACCACAGAGTCATCACACTTTGACCCTTTTGTTATGGCTCCCCCATGATTCCTGGCCACACACCTTAGTTTTGCAACCTGTTGGGAAGGGGGACCTCTGGCTTCTGCTACAGTCTTTACTGCTTATGATGGCTTTCTATCTGTTTTTTGTTTCTTCCAGTGTACGTGTGTGTGTGTGTGTGTGTGTGTGTGTGTGTGTGTGTGTGTGTGTGTGTGTGTGCGCACACATGTGCACACATATTCTGTGCTCCATTACGCTCTCCACCTTATTCCCTTGAGACAGAGTCTCTCACTGAGCCTTGAGGTAAGCTTGCAGGCAGTGACCCTCAGTATCTGTCCCCCTTCCCACAGCATTGGGGTTATACATGTGTGTGACCACGCCCATGTTTTAAATATGCTAATGTTTGACATGAGGGTCTCAGCTTTCTGCTAAGTACTTACCCACTAAGCTGTCTTCCCCTTTTCTCTTCCCTAAACCCATCCATCACATCCTACCATCTCCCTAAAACCTCTGGACCTCAGCCGCCTGAAAAGGTTTCTCCAAGTGTCGGTGAAACATGGAGGCCTTGGTCATTAATTGGAACCAAAAAGTCTCTTCTGGATCTACATTGGCCCTCAAATAAATTATGGCTTTGGGCAAACAAGTCAGCGGACCTGTTTGTGCCTCCGTTTACCGTATCTGCAGATTGATAATAAAATCTACTGGTTACATGGGTTACCATGGGGATGAGATGAACTACAGTGTGAGAAGCGTTTAGAAGAGTGCCTGGCCTATCCTATGAACTGTCAGCTATGGCACTGCCCCTGGGAACCAAAGGCACACCTTCCTAGCTCTCAGTTTCCCAATAAAGGCCTAGCACTGTTAATGTTAGCACTGCCTGCTGAGTGAGTAGAGGTACTTTATTCCTACTCCCTCTTAAACCTCCAGCCTTGGCTAAGATTTCTGAGAGAAGTGAGTTTGGAGGTTGAAGTGTGCTAAACACGCCCTTCACCCCATCCTAGCCCTTTGATCTCAGATCTGAAGTAGTAGTTAGTTAGATGACAGTGTATTTAAACCCAATCCAGCTGGCAACTCTGACACTTCAGCGATTATACGTCTTGACTTCTAGAGAAGTAAAAGTTAAACTACAGTTCACTAGAAGGCAAAGGGGGGCCCCTTTTATGGCAGCATGTGAACAGGAGGGCAGGAGCACCCCCCCCCCCCCGCCTTCTCAGTAACTCCTACATGCTCCTCGCGCATCAAATCCACTTTGTGCCCATTCTTCCCTTGTCTTAGTTAGGGTTTCACTGCTGTGAGCAGACACCACGGCCAAGGCGACTCTTATAAAGGACAACATTTAACTGGGGCTGGCTTACAGGTTCAGAGGTTCAGTCTATTATCATTATGGTGGGAACATGGCAGCATCCAGGCAGGCATGGTGCAGGAGGAGCTGAGAGTTCTACGTCTTCATCTGAAGGCTGCTAGGAGAAGACTGGCTTCTAGGCAGCTAGGAGGAGGGTCTTAAGGCCACGCCCACAGTGCCACACCTCCTCCAGCAAGGCCCCTCCCTGGGCCAAGCATACTCAAACCACCACAGTCCTTTTCCTCATTTCCACTTCAGTTTACTATGCCTCCTTCCTCTGTTCAGACTCATCCTGATCATCAAACCAAAGGCCCTTCTCTCCTCCACTGCCCTTATCAATCTTCCTCCACACCGTGCTCGAAGCAAGCATGAGGGCTCTCAGCATAAGCCTCAGAAGGTCTCCAGCTACCGTCCAGGATTCAGAGTCTAGTGTGCGCCATCTTTGGCTGACCCTCGGACACCATTTGTGATCACTAGGGGATATAGGTGTCACTGTGTAAGCCCGATAGGAAACACATGGATGTTACTTTCTCTTTGTCATGCACTTGTCACATTAGTCCGATATCAGAGCACACAGCTGGGAAGCATCAGCCGTAGAGGACAGCTAAGTTCTGAGAGTGTGTTAAAGGCCTTGTGGGGCACGGTGCCCCAGCTCTCACCCCATCTCCTGAGCTGCAAACCACTCTGATCCCTAACCTACCATAGAGACTACTTTGAAAGGTTCCTTAAGTGTGACATCACCAGACCTAGAATCCCAGCACAGAGCAGGCAGAGGCAGGAGGTTTGTAGTGAATTCAAGGCCATTTCTGTGCTACATAGCGATTTTTCCAGAACAGTTTAAGCTACAGTGTGTAATGCTGGCTCAAGAAAAAAAAAATGTAATGTGATATATTATCTCAGCCCACTGTGCCTTTCCACATGCCTACGGCTTCCCTGTTTATTTCATTAACACAGCTAGTTCCACCTCTCACCCCCACCCCCACCCCAGTGGCCCAGGGGAGGACTCTTAGTGTCTTCCATTAGCGACTCCTTGCTTTCCATATATCCCCCAATTCGCCTCCTAAAAACCTTTGATTCCTTCCTTCCTTTCTGGCCCACGGCAGTCCTCACAATCCCCTCACTGTCCACCTCCTAACTGCTCCCACCCCCTGCTCCCACAGCTTCACGCCCTTCTTTTAAGAATCCATGCTCCAGTTTGTGCTGTCCATGTACTCCTGGGTGTGGAGACAAGGTCTCATGTAGCCCAGCCTGGCCTCAAACTTGCTATGTGCCCAAGAATGATCTTGAACTTCCGATCCTCCTGCCTCCAACTCCCAAGTGCTGAAATGGTGGATGTGCATGATGCTGAGGCTGGAACCTGGGACTTTGTGCACACGGGGCAAGCATTCTCCCTTCTAAGCTAAGACTGCCACCCTCATTCTGTTCTTTCCTGTCCCTGTGAGGCCTGCCCCCTCTATCTGTTCCCCTTCCTGACATTTTTCTTTCAGGAAAGTGCTGAGCACATATCCTATGCTACTCTTATTTGGGCAGAAGTGACTGTTCTCCTTTAAACTCGTATTAATACATATTTTTTACATATGACTCTTCATATGTAATGTAAATTTGCCAATTTTCTGCTTTTTTTCTGCAGCTTTTTGAAGACAAGAATGAGCTCATTTTTCTTAGCCTTGCCTTCTAGTTCATTGATATGTTTGTTTAATAGAAAACTTGAAGTTTTCAAAATTCACCAAGTACCTACGTCATGTAAACACATTGTTCTTTCTTAAGACAGCAGGAAACTCTGTGACTATCCTCAAAGCAGTATCTCCAAGGAGCCAAGCTCAGGATCGGGCCCTTATTTAATACTGCTGCATATCTACATTATGGCCACCAGGTGGCAGTAATGTGCTGTGGTCATGTGGTCCAAGCCATGAAATTTCCAGAACTTCAAGAAGGTTGAACCTGAGTCAGGTTGCTAGATTACCAGCGGCAGACACTCAGGAAGGTGTATGGATTTTGTACCTTGGTTCTGTGTGTGACTGTATGGCAAAGGCTCACTCTTGGATGCTGACCACAGATACACCAGGCTTTATAGCACCCTGATGCAAGGTGTTCCCATACCTACAAGAGGGGATCCTGCAAGGCTTGTAGACTAGGAGCATATCCACACCTCGGAACTCCCCTGGAACTACTCCCAGGGGTGAATTTCCATTTTGCCTTGCAATTGATAGGACTTTTGTCTGTTTTAATCTAGACAACTCTGATGGCAATTTAATTCAGTTGAAGCAGTTTCAATACAGCAATGTGTGCTCATTCTAGAAACTGAGGGGAGGGGGTAGGGAGGGATGTTATGGAGAGAGAGAGAGAGAGAGAGAGAGAGAGGTGTGACAGGTGCAGTCTCCCACCAAGTGTCACATAGTCAAGCAGTCCACCTCCCAGGACAGGAGGGATGACCTTGTTCTTGCAGCCTAAGGACATGGACAGAAAGAGAAATAGACACCTGGGACAAAGAGAGAACAACAGCTAGATCCATGTTACAGAGGAGGAAGAGAGCAAAAACTCGAGGCAGAGGAGACAGGAAATGAGGAGTCTGGGGGAGGTTCATGTAGAATGACCTGTAATTGGGGGGTGAAATAGGAGGGCAAGCCACCTCAAGAAGAACGAGAACAGCACGTGTGCTTGACTAAATGGAAGGAACTAGAAGGGAGAGAGATAAAGCACTGAGGTGAGAAAAGAAATTGATTAGGAGTGGCTTTAATAACTGTTGTGAAGATAGCATTCAGGAGCACGGAGCGGAGCAGCAGGTGGGTTATCAGATTGTGTGCAGCAGAGCGCAGAAGTCTGGGATGGTCCCCTGTGATCTTGGGTTGAGTATTAGTTTGACAAGAGGCACAGAAATCAAAAGAGAGAGATAATCAAGAATGTTGACAAAGACTCAGTTAAAACATTTAAGCAAGTTTTAATATGTTGAATTAAATGACTGACAGCATGTTTCACACTATATGAATGCTGTATATAACAATTAACTATATTAAGAATACTGAACAGCCAGGGCTACACAGAGAAACCCTGTCTCAAAAAAAAAAAAAAAAAAAAGAATATTGAAGAATTTTAATATATAAAAATTAAACATTTAACTATATATCTGAAACAATTTGAACTTTTGTAAATTCAACTTTTATAATAAAAAATTTAATTACCTCACTTCATAAAAAAAATAAGATATGTGGGCTGGGTAGGGAAGGAGCTGGCAAGATGAGCTGGACAAATCAGAAAGGACCACAGTGTCACAGGCTCTGGTGACACTAAAGGTCCGAACACTCGCTGGGGAGATGGAAGAGTCGGAAGTGCAATGACAGAGGGCTGCTGGGAACTTGAGATGCTCGAAGCCAAGGTGTTTCTGTGGGAGAGGACTGGAGACTGGAGAGAGGCCAGGGTTTACTGCACAGAGCAAATGGTTGACTCATCAGCTCAGACTATCTAGTGTCCAGGTCTGTAACACAAGTGTGGAGGGACAGCAATCCAGAGAACAGTGGCTGAGTCTTCTCTGGCCACCGGGGGTGTGGCCTGGGCCACACCTGTAGTCTTTAAAATGGAGCTAGGCCGAGGGAGTATCAGTTAAGTGCTATGAGTTTTAAAGTAAGAGAGGCTTCTGAATAATATTCTAGAATGCTGGTCTGGACCTGGCAATGGAAAACAGAGGATCTAACAGAGAGACTGCAAGATTAAATGGAATCTGACACTATCTGGAGAAGTTTCGTACCTTAGGTAAAGTTGTGGGCTAGACACAGTCAGCGTCAGAATTCACAGTGTAATGTTATTATACTGACTTTAGTCAATGCCTAGAAGGTATTCCGAAGTAATAGCTGTTATATTAATTGAAATCTTTGCTCATGGTATCTTTTTTAAGAACAAAATCTTTTGTAATTGCTTATTGCTTCATCTCATAACCAGCTAGCTCACTCAAAGGCAGCTTCTGAGCCTTGCTTTGAGACATTACCAGTAATAGGTGACTCGGGGCAATTCATTTACCTTGAATGTCTATCTGCTGGCTTTTTCTAAAAATCCCTTCACATACAACTTCAGATTTAATACTATGAGTTAAAAGCATAAAGAAATAACATTACTGGGGTCTTTTTGATAAATAAATAGTAACAATGATAACTGGTTTCTTTCGGTGACTTAGTTTGAAATTTAGACAGTATCCTCTCCATTTTGGATTCGTTTTTCAGAATCCTGGGAGGTACGCAGTATGTAGTGCTTGCTGCTGATAGTTTTTCTCCTAAGCAGTTTGGGGGGTCATTTAATCGGCTTTCCAGGGCCTCTTGGCTCCCCAAAGGGTGATGTAGATGGACTTGCCCCTCGATGGTGGTTCTTTAAACTTCGCGTAGGTTTGTTCAAAGTGCATATTTGGTGAATCTTTGATGAGGTTCTGGATTTTGCATCTGAAGCAAACATCTGATGCTCATGTTTCAAGGATCAGAAGCATAAAACACTAATCTAGAAAATTACCGTTTCCTTCTCTTTTTAAGAAAAAAGAAAAAAGAAAGAAAGAAAAGAAATGAAAAGAAAAGAAGAAAAGAAAAGAGAAAAGAAAACCACCAAGTGGCTGATCTAGCTTTTACCAATCAAAGGAATTTTTTTTTTCCTGGAGAAGGGGAGCCAGGCTCTTCTCTTCAGCAACCTACCCACACACACTGATAAAGTTAATTATCTGCCCTGGCTAAGTGACTTTCCCTAGCAACACCCTAGCAACCAACATCAGCTCTGCCTTAGGCTACAAGACTGAAAAGATATTTCTTGAAGTCCAGTGTATTTTACACCAAAACAAAACATCTGAACAGGAAATTAAACAGAAATCAACTAGATTCACTGCTAGTAGATGAGACAGAGACATACGGAACGATACGTGACAATTGAATGGACTTAGCAGAAAATATACTGAAGTCTAGAGGAGAGAGGAAAGGGACTCAGTGCATGGAACAGGTTAGACAACAGGAGAATGACGACCTTGACCTCTGACCTTCCTGTTCTTCTTAGTGCCTGCACTGTTGACACACTGAGCTAGCTGGTTGGGTTTTGTTGTAGTTTCCTGCCATGCTGGTAATCAAACCCAAAGTTTCACCTCTGCCAGGCAAGCACTTTATCAAGTGATCAAGATTCCCACTCCTGTGACCACTGTGTGATTCTTAGATGTAAATGGCCATATCTCGTCTCAACGTCTAAGCAGAGGCATCCTGCCATAGCCTGTGATTGGAGTGGAGCCAGAGGGCAGATGACCTGAAGGCTTACTTGAAACACGTGAGCTGAGTTAGAAGACACTGTGGCATATTTGCTGAAGATTTTTCATATATAGAATAAAAATTTATAGATTCCCTCCTATGAGCCAAATATTGGATGCAGGGGAAGGTCACAACAGGAAGCCCCATTCAGAGTTTTGAATTTAATGATAAGGAAAGGTACTTAACAAATATAAAATTTAAAAACTAAACATGCAAGTGAATAGGTAAGAATAATTCTGAAGATTATTAAAAGAAAAGGTACTAAAATCCAAGAAAGAGTTGAGGGAAGGTTAACTGTACAAAATCATGAAGGGCTTCTCAGAAAGATGTTGAGAGACTAAAGAAGGCAGCAAGATCCCAGGCCATGAGGAGAGAGAAGAAAGAAACTCCCCAAAGTGAGGAGCTGTGGGACTGGAGCCCAGAAGAGAGACAAACAGGAAGGAGCCTGGGCAGCCACATCCAGCTTTAATCTAAGAGGCTGGGGGGCAAGGGAAAGGCAGAAGGGTTTAACCTCAGGGTCTACATTCAAATATGCATTTTCAAAAAACTCTCTGGGACTCCGTGAGGACAGAGGAGAGGACAGACAGGAGGACAGGCTGAGAGAACATGACGGCTGGAACAGGAGGAAAGGCAGAGCAGGGAACAGGAGTCAGACAGATTGTACCTGAGGAACTTGGAGTGTGGGGCTGATGACAGAGCAATAGATTGCACGCATGGAGGAAAGAGGGGGAAGTGACAGCCATGCTGGGCTAGGAAAACCTGGGTGGTGGCTGGGGATAGGAGCTCGGAAGACTTGCTGGAACCTGCTGCTAGAGACCAGATGATGGGCCAACACTGGGCAATGACAAGCACCCCATTTTGGTGGCCATGTTGATTTTGAAACCCAGCTCGCTCCTTCACTAGCATATAGTACATTACATTAATATTAACTTTTGTAAGCTCGAAAATAGCCATGAGGGATGGGGACAGGAGACGGGATAAGTTCATCGCCTCCCACGTTTTCTTGTCAGTAGCCGATAAGAAATTAAATAGCACATCCCTGCCTGTTCTGTGCCCTCCTACCTCCAATTTAAATTTAAATATGTTGATGAAAACCTAAAGATTTTCAAGAGTATATATTTGGTCAGTCCGCTCCAGGAAGACAAAACTGCATTTTATTCATCTCTGTAATTTCCTATCCTCTGAGATAATGTCTGCTATGTTCTCCTGATCCATATAGCATGTATCATTACCATAGCTCAATCTTCATAGTATTACGCAATTAATATTTGCTTTTACCATGAGACTATATGATCCACAAATGCAAGCATCATTCTGCCTTGTGACCTAGTACTGAACCTTTGGAGAGCCTTTACAACACTAGAGATGGATGGATGGATGATGGATGGATGATGGATGGATAGATGAATGGATAGATGGATGGATGATGGATGGTTGGATGGATGGATGGATGGGTGGATGGATGGGTGGATGATGGATGGATGGATGGATGGATGATGGATGGATGAAGGATGGATGAAGGATGGATGAAGGATGGATGGATGGATGATAGATGGATGATGGATGATGGATGGATGATGGATGGATGATGGATGGATGGATGGATGGATGATGGATGGGTGGATGGATGATGGATGGATGGATGATAGATGGATGGATGATGGATGGATGATGGATGGATGATGGATGGATGATGGATGGATGGATGATGGATGGATAGATGGATGATGGATGGATGAAGGATGGATGATGGATGGATGGATGGATGATGGATGGATGAGGGATGGGTGGATGAATGATGGACGGGTGGGTTGTTGAATGGATGAATTTTTGTCCTGTCTTCTAGTGCTAGGTAGAGCCTAGTTTCAGGTGCACGCAACAAAGTCTGCTGGGGGAATGGGAACCCAAACATGAGTCAGTCTAGAGCTCTGAGTCAGCTGGCGCACTCAGGATACAGTCTAGATCTGAATATGCACATAAGAGAAAGCTGGTCAGTTAGTTGGATCAGGGGGCTGAGGTCCAGTTCTCATGCTTTCTCCTAAGGCTGAGAAGTATACAAGGGCTTCTACAAGGCTTATTCCCCAGGGACTTCTGAAAGAAAGCATCCAGTTGACAGTGGTAGTAGACGTCACACCACAAGACTAAGGGGTCAGTTGTTGGTGGGTGGGGTGAGGAATGGAATTTCCAGTGTTGATGTCTCTATTGGGCAGTTTGTAATCCAAGTGAAAGAGAAAAGGCGAGTCTGAAAAATGGATGGAACTGCTTGTTAGATGCAGGCACTTGAGAAGTATTAAAGGCCCTGGGAAGAAGAGGAGAATAAAGCAGCCTTTCAAGGCACTAGGACCGGATGCTTGTGTGGGGCAATGGGATTCAGGTTCTTCAAGTAGGGCGTCTCCTGAGGCAGAATACTCTACATGAGAGATTCCGTCGAATTTCAGCTCTGGTTCAATAGTTCCCACAAGCCCCTGCCCCATGCTTCCTGGGCAGGGAACACGCTGGGAAATGTCGCCTTACCTAATCTCACAATGGGTAAGTGACAAGGTTGAGGCAGAGAAACACTGGGGGAGATTCCTGCTTATGGCCTCTCCCAAAAATATGTCCCTGGAGGCTAAGAGCCTGAACTAAAATATCTAAGCCAAGAAAACACAGGCCCTTCTTTGAACCTTTCAAAATGGCCAGACTCCTAAGCAATAGACACTTGTTTTTGAAAGCACGGTCCTTCTTAAAACCTCACAGTTTATGATTGCTTAGATACACTGCTGAATAAACTAAGATGTAGCAAAACATTTTCTTCAATAGTAACTTTCCCCCCTTCTGTTTTTAAAGAAAACATTTTTTTAAAAAAAAATAGATCTCCAAAAGTATGGCCAAGTCACTGTGCCAGCTGCTCCCAGGGCCTAAGTCTCTGGGCTCTTTTGCGGTCCTCTAGCGTTACTTGTTATATGGTGGCCTGGGAAGAGCAACGGAGGCAGCAGGCCAGGACACCGAAGGTGGCCTGCAGGGATCTGCTTGTCTATAAATAAATGATTACGGTGTGTGGCGCTAGTGCACGTGGTAGACTGATGCCGCCACGGGGAAACCTTGCAGCAGCGCAGCCTGGCACTGAGTAGGTTTGCAACAAAAGTTAGTTGGCAGGCTTTCCCTCCTCAGAGCACTGTGGTCTGGGGTGTAGCTGGATGCTGTGGAAGCAGCCTCCTTGGTGGCAGGGTAGATTGAACCAGCACGTGTCTGCGTATCCCAGCTCTCTCCCACCAGACCCTGGGAATCCAGCTTCACAAAACAAACACCAGAGCGCCCGCTAATCGCCAGCTCAGAAACAAAACAGCACTGCGCTGGGGGATCTGGGCGCAAATCAGCCCTCCCTCTTCGCGATCCTTCGCCACCGCCCGCCCCTCAGCTCCGCTGCTCGGCTCCGCTCAGAGCAGCGCAGCTCCGCAGCCGCCAAAGCGAGTCGGGCTCGGTCTCCCCACCGCCAGCGCCACCCGGGCTCCTCCAGGTTTCGCCTCTGCAGCTTCTGTCACTTGGAGCAGGAGTGTCCAGACAGGGGTCTGCAACATCAGCATAAAGTTGGGGGGCCCTCGAGGATGAGGCTGTCTCCCGCGCCCCTGAGGCTTAGCTGGGGTCCGGCGCTGCTGGCCCTCGCGCTGCCCCTGGCTGCAGCGCTAGCTTTCTCAGATGAGACCCTGGACAAAGTGGCCAAGTCGGAGGGCTACTGCAGTCGCATCTTGCGCGCCCAGGGCACACGGCGTGAGGGATACACGGAGTTCAGCCTCCGCGTAGAAGGCGACCCTGACTTCTATAAGCCAGGAAGCAGCTACCGAGGTAAGTGGAATGGCGTTGGGGACTGGAGATCTAGAAGCCCCTAGGGCACTGACCCGAGCAAGCCTGGAACCAGGAGCGCAGTCCCTGGGTTATCATGTCTGCGCATCCTAGCCCGGGGCCGTGACCTGGCTGCCCTCAGCCCCTTAGCTGCCAGCTCTGTACCCACCAAGAAAGCGTCAGGGGAGGAGGGGACCGTCGGGGAGGCTCCAGGCAGGAGAGACAACCCAGGTCTCCAACGCACGGTTCCCAAGCAGGGGGAATACAGCCGAGCCACATATCACACCAGCCTGGCTGAGAGGGAGCCCGACTTCGCTCCAGCTGTTGGCTAGAGTGAAGTACACTCGCATTTCTCCTTATAGCTCTCTGGGGAAAAGGGTACTCTCAGGTGGGTCCCAGATAAGGCAGCTCTCCCAGTGGCTTCCATCCTTGAAGGAGAAAGACTAGCGTCTAGACATCAAGCAGGACTCTCACTTCCTCGATGGGTCCCTAACCAGTCTCAGGGTACACGGAAGAGGAACCTGAAAGGTCCACGGAAAGATCCCCGAATTACTCTCTTATGTCCCAGGAGAAGACTGAGAGACCGTTGGATTTCCAGGACATGTTTCAATGGCAATAGGGTCCTCAAAAAACCCGGGTAGTCTCTCAATGGAAGGTGGAATGTGACGACAGAAAAGAGACCCAGGGTTCCCAAGACTCCTTGAATGTGATTCTGATTCTGGCGGCCTAGACGCTGTGCTGTGCGCCCTGGGCTGCCCAGCTTTACGCAGCTCAGTGGAGAGCTGGGCTCAGAGCTCAGCGAAAGACTGTACAAGCAGGTGGGCGGCTTCTGGCATGACCAACAGCTAGGCCCACACCCACCTGAAGACTCCACATCACCCTCCCTCACACTCCACAGCCTCCCTGCTCAGTAGGTCTGTAGGTTCCCAGATAGCTTTTTCTTTTCTTTCTTTCTTTCTTTCTTTCTTTCTTTCTTTCTTTCTTTCTTTCTTTCTTTCTTTCTTTCTTTCTTTCTTTCTTTCCTTCCTTCCTTCCTTCCTTCCTTCCTTCCTTCCTTCCTTCCTTCCTTCCTTCCTTCCTTC
>CM052703.1:82881112-82910323 GCA_028551405.1 Uromys caudimaculatus | reverse complement strand
CAACTGGGCTTCCAGCTGCTGCCTTCCTGGTTCCTCCAGAAAGCTGCGAGAGGAAATGGTTGGGAGAAAGTTTGGGGCAGCGTCAGCAGTGCCAGAACCAGGGACTGCACTTCCCGGAAAGCTGCTTCTGTTTTCCTGTTGGGTTGGTGGAGTTGTAATTCTCCACTCCAAACTCCCCACTCAGGCTCCGGGCACTGAATCCCTCAGCTCTTGGCCAGAATCTGCTTTGTTCCTTGGGAAGTCCTTCTTTCTCCAGGAAGAAAGATGTTGGGGGGAAAAAAAAAAGCTCCTAGCCAGGGAGGAAGCACGCAGCTTGGTGGAAGGAGTTTTAGATCTGGCCAGTGCAAGACAAACTGGTACTCTGCTAACCCGGGGAAGATCAGACCGAAAGGCAAGAAACCTTTTGGGTCCCCTGCACGCAGTCCAGAGTTAACTGGGAAAACAGAGGGTAGGGACGACTGGAAATAAAGGGAATTGGACTTTGTAGCTGTGTGACTTTGTGCAAGCCATTTGATTTCCCTGAGCCTATCTCCTAACTTGGAAAAAAAGCCACATACTCATACAAAGGTGAGTGTGTAAGAGAGACAGCAGGTCCCCAAATATTCATTAGTTTTGGTAGGGCAACTTTTCTTTATTGGCTTAAAAATGGGGGGTGGTTGTCTCATCTGGTTGCATTCTGTGTGTGCTCTCCTCTGGTTGAAGTCTGTCAACATTCCTCCAGTCCAACTACCCAAGAACAAATGGCTACCCTTTTCTGGTTCCTCGTGTATTGAATGAATGAATGAATGAATGAATGAATGAATGAATGAATGAATGGTGATTTCTCCATTCTAGGGGCCATGTCTATGACTATTCTTAATTTAAACCCAAAAAGAAGGCTGATGTACTCTTCTCTCTCTCTCTCTCTCTCTCTCTCTCTCTCTCTCTCTCTCTCTATTTTGGCTAAGCAGGAGCATCCTGGAATCCCCTTTCATACCAGTCCTGCTTGGCTAAGCACACACTTCAGCGCTGGGAGGGGACACATTCCACAATCACATGTCCAGAGAAGTTCTAGAACTTTTAGGTAAAGCCAAGGTCTAGCAGGAATGACCTGAGACCAGACCAGGGGAGAGCCTTGGTCTCTTTAGCCTATATCCTTAAGTTTTGAAATACAGTGATACTTGCTCAGGCTGTAGGTGGGGATAACAGCTTTTCTCCCTGCAATAGCCAGGATATATTGAAATAAAGACTTAGGGAGAGGCATGTTAAGGTCTCCTGGGTAGGTGTTTTGTAATTAACATGTCAGGTTCAGGGTTACAAAGAAAAGGCACTAGCTTAGATTGTGACATTACCCATCAGTTTATAGTTCCTTACAATCTCACATGAAAAGTAAATTTAACGTGTTCTCCTAGGTGCCTTGATTTAGGTTTATAGACATTAATATCCCCTGGGTTTTTTGTTTGTTCGTTTTTGTTTTTGTTTTTGTTTTTGTTTTTGTTTTTCCAGACAGGGTTTCTCTGTGTAGCCCTGGCTGTCCTGGAGCTCACTCTGTAGACCAGGCTGGCCTCGAACTCAGAAATCCACCTGCCTCTGCCTCCCGAGTGCTGGGATCAAAGGCGTGCGCCACCACTGCCCGGTGTTCTGCTTGCTTTTTAATCCCCTTCCCCCAATTCAGCAACCCTCACCCATCTCCGCCCTTGGAATCAATGACTCCATCTGTGCCCCATTGCCCTCCCACCCCATTGCCTTTGGCTATTCTAGACTTGAATAAAAAGGTTCCTATTTTAACAAAGTGAATCATGGGGCTTCTTCCCCACAGCCTGGGTGCGTTTGGGGTGGTCATTCAGCCTTCTCCAACTAGCTAGTACTCGTCTGACTTCCTTTTCTCTCCCACCCCTGCTCCCTACCCCCTCCCTCTTCCTCTAGCTGCCCCCCACCCCACTGCCATAATTGTGCTTTAGAAAGCTCTGAAAGGCCCGCTCTGTTTCTGACCAGAGCCTCCTTTGAAAGGCGATTACAGTGATTAAAAATAACAAGTCGAGGGTACTCCAGGGGTTTCTCTTCTAGGGCGACAGTTTACAGAGCCAGCCTTTCCCAGATCACAATTCCAAGCCAAATAGCAGGAAATCAGCTGAAATGTTCACGAATTGATTGAAAATCAAAGAGGCTCTTTTGTCTGATCAAGGTCTGTTTATTGGGAAAATAAAGTCAGGCTGATGAGAGTGTCTTTTTCTAGATGCTCTTTAAAGGGAAATTTCAAGGAACTGGTTGGGAAAAGAATGTTCAAGAGATTTCAAAAGCCAGCCCAACTGCAGGCATAATTGGGGGATTTATTCTACACCCAGAGGTTTGAAGACCTCCAGAGCAGCTTTGCTCTTTCTTCTTTGTCCCAGTTTGGGACACACACTGCCAGTGTGAGTAGGGACCTCAGCCTGCTAGAAAAACCATGGGATTTCATGACGCATGAGTTATGCTTGTCTTCATAGTCACTGTGTGACCACAGGCAATCCACATGTCTCTGAACCACAGTTTGCCTGTCTGTAAAGTGAGGGCATTTGGGGTGAGGACACCCCCAAAGCATCATGAGGACTGGAAATAAGGGTCAAAAGAGGTCAGCACACAGTGGGTACAGTATGTATGTTTGTGTGTGCACACATTTAAACACACATATATACATGTTATGAGAGGATTCATTTGGAAGTTCAAAAAGTAAATATATATCGTAACAACAGAGTGCTAACTTCTCCCACTCAGCTCCCTTAGTCCTCACAGTCCTGTGAGGCAGTTTATTCTATTCCTGTTTTATAGATGAGACTGAGCATCAGAGAGGTGCCTCACAGTCAAGGCACTACAAGTCAGAACCCATCCACGTGTCTGCGCCCCTTCCCTAGTCCTCTATGCCAACTCTTAAACTGATTGGGGAGTAGAAGCTGTTTACTGGGCTAGCCTCAGACTTCTGAGTAGTGAGATTTCCTTGAAGGGGAATTGTATCAACAAATTCAGGTAATCCCACCACGGGACACAGAGTAATAAAGCAATGGAGTCTTCCTGCACTTCCTCCTTCTGTCTTCATTTTTAAATAGACTTCAGCATTGCAGTTCCCCATAAGCAGAGGTTCAATTTAGGCCACGAAGGACCTTGACAGTCTTTAACAGATTCTCTCCAGGAGAAGGCAGGAACAAACTGGATGGAGGACAAAACTTAACTTGATAAATTATTTCATCTACATGCAGTTGCTTTCTAACTAGGCTTGTAGATGCTTGTATTTGAGCATATGTAGGAGCTGAGAAATGGGAGGTGGGAAAGAGATTTTTAAATAAACAATTTCTTTTGTTGTGGTTTACTTTTCTAAAGAGCACTCCCCTCTCCTGTTCTTGTGTTATTCCTTCCTTTTATTATGTGATTTTAAATTCTTGTCTCCTTTTAATAAATGTTTAGTTCAAATAGATAACAAAAACCAAAGGATACCGTGTGCATTCTAACATCCCAGGCACCAGAAAGCTGAGGCAGGAGGGTCATAAGTTTGAAGACAACTTTGACATACATAATGAGATCCTGTCTGAAAAACTCAGAAGGGAAAACAAAATTCAAAAGCTGCCTCAAATCCAATGTTTAAGGATTATGTAAAGGCTGCTGACGTAAAGGTTGCTCATAGCTTTGAGTTTCAGGCAGTGGGCAAACATCAAAACATATAAACCAAGGCATATCTAATTAAGTTTTTCAAAGTTTACAACCCGAGTGCTTTCTCAAGCCCAGGCAAGTCCAACACAACTGACTCTTAATTGGAACCATAGGCTGGAATGACATATAGGTGCCCAGGAAGGTTTACTACCACACTCCCCGTTTATATTCTTTACAGAATAGACGTAAGCCAAGCTAAGACCACCCCCACCCCCAAACAAATTATTTCAGCTGAGATAAATGGAAAGCCAGACTTAACAGGCCTCTTGGCTTCACAGTGTCAGGCAGGAACCCAGGTTCCTTCTGCCTCGGTGCTCTTCCCTCTTCTAGGTCTCTGCTATCCAACAGGTAGCTATTACTACAGCGGGACCGTTACATACCGTAAGTATGGCAGTCTGAAATGAGATGTGCTGGAATGGTATTGAAGGAGTCATGTGAAAAAAGAGCATTGCTCTTATTAACAATTTTCAAATGGATCCCATACTGAAATGGACATATGTGTTAGGTTAGAGAACATATGTTGCTAGCATTAATTTCACCCATTTTACATATGTTTCTTTCTATTGGATGCTGGCTAACACAGTTGAGTTTACCTGGCTTCAGGTTGTTGTCTTGGACATCTCTTTCCAAGGGTTACTGCAGCCAACTTGCTTTCTCATCCAAGTTCCATGTAGCATATGGTGTTGAGGAAAAGGGTTTATTTATTTATTTTTAAAGATAAAGGAGAAATAGATTTGGGGGAACAATTAGAGCAGTGTTTATCAACTTGTGGGTTGCAACCCCTTTGGGGTCAAATGACCTTTTCACAGGGGTCCCCTAAGACCACCAGAAAACACAGATATTTACATTTCAATTCGTAACAGTAGCAAAACTTCAGTTATAAAGTAGCAACAAAGATAATTTTATGATTGGGGTCATCATATTATCTTAAACAGTCCCAGCCTCAGGAAGGTTGAGAACCAATGAATTAGAAAGTGCTCTGGTTTCTTTTTTTTTAATTGCTTAAAAAAAACTTTGTGTTTGAGTATTTTGCCTGCATATATGTTTGTGTGCCGCGTGCATGTAGTGCCTGCAATGGCCAGAAGAGGGCATGTGATCCTCGGGAACTGTAGTTATAGACACCTGTGAGCTAACGTGTGGTCGCTGGAAACCAAACCCAGGTCCTTTGAAAGATTAGCCAGCACTCTTAACAGCTAAGCCACCTCTCAGCCCTGTCCCATGTTTTTAATGACAGTCATATTCCTTCCATGAATGAGAATTCAATGAAGGGTCTTCCGGATGGGCTCTGTGCAGCTCTGAGCTGATGTTCCTGCTAAATCCGTCGTAGACAGAGAAAGAGTACAGGATGTGTGTTGGTAAGTGTGTGTGTGGCTTGTGTGAGTCCGTGCATATGAAAATGTTGTCTTTATGTAAGTGTGCATACGTAGCCTATTCTATCTTACTTTTCCCTCAACAAGGGAGGAATCAGGAAAAAAAGAAAAGGAAGGAAAGAAGGAAGGAAGGAAAGAGGGAAGGAAGAAGAAGTAAAAAGACCAAGAAAGCAATGGCCACGTGTGGGATGAGAAAAGAAAAAGCCATGGGGTAGACATTCAGAATAAAAATGAACAAAATAATTTGAATGCAGTGACTACCTATCCTATCCCAGGCTGAGAGTCGAGAGCCAGATGGAAAGTCTAAATCACATAAGTCAAAATTATCCCTTCAATATCCCTTGAAACTGTGCAGTACATACAATACGGAGAGCAGCTCCAACTGGTCTGATTTATGTGCCCCTCCAGATATTTTCATTAGTGGGGAAGAGAAGGAAACTGGCATTTCTTGGTAAGCCCAGTGCTATTCTCCCTCCAGCACCGGAGGTGATCTGTGCTTCTTCAATCAAGTAGTGGAGAAACTGTTTGGTTTTTTCTCCTTAAATACTGGCAGGCAAATAAGTCCTTACCATGTGATCGTGTAGGGAAACTGAGGCCACGTGGCATGCTCAGGAGCATGCAATGAGTGGAGTGGTGCCTACCTACCTAGAGTCCTGTGTGTGTGTGTGTGTGTGTGTGTGTGTGTGTCCCCGTCCACCTCACCTCTTTCTTTAATTCATCTACTTCAGAACACCTAGAACTAGGCTCTCACAAAAACTCCATAAGAAGCTGGCAAATTTTTGCTGGCATAAAATGTCTTCTGAGGCTCAGACAGGTCACAGCAAGGAGTGAAGCGCCACCCCAGAAGCCTTTTTGCTCCCAGGCTCCATGTACATGACATTCCCAAACTACCACGGGAGTTTAGAGAAATTTCCTGTGCCTAACCCCTCGGTTGAGGCCTGAGGGCGCGACACGCAGGTTAGGGTTAACAAATCTGTTTTTAAGGGTTGTGTGAGAGAGATCAGAGGAGACTTTCAGGAACCAGTCGGTCGGTGGAGTTGGGGGGAGGGGAGGAGGAAGTGGGTGGAGCTAGAGTCAGGATCCAGTTGAAAAGAATAGCCAAATGCTTTGGGGAGCTCTGTGCCGCTCCTACCCCTTCTCCTCTTCGCCTCTCAGGGCTTCTTAATCACTCTCGGAAGAAGCACCAAGGGGTATAGTTTTACTCCCAGACTTCTGTATGACTGATTCATCCTCTCTAAGTCTTGTATATTAAGTCGCATCTATAAAGAGGCTTCTCTGACCACCACTTTATGTTTCCCATTGGTTTTTTTCCCCCTGATTTATTTTCTTCGCGCCCTTAAGCTCTCTCTGAAATAATCATGTTTATCATCTGCCTCCTCCATCTAGAATGCGCGCTTTATGAGAGCAAAGCCTTTGTCTTTCTTATTTTATCTCCAGGACCCAGAATCGTGTATGGCCAGCAGGCATTAAATCATTATTTGTTGGGGGGGGGGGGGACACGCCACTTAAACCCAAAGGTCCCCGTGTAAGATCTGCACCTTCTCCTTAAATCAGCTAAACTAGGGAAATCACATCTCCCTCGGCCAGAAAGGTGAGCCCAGAGGATGGCACTGGAAGAAGTCAAGGCTGTCCAGATGGTGGCAGCAGAGAGAAAGGACAGCTATTGCCCTGGGACAGGCTAGAGGTGGGTGACAGGCATGGATGAGAGAGGATGCAGAAGTGAGGAGGAAGGTGACAGCAGGTAAAGGGCAGAGGGAAAAGCTGCCAGCCCACACCTGAGCTCCCTGAGCAGACACTCAAGCCCAGACACAGACTGTTAAGGTTAATTTTGCTGGCACCATCTGTAATGATTGGCAAACCCAACAAAGGATTGGCTTCCAAGACTCTATTTTTTTCTTTTAAGGGAAGTATCCCCTTCCTTTGCTTCCCCAACACCACCTATCTCCTCTTCAGTCTCCGTAGCCCACACTACGGTCCTATTCTGTTTCTGAGACATACCCTTTTCTCTTTACATGTTAGTTGCTTCTGGAGTTATGTTATAGTAACATGAAACTGACTACTACACCTCTGGAATACCCTCAGGCCTGGTACAATTCTGCCATTCCTCTGCCTTGGCAATGTGGAAGGGGTGCAGAGGACAGCCATGAGCCCCTCTGGGCAGCAACACTCGCACCCTGGAGAAGTTAGAGCTATGCTTACCTCATAGTTCTTCCCAGCTGCGGACGTCCACACATTCCCCAGTCCCTGGTCTTTGAAATCACACAAAACAAGGTGTTTCCTTGGCCGTAAGTCAGCTCTTGCAGTGCGTATGGGTAAATAGCTCTCTGCCCTGGCTTCCCTTCTGACTAAAATGCCATGTCCTATTTCTTTGGTCATCCCTATGGGAGACATTTCTTCTTCCTGTGCTTTGCACTCCAGATGTGCTCTGATAGGGACAGAATGGTTTTCTTCCTGTCCTGGACACTGTGTGTGTATGAGCTTGCCAGGGCTTGTGTTTGCTTTCTTGGCAGCCCTGTCGTGCTCTGGAATCATGCTCGACCTGCAGCCAACTCAGATGCTTGCTATTTTCTGGGAAGGTTGCTGTGCTCCCTAACTGCTATGGTTTGTGCATATATGGATAATATCCCCAAAAAAGTCTGATGGGGGTTTGGTCTCCGGGCTGCTGCTGTAGGAAGGTGCTGTGACCTCTGAGGAGATGCAGTCTTAGGATGCTGGTCTCTCACCTTCTCCCTTCATCTTAGCTCATGTTCTAAGCAGCTTTCCCACCACATGGCCTTGCCATGATGTAGTACTCTCATAGCACACCCTGAACCATGAAGCAATGAAATCTTGCACTATAGCCCCAGAACTGTAACCTAAAATAACTTGTTTCTCTGCTAATTGCCTCTGCTGTTGTGTTATAGTAAGAGAAAACTGATTGGTAGATTAGCCTACGTTGTAACTGGTTAGCTTGGAGAGGGGACTGAGACTAAGTTTTACTCTATAAACCTTGGCCAGCTCCAACTCAGGAATCCTTGCCTCAGCCCCAGCCTCTGTACTGAGATTACAGGCTTGTGTCCCCGCCAGCCACACCCTGAACCTGTTTGATGTGTTTTCCCATTGAACTTCCAGCATAATTTCTGGTCAATCATTCATGAAGTCTAAATTCTGTCACAGGGAGGTTTACCTACATAATGCTATTTTAGATTAGCCACAGTTTTTATAAATAGGCCTAATAAGCCTTTATCTAAACTGTCCATTGGAATCTTGAGCAGACTAGAGCTTAGGACAGAGCTCACAGCCACCCTTTAAGGTCATTCCCTAAAGTTGACATCTAGTTCAATATTTTGAAGTAAACATCCTGTTGTCACCCCAATGACGTTTGTCAACTGATTGCCATCTCATGGTCACTCACCCCAGTATACCTATGAATACAGTTTCCTAAGTCTTATGGTGTTACTCTAAAATGTCCCTTGAAGTTTCATGCACTTAAGGCTTGATCGACAACTGGTGGTCTTTGAGGAAGTAATTGGACCATGAAGACTCTGACCTAATTAGTGATTGATTCACTGAAGGATTCAGGATTTAATGGCATCATAGATAACCATGTGTTCTCATTGCATTTCTGTTGCTATGATAAAATATCCTGACCCCTCCCTCCCCCCAAAACCCTTAGGGGAGATAAGGGTTATTTGGCTTACAAGTCTCCATTGTAGTCCAACATCGTGGGATGTTAAGACAGGAACTCGAGGCAGCTCGCCATGTCACATTCCAGAGCAGAAAGGGGATGCATGCATTTCAGTGCTAAGCTAGTTCTCTCTAGTCCTACATAGTCCGGGGCCCCAACCCAGGGAACTGTGCTGCCTATTTTGTAGCTGGGTCTTCATAGACATTGGGTAAAGATGATCCCCACAGACACACTCACTGGCCACCGTGATCTAGAGAGTCTGTTACAGGGACTCTCTACCCAGGCAGTTTGGGTTCTATCAAAATTAACTCTCACAGCCTGGTCAGATAAAGTAGGTCACAGGTGTTTCGGAAGAAGTGAAAGGAAAAGTGTGGGCTCAGGATTCCCCAAGACAGAGGGACAGAGGCGCGCGATAAGAGACAAAGAGAGCAGATAGAGGAAGAGGGAGAAGGGGAAGGGGACAAAGGAGAAGGGAGAACAGGTCAAGAAAGAGGGGTAAGGGATATTAGTCCCAGAGGGGAGTGGGACAAAGGACTGCCTGTGGATAGAGGGAGACAGACTTGGCACACAGGAAAATGGCAGTTTATGAAAGCACAAGGGAAGCCTCATGTTAGGATAGAGTGTTTAATTTTAATTGGGCGTGTTAATTAGGTGAGCCAAAGGGGGCTTTTGATTGCTGGACTTCGATACTTTAACAGCTGGGCCTTGGTCATCAGCCTCAGGAGGAGGAAGTGGCCAAATAAGGGACTAGACCTTGGTGGCTGGCTTCAGGAATGTAATCTAACTTTTTAGCAAGGCAGAGGGAGGGGCAGAAGGGCGAGTCATGCTTGCTACATTCAAGCTAGCCAGAGTCATTCAAAGAATCTGTCTTGTCTGTGTTTCCTCTCCCTCTCCCTCCCCCTCCCCCTCCCCCCACACCCCCCTCTCCCACCTGCTTCCTGGCTGCCATGGGGTAAACAGCTCCTTCCAGCATGGCTTTCCCCCTGATGTTTTTCCCTTGCCACAGGCCTAACAACAGTGGAGCTAACACATGCAGACAGACAGAATCCTATGCGCCATGAACCCAGAAGAACCCTCTCCTTTAGTTGGTTTCCCTCAGGTATTTTGTCACAGTGACAGGAACTTAGACAGCTGAGGATTCCTAGGGTCCATGCAGAGTTGCTGATTGCATTGCTTCAAGATCAGCCGGGAGTTTTTCATTGCAACCAATAGGACAGAATCAAATTAACTGCGGCAAGGAACAGAGCACAATGATCTCCATATTTGGGAAGCCCAGAGCTGGGTCTGGCTTCAGGCATAAATGGAGCTGGGAGCACAGACTAACCACTCACCCGCCTCCCTGCTCCAGAGTTTCTTCTCCTTTCGCCCCCCCCCCCCCCACACCTGTTTTGCTTTGCTCTTTTCATTCCTTGTCTATTAGCTGTACTTCCGGGTATTGCCATCCTTATTTTTTTATTATAAATAAAATTTTTCCAATGACAGAGCAGATATCTGCCAATAACCTTCATTGAAGAGTCTCTTAGTTAGTTCTGTGACTAAAAGAAAGGCCCTTTAACTCCAAGATGGAGCATATCAGGGAAATGGAGCCTGATCAGCTCAGCTTGAGTCCCATGCCCAGAAGACTAGGGCATGGGGGTAGACCGGATCTGAGCTCAGTTACTTCATGATTGCGTTTAAGGAGGGAGACAGGAGGTTGGCTACATGGTCAGGATAGGAGGACACACAGGGGTCTCCTTCAGCTTCCTATCTTCTTCTGTGTAGTCTGACATGTTGCTGATATCTCAGGAATAGCTTATTTGTGTTAGTCAGCCTTCTAATGGAGTAGCAATGTGTATGAGGCAATCAACTTCCTAGACAAGATGTTGGCTAGCATCAGTCCATGGTCAGATGGCTCTGCCTGTCTGGGCTTTTGGCAACAAAATACATCATGGTGGGAGAATGTGTCACTCGAGTCTTGTTTTGCTTCATAGTAATGGGAGGAAGAAAGACAGACAGACAGAGCAGACAGACAGACAGAGTGGGGGGAGAGTGAGCACCCAGAGTTTCCATTATATTATCAGAGCATAATCCTAATAAATAAATTTCCTCCCACTGAACCCAACCTCCTAAAATTTCAACATATCCTCCATTGCCCCAACACATGGGCCTTTGGGGGACATTCAAGGTCCAAAGCCTAGCACTGTTCCTTCTCATTTTGTGACCATGTTGATGAGCTCAGGGCTTCCATCTGTCTCTACGCTGTACTGTGAGGGGGTGACACATGGGGAGGAGAAGGAGCCTTCGTGGGGACACTGCAATGATTCACACTCATTATCTCCGCTAACACCCGCAGCCCATCCACAAGCTGATAACTATGAGCCCAATTTCATGGAGGACACTGATTTATTTTTTAATGTATTTTATTGATTTAGCAAACATTTTTATGGGCTCACGATTGTGAATTCATTAGCTCGCCTAATGACAATACAGGTACACAATATTCCTGCTGGTTTACACATAAGGAAAGCCAGACAAAGGGAAGTTAAGCGCCTTGCCCAAAATTGTACAAAATAAAAAGAGGGGAATTTGGAACTAGGCCTTTTAGTTGTTTCTATTGTGTAAAGATGGCCTTTACAATTTTTAGGGTATACAATCTCATTTGGAATGGGGGAGTGGGTTTATCTCCACCTGAAAATACTGAGAATATTGGCTGCTGAAGGGAATTTAAAGAAATGGCACAACCTAGTCCCACTGGCCACACTTGCTCACACTGAGTTACAGCTCTGCTTTCCTGTCTACCAGTCCCTCCCTAGCAGCTCTGCCCTAATTGGCTGGTCAGAGAATGGTCCCAAATTTCTGAATGCAGCATGTGACTTCTACTTCCTGGAACCCTTCAAGTCAAGCAGATGGGGAGCACCTTGCTCGTGTGGCTTATTTAAAGCTTTGGTGATCTATGAGCCCATGGTATAAATTGATGAAGGGGGTCCTTTGTGATTGAGACTATAACACGAAGTCTTTGGCACCTCAGTAACACACATGATGTAAATGGCCAGGGCTAGTTATTTGGTGGTTCTGGGACCTGATTCTGCATGGAGCAAGGGTATTGGGGATCTGGGAGGTCTGGTTCTGAAACTCCAGAGACAGGGTGATGGAATCCCACAGAACCTGAAAAAGCAATAGGCACACAGCTTCTGTTAGGCTTCAATGTGAGATAGTTTTGTACAAACAAGGCAAGCCAGAGCAACTCTTACCACCCAGGTAGCTTTTAGTGCAGTGATTCTAACCTGTGGGCCTTGAACATCAGAAAACACACATTTCTGAAGGTCTTAGGAATGGAGATACCCCTTAGTAGCAAAATTACAGTTATAAATGTGTGGTTGGAGGTTCCCAAGAGCATGGGAAATATGTTTTCTGATGGTCACGATCCATAGGTTGAGAACTGCTGTTTCAGAGTAAGTGTATAATCCAGTGATCACACATCCTCCGCCTTCCTGAAGTATAAATCTGAATGGACATCCCCATCTCAGACCCCCCAATGCTTCTCAGCATCTCCAGAGAGGTGTCCACACTGCTAGCAAGGCCTAGAAGGTCCTCTACCCTTTATAACCTGCTTGTTCTCCTCATCTAGCCTCTGAAGACACTCTACCTTCCAGCATGCAACTTGGACAAAATAGAATTAGTTCTGGGTTTTGTGTGGCTTAACAGGAGAACCAGATCACCAGAGCCAACTGAGACCCAAAGGCAAAGCTTTATTCAGGGTCCGAACTGCCAGGCCATCCCTAAGAGAAGAGAACATAGCCCTGCCAGAAAGGAGTTTGGGGCTAATAAGGTTGCCTTTAGTTGGGTGGGAGGGTCCTGGAAAAAGGCAAAAGGGGATGTTTTACAGGGTGGTGGGAGGCTCTGGTTACTGGTGTAGCAGGCGGCTGTGGTCACACTGTTCTGCTGAGACAAGGGGTCAGCAGACTTCTGAGAACAGTAGAATGTTCAGTTTCCATTCCCTGACTGGGTCCCACACCAGCCAGCCATCTTGATGTCTTGGATGACTCCATCTTGGGTCAAAGATCTGGGCCAGCCCAGCAGTTTCTAGAGACAGAGCTAGCCCATGTGTCATCCTTGCCACACAGATGGTGTTCCTTCTCTGCTGGACAAAGCCCTGTTCCTCACTGACAATACGGCTCAGATGCCCTCTCCTCTTTCAAGCCTCCTTCACTCACCTGAGATAGACTCTGACATTCCTTCTCTGAGATCCCAGAGCCCATTTTTCATACCCCCAAATACCTCTTGCACATGATCCAGAGGTACATTGTCCTCTCAGATATTAGATTATGTGTCTTTTCTTTTAAAATGTGGGGGTGGGAAGGTACAGATCCGGTACTCAGTAAACACAGGGTGAGGCTGGGTGTATATCTACTAACCATCCCTTACCCAGCTTGGGTTTGATGCCCAGCACTGCAAAGCACCAGCAACAACAAAAAAGCAAATGGATGGGGGAGACAGGTATGTCATACACGATGAGCCATAAGAACACAGACTGAAGCAGAAATAATCCAAGTGTGCAGGAAGACAAATGAGCCTTCCTCTCTTCAAGAGGTGTTTACTATGTGTTAAGAATTAAGACAGAGGGCTGGAGAGATGGTTCAGTGGTTAAGAGCACTGACCGCTCTTCCAGAGGTCCTGAGTTCAATTCCCAGCAACCACATGATGGCTCACAACCATCTGTAATGCGATCTGAAGCCCTCATCTGGTGTGTCTGAAGACAGCTGTAGTGTGCTCACATACGTAAAATAAATAAACAAATAAATGAAATCTTTTTTTAAAAAAAGAATTAAGACAGAGTTGGTCTGTGTTTTTCTGAAGCCTCTGGATTGTTAGGAAAGGCACATGTATAACAAGTAATTTCATAAATACATATTTAATTAAGATTGAGTCAGAGACATCCAAGGAGCACAAGAAGGTGTTATATTATGTAGGAGTAGAAAGAGCAAGAAAACCCCATGCACACGAGAGTATGACGGACCACGAGACCGTTCAGTATCCTGTGAGGATTGTGCCAACTCTCTCTATAACTCGGTACTGTGAAGAGCACTCCCAGTAGACGTTGGTTGGTGCTGACTGGAGTTTTCCTTCCATAATTTCGCCTGAGGACCAACTCACTTGACTGATGAGTCTGTTGAACACTGTGGGCCTCGTGGTGATGGCCCTCACAGTCATCAGCACCTTCTTCCCCATTCACGTGATATCATCGCCACCCACACACCATCACCCTCGACATGCCTTGCCCCCTTTACAGATGCTGGTCATTGCAATCAATGTGAATTTAATTCATCTTTATACTTCTGTAAGGTAACGTCACTCACCCCTCCCTTTTTAAAATGAGGAAACAGGACAGTCAGGTCACTTCTCAGGAGTCTCCTAATTAACCAGTGGGAACTCTGGAGTTCTAATCCTGAATCCTTGCTTTTTACCAGTTCCCTGTGTGTGCTCACAGGATGACTCCAAATAGCCTTTCTCTCTCTGGGTCTTTTTTATTTTGTATTTTTAATCCTTTGTAAGCATTTTTCTCCAAGTTTTGGATCTCTTAATGGCCTCTCCTGGGAGGCACTGGGAGGAGTCATTAGAGAGAAGGTCCTATTATTTGTCACTAAGCAGTCATCTTTGGTTGTTACTGGGATGCAGAACATGCAGTGTGTCTGTGCCTTTCTTTCAGGAGCAAGTCTAATGAAGCCCACCAGATGGATAGGGCCTCCTGACTGCCTTCAAATTAAACTGTGTAATAACATCATTTCCAGTGGCAGTTATGCACTGAAACCCCATGTGGAGTTCAGCTCAGCTTCCAGAGCCTCCATCTTGTGTGATATATTTAATAGGCAAGAAAGGGTATGACCTTAGTTTTCTAGAACCTGCAGGAGTGCAGCATTCTGGGAAACCAAACTTACAGCTAGCTTGTCAAGTGTACCGAATAAATGTGCAGGAAGATGGCTATTTGCAATCAGGAAAAAATTAATAATTTAATCATACATCATATAACTTAATGATTATCACATGGGGAAGCCAGAATTCGCATGAACAGCTGGGACATGACCAAGGCTGTAGTACCATCTGTGTGCCCTCCATATCACTCCTCTCACCTCAGACTCTAGTACCAGAGACTGCCTGGCGCAATCTTTACGGAAGTATTTACCAATGCAATCCTACCGTTTCTATTCTCTCTGTCTCTGCCTCTCTGTCTGTTCTCTCTCTCTCTCTTCTTCTCTCCCCCCTCCTCCTCCTTCTCTCTCTGTGTGTGTTTGTGTGTGGTATATGTATTGCTCATGTGGACATGTACACATGTGTACTGAGGCCAGAGAATGATATCACATGTCTTCCAGGTTTGCTGTCCACCTTATGTTTTGAGACAAGGATCCTAACTGAATCTGGAGCTCACAGATTCAAATTGTCTAGCTAATGAGCTCCAGGGACCCACCTGTCTCTGCGTCCCAGTGCCGGTTACAGATGTGTGCTGCTGTGCTCAGCTTTAATGTGGATGCTGGAGACCCAAATTCGGGGTCTCATTCTTGCATGGCAACCGTTCTACTGACTGAACCATCTCCCAGCCCTGCCACCTGCATTCCTTTGTGTCAGTTTTTTTCTAACTTGGGATTATCTTTGTGACTCATCTGCGTGTACAGCACAGTTTGTTCACTTTCATTAGACACTTGCTTACATGACTGTGTCACCATTTATCTATTCCAACTTAGTGATGTTTCCAGTTAGCTGCCGCTCTGAAGAACATCGTCCCAGCTATTCTCCTAAGAGCACGTAACCGTGCATTTTGAAGTTGTGTAGCTGGGTCATGGGGATGTGTATGCTCAGCTTCAACAAAGTGCTGAAGAGTTTTCCAGCAAATGTGCTCATTTTCACTTCCCTCGACAATGTGTGAAAGTTCCAGTTAACAGCATTTGGTATTAGTTCTTCCTATTTAGTCAATCTGGTAGCTGTTCAGTAGTATGTTATTGTGAATTTAATTTGTATTTCCCTGTTGGCTGATGAGGTTCAGAGTTTTCCACAGGTTTTTGGCCAGCAAGGCACCTTCACCAAGTATTAGCTTAGGCATCTGCCTATTGGCTTTTCTGTTGGGTTGTCTTTCTTCTTGATTAGCAAGACTTTGTGTATTTTGGATGATGGTTAGATAGTGCCTATAGGATTGCAAGCATCGTTTACGCCATGACATGCCCTTTCTCTTTTCATAACGTCTTTTGATAAGAAAAGTTCCGCAGCACCTCATTTATACATCTTAGGCTTTATGACCATTGCTGTATTATGTCCTATTAAAATGTTTTCTGCTCCAATGTCATTGACACACTGTCTTATACCACCACCTAAAACCTTTATCATATTGCATTTCATGTAACATGTCAGCCTGTATAGATTTACTTGGTGCACAGTGTGGTGAGGACCACCCTTGTTGTCCTTGACCATTGGTTTTCTGTGCTGCTGTGCATTCTGTATCATCTGAGGTTCCCATAGCTCTCTGGAGCTTTTTTTGAGCTCTTAAACAGTTCCACTGTTTAATTGGCTCAGTTTTCTTTCCTTGTTGTAGAGCACTGGCTTAATTTCCATAGCTCTGTAAGTCTTCATATCTGGAAATAATAAGCCCCACAACTTTGTATTCCTTTCTCAAGATTGCCTTGGCTATTCTTAGCACTATGCATTTCCATATGACTTTTAGAAGCAGGTTCTCAATATCACATAAAACACACTGGGACTTTCATTTAGACTGCACTAAATCTATACATCCGATATATATATATATATATATATATATATATATATATATATATATATATACTCACAAGTGTGTGTGTGTGTGTGTGTGTGCACGTGTGTGTGTAAGAGGATTGGCATTCTTGACAATGCTGAGGCTAGCAGACCATGAGTACCATTCTGTAGGCTTCATTGCACGTCACTGATCACTGCCCTGAGCCCAGATGTGTTTCTAGCCCTTGAAGCGCTTACAAGCCTGAAGAAAACAGAAAACACAAAGTGCACTGCAGTGTGATAATCTTATTACTGAAAATAGAAGCTATAACTATTTTTTAAAATGAATTCTTAGTTTTAAAATATTTTATTACTTATTATTGTTATTGTGTGCATGGTGTGTACACGTGGGTGTGTGTCTGTCATGGCATACATAAAAGGTCAGAGGGTAATGTTTCGATGTCAGTTCTTCCTTCTCCTTTACACAGGTTCTGGGGCTCAGTCCGATCATCGGGCTTGTGTAGTCACCGCCCCAGTGGGCCGTCTTGCTATCCCTTAGCACTACCGTTCCCCGTCAGTCTACTCTATTCCAAGTTATGATCTTAAAGACCTTACATGTACCCACTCATTTACGTTGAATACTAAGAGTTGGAAGTAAGCATACATATTATGCTAATTGTATAGGTATTTTTATGTAAAATATGCCTTTTCAGCTTTAATATGATGTGATTTTTGATAAGCTTTTTTTTTTCCAAAGGGAAAATAGCTTCCAGATTGTCTTCATCATCTTAGGGATATTTTTGTAGATTCATGAGAGCTAGTGAGGCTCATGATAACTTTTTTCTGTTTAAAAAGTTTTATTTATTTCAGTGTGTGTGTGTGTGTGTGTGTGTGTGTGCGTGCGCGCGCGCGCGCTCTCGTGTGCGTACATTTGCGCGTATGTTTGTCCACTGCATGCCGAAGAGGCTGTTGAACTCCTTGGATCTGGAACTGCCTGACAGGGGATCTAAGAACTGACCTTGGGTCTTCTGCAAGAGTAACAAGTGCTGTTAACCACTGAGCCATCCCTCCAGCCCCAAGGTCTCATAATTTCAAATTATCAAAGGAGAAGAAAATCCAGTAACTTTTTAAAAGTTACCATTAAGTTCCAGTCATGATTATTTTTACTCATTTTTCTACAAACGTTCAGTATTGTCTTTAAGAGAAATAAAAATTAGAGCTGGAGAGATGGCTCAGCGGGTAAATAACTTTCTGAGCACGCGTGAATACCTGGGTTTGGATCTCTAACACCCACGGACACCAATCTCTGTTCTCTACGTGCCTATGCAGGCAGTGTGTGTGTGCCTGTGTGCGTGTGCGTGTGCGTGTGCGTGTGTGTGTGTCTGTGTGTGCATGTGTGTGTGTGTCTGTGTGCGTGTGTGTGTGTAAAGCATTTATAGTTTTCAGATCACTGTCTTGAAATATGAGGTAAATCTATTCACAGCAGTGGCACAGACCTTCTCCTGTCTCTTGTGAACTGGGACAGAAGGCAATCCCAGACTTCCAGAAGCCTTGTACAGATATTATCATTATGGCTTACAGCCAGGAGAAATGCCCTTGACTAGAAGCAAAGTACCTGGATTCCAGATGACACTTTGCATGATGTGAACTTGAATAAATTTCTCTGCTCTGGATCTCAGGAGTCTAGACACAGAATGGAAGAGGTTAAATCAGGTTCTCTTCATATAAAGCCAGGAGTCAGTGAGTTTAGAACCTAGTCATGTGAGAGTACAGGCTTCACTGAGGAACTGCCTAGATCAGATTGGTCTGTAAGCATGTCTGGTGGTGGGGTTTTCTTAATAATTGGATCAGGAGGGCTGGAGAGATGGCTCAGTGGTTAAGAGCACTGACTGCTTTTCCAGAGGTCCTGAGTTCAATTCCCAGCAGCCATACGATGGCTCACAACCATGTGTAATGGGATCTGATGCCCTCCTCTGGTATCTCTGAAGGTAGCTACAATGTACTCATATAAATAAAATAAATAAAACTTTAAAAAAATAATTGAATCAGGAAGTTCCAGTGCACTGTGGGCAGCACCATCCTTAGGCAGGTGATCCTGGGCTGACTAAAAATGTTAACTGAGCCTGAGTCTGTGAGCCAGCCAGCAAGTAACCTTCCTTCATGGCTCCTGTTGTATCTTCTTGGTCGTGAGTGAGGTCCCTGGTCAGAGGTGATTCTGTTTGTAATAGCAAGCAGGCCTGCCTTCTGGTTCCTGCCTTGAGTTACCTCAATGATGGAATGGGAGTGTCAATCAAATAAATCTTTCCTCTCTAAGTTACTTTTGGTCATGTGTGTGTCACAGAAACAGACTGAAAGTAATATAGAAAGTAATTTTCATCTCTTATTTTTATTTTGTATTTTATTTCTTGGCTTCCTTTTTAAAAGTTCTAGTGTCTCTTCTTGTACAATCCAAGGTGTCACCACCTTTATTGGAGAGTCACCACCTTAGCCAAGGTTACCTCACTCTTTAAGGGTCTAAGACCTGGGAGAGATGCCAGAAGAGCTCACCATCAGTTTTCCTCCTTAGCCGGGAGTTGCTATAGCTACACTCACAGCATCAGCTGTCACATTTGTGTCATGTTTTGCTGGGAGCTGGGTTTGGCATATATGTAGCTCTGATGGTGCAAACTTTAGGGATAACTGTTCCAGAACCAAGGAAGGAAGTGGTCTTCTGGATCCATCTCTGGACTTTACCCTTGTTGGTCTCATCAATTTTCTTAGGGTCAGGACTTTAGGAAGAGAGCATAGTGGAGGCCCAATGCCTGAGGTCTGTGAGGACCTGTTTCAGCCAGATACACAGTGGCAGCATCTTCATCTGGGGACTAGCATTTTTTTTTTTTTTTTTTTTTTTTTTTTTTTTATCTTGAGAGGGTTCAGGTCTTTATGGTGAAGTCAGAGATAGTGTCATACAATAGGTGACAATTTATTCAGTTTCTGAAGTTTTCAGGGAATGGATGAATTTGAATGTCGCAGGTATATGAGGAACACGAGAAAAGGTTCTGTAGGGCAGACTGGCAGGGCTCTTCAGACACTACCGGGGTGAATCCCAGGACCAGATGCAGTGAGGGAGGCAGCAGGGCTGTGATTGACAGGGCTGCTGAGCCGGAGTCTGAAACTCTTCCAGAGCAGTTCAGCTTATCCTGGAGGCGGTGGCTACAAAGTAGCAATCACTGTCTATGGTGTGCTGGCCTCCCCGCAGCCTACTGTACTCACACCCCAGGGCTTTGGTTCCCTTATTCTCTCACAGTTCTGACACTTAAGGACTTGAAATCAATGGGTCAGCAGAGGTACTCCTCAACGTGGCTCTGAGGAAGTAAGCTCTCTCCAGCCTCGGGATGCGCACCATTTTGTCATTCCTTGTCCCAAGGTGCTTCGTTCCCCCCTATCTTTGTAGTCACGTGCCACATGTCACTTGCACAGTTCACATATCTTCTAATAAGAACACTAGTCATACTGGGTATAACGACCCCACACCCCACCCGACCCCCCGTAGTCTATTATGGCCTCTCTAGTAAAGACCCCAATTCAAATAAGGTCACACTTCTGGGTGCCTGAGGTCACAATTCAATATAACTTTTTATAGGACATTTAAGTCATAATCCATAGCTTCCTGTGTAGGTCTGGGTGCAGGCGACTTAGGAAGGAAATGCCCCCAGGGGAGACCAGGAAGGGTCTGTGCAAGAAAGGACACAGATAAGCCTGTGATCTCCTTCAAAGTCCCTAAGGGTGCTTCTTTCTGATTCCCTGGCCAGCTTGGGGTGTAAAGAACCCCTGGGAAGTGTCTGCCCTCAGTGGCAAAGAGCTGGGGCTAATGTAAGAGGCTCTGAGGGTGATCTTTTAGAACAAAGTCACAGGTGCTTGGTCACTAAAGGCCAAGGTCCACCAGTCCCAGGGTCACACTAAAATGGTGCAAAGGAATATGAGGAAGTCCTGGTGATGCTTCCTTGCTGCCAGTGCTGTGTCCCCTTCTGCTCGTTCTTAATGCTCCATTCTTTTTCCCAGAGCCCCCTCCCAGCTCTGTTGACTCCTCTGAGCCCTACATTTTTCTTACCCCATTGGGCTTTCCCATCATTCTCCCTTCCTCACTTTCTATTGGAGTTTGTAAAACAGAAGGATGTAGCCACGTAAGGCATGCCTTTACTTTTGTGAAATGAACTAACCAATCACAGTATAACATCTGGAATTTTTTAATTTAAATTTTATTTTTATTTTATGTGTGTGTGTGTGTTGCCTTTTTTTATGTCTGTGCACCAAGTATGCCTGGTGCCTATGGAGGCCAGAAGGGGGAGCTGGACCTGGAGTTACAGGTTTTTAAGAGCAGCCATGTGGGTACCAGGAATGGAATTTGGATCTTTTGGAAGAGCAGCCTGTTTCTTAACTGCCAAGTCATTTCTCCACCCTGATTTGTGTATTTTGTATGCCTTTGAAGATCTTCTGTGAGAATTCTGTGTATCGGTGGCTTGGAAACTGTCACTCTATTATCTGAGGCGGTGGGTTTTGTTTGCAAGTCATTACTGAGCCCATTTTGGGGAGTTTAGAGGACCACATCCTCTCCCCTCAAATGGGAATGATATAGGATAATGAATACATTCAGGGCACCAGCCTGGGGAGGAGTGTTAAGCTGGGAAAGGGACCCTTAATTCAGTGACCTTGAAGATGACTGTTGACCTCTCTGTCTTGCTTTCTTGTCTACGACATTGGAAGCCTGGAACTTCTAATAGTCTATCAGTTCATGTCTAAAGCCTAGAATCTAGAACACAGAGAAAAAAAAAATATATATATATATATATATATTCATCTGAAGAAACTTGAACATGACTTAGATACTTGGTATTGGATCATGTGGATACAGAGGGGGTGAAAACCCAGCCTCTCTCCTGAGGGAACCTCAGCTGGATCCTCTGATCTGTCAGGCAGAGGAAGGAGCGGGAGAGAGGAAGGCTGTGGGTAATGCCTGTGAGAGCAGACTTGGAGACAGTTATATGTTGAATCTGTTTATGATAGCTGGGGCAGAACTTGAGCAAGCACCAGGGGGTTGGAAGTGAGTTTTCAGAAGATAAGAAGGTGTTTGGAGAGCAGAGAACAATATGTGTCATCCTAGACATCTGAAAGGAACCTAGATTTCTCTTGGATCACCCTAAGAGAAGTGTAGCAGGGTGAGTTTATTGTCAAGATGGGAGTTTCTGACCGGGCTATCACTATCAAATTGAGATAATTAAGACAGCTGCCCTTTCCTCTGTCTGGGTGGTTAAGGGGGTCTTAAGGAGGCTTGGGAGGTCCTGGTACAAGGATGGTAAATTTGAGACCAGCCTTAACTATACAAGGAGGCCCTGCCTAAAAAAGAAATAAATAAACAAAGAAGTAAAGCAATAAATATAAAAGGGATTTTGGGTCAGACTTCAGATCTGGCATTTAGCAAACTCTGAAAATGGAAGAGGGAGCCGTTGAGCCTTTACCCATCATCCTCTGTCCTGTACTCCACAGGGATGGAATGTTGACAGAGCACTTAGGTCTGGTCCTACGTGTCAAAGGGAACACAATCGATGGCTGTGTTGACAGTGGCTTTCTTGTCTCTTGCAGTGACACTTTCGGCTGCTCCTCCCTCCTACTTCAGAGGCTTCACATTAATTGCCCTCAAAGAGACCCGGGAGGGAGATAAGGAAGAAGATCATGCGGGCACCTTCCAGGTAAGACGCCACTCACTGCCACAAGCTGTGTCTTTTCACGTGCTTCCTTGATGAAGCCCAGATGGACCAGCTCCATTAGGAGGACCCCACAATTGGTGGCAAAGGCTGCCAGCCTACCTGAGCAGGCTTGGTCCTCCGGCAGGGTTTGTTTCACTCTGGCAGAACCCACTGCTGGGCTCTGGGCTGTCTGTGCCCTTGGCAGCAGTCGGTGCAACGTGGAGAGAGTGCTTGGAAACTGGCTCGGGCTTGCTGTTTCCCCTGCAATAGGCATCTTGTGGTTGACTGGAACAGCCAGGCTGGAGGGAGTTCAAAGCTCAGGAGAAGGATGTTAAGGGAATGTGGAGACTGACTGATGAAGAAAGACAAAAAGAATTACACAGGCTTTGCTTGGCTAAGTGAGCAGGCAAGTTCAGGAGGTGGTGGGCTCTGAATGTTAGTCCTGGAAGGGTAGCTACGTAAGGGGGTGGGGGCAGGGCTGTGCGTGACTGTGCAAAAGGCCACAGCAAGAGGAAAATGGGTCAGGAGAAGAAAGGGAAGCTCAAAGGCAAGGCCCTGACAATAAGTCAGAGTTCACTGTGGAATATTCTTCCAAAGGACGTGGCAGGAACTCGACCCCTCTCTAGCAAGATGTCAGAACACACCCCAGAGGGCTGGGGGGGGGGGGCAGCCAGTTCTACCCTGACCATTTCTGGTAGCCATTTTCCATTGTTGTGGGATTCATCTTTTTCTGGAATTTGCAAACTCAGAAGAGAAAATGAAAACCCAGGAAAATGCTTGCCCTCAGAACTGGCTGCTGGGGACTCTGGTGTAAAGTGTGAGCTCCTCAGAAGACCCTGCCCCCAAATATCTTGTCCATCAGGGTCTTTTAATTACTTGGGGCCAGTTTGTAATTAAAGATTGAATCTTGTGACTTAAAAATTTTGAGTTTTAAAACTATCTATTTGTTTGCGTGTGCTTGCACAAGCGTGTGCCATGGCATGCATGTGGAGGTCAGAGGGCAGCTTTCAGGAGCTGGTTCTTATATCTGCCATGTGGGTTCTGGGAATTGACAAGGCTGCAGGCTAGGTTGCAAGTGTCCTTACCCTGTGATCTATCTTGCTGTATGTATCCTTTTTGTTTTTTGTAGGGGGGAGTGGTTGGGGGACATGGTCTTTCTATGTAGCCCTGGAAGCCCTGGTACTCACTATGTAGCGCAGGCTGGCATCAAAACATGGAAATCTCTGCTTCAGCCCTCCAAATTGTTAGGGTTACAGTGGTCATCATCATTCTCAGCTAAAACTTTCTTTTCTATACATGGGAATCTAGGCTTCTGATCTATGCCCATTTAGATGACCTTCCTTGGAAAAGAACTCTGGGAAGACATACAAAAGAGTAGCCCAATGGTTCTAACACCAATGGCGCATGCTTGCCGAGTGCTTGCTGCCTGCTGGGCTCTGCTGAGTGCTTTCTCCCATCTTCGCATGTCTTACCTTAGCTCGGGACTTTGGAGCTTCATATCTCTTCCCGATTGTTTCTTGTTCTTCCCTCAGAGCTCCTGATATCCTTCCTTGTTACCTGGCCATGGTGGGATTATTGGTAGCATCAGCTGCACATGGAAACTTATAATGTAAAGTCTCAGCTCACTGAGGCTGGATAAGTCTGACCTCAGAGCAGGGTCTTCCCCCTGTATTTTAACAGGCTGGCAAACCTGAGGTCCCATGGATTGAGAACCTTGGGCGCCCTGAGACACTGAGGAACCCATGACTTTTCCATCACTCATAACAGGGACACATTCATCGCTTGTTCTCCATGTTCTCATCTCCAGCCCTCAGGAGCAGAGTGCATGAGGATATGAAAACACCCATGGCGACAGTTACAGCTAGCAGGCCTTAGTGCTTGGGAGTCAGGTACCTTTAGGTTTTCGTTCAGCGATTGACACAATCCTCAAAGCAGCATGATGAGCTAAGCACTGTTGCTCTCTCTACACAGCACAGGCATCTGGGGGCTCAGAGAAAGCCAGTAACTTTCCTAAAGCCACCCAGCTCTGTGATACAGCTGGGATTCAAATCCAACCCAGGCCCCTGGTTATATCCATGTCCGTGGTTATAACCATGGTGTGCAGTTGGTGTATGCCTGTTCAGGGCAAAAAGGAGGTCCCACTCCGCATGAGGGTTTCTTGCTGTTGTTGTTGCTTGTTTGTTTGTTTTTGATTTTAGGGCAGCAGTGTATGTGTAGTGTACCTGATATTGTTGTCTATTTCTATTTGATTCTTGTGGCAACTTTCTGAAGTCAGGGTTGGTATTACCATTCCTCACAAGATAAAACTGAATCTTCATGGAATTAAGTCAAAGCAAGCCAGCACCTCAAAGCTCCACATGCTGGACTAGTGTTGTTTTTTCTCATAACGAATGTCTTCACTCTTGCCTCACCTTCAAACCATTCATTTGCACACCCCACTTGGTTCTCCTGGTTGCTGAGGTGAGTAGGGGGATCATAGGCCAGATCCCCATTGACCTCCTGCGCCTTTCTACTACAGCATGGACACATTCGAAAGGGTCCTTTCTCATTGACTCCATCCATTCATTAGTTCGTTCGT
The DNA here is from genome assembly GCA_028551405.1 of Uromys caudimaculatus. Classification (NCBI taxonomy): domain Eukaryota; kingdom Metazoa; phylum Chordata; class Mammalia; order Rodentia; family Muridae; genus Uromys; species Uromys caudimaculatus. The sequence goes on along the minus strand of CM052703.1, from coordinate 82,885,609 downwards.
TTGCTCATTCATTCATTCGGTATTACGTATGGGGTGCTTCCTGTGCCATGCACTGACTGAGTTCAGCACTAGGGATAAGACAAACTGAGATTGTCCTGACCTGGTGAAGTTTGCTGGACTCTCCTCGTCATCGTCCAGTCAAGTCAGCCTCTGCATCTGACAGGTGGAACAGAGAGTCAAGTCATCCACTAGAACAGGAATACACAAATTATAAACACTGCTGCCATTTTTGAAAATGGCATTTTAATAGTAGCTAAATATGCATTTCCATCTAGCACCTTCCCTCCCTGGAAACTGAGTACTTCATAACTGCAAATTTTGGGTAAACTGAGGTTGGAGAGATGGCTCAGCACTTAAGAGCACTTGACTCACTTGCAGAGGACCCAGGTTTGTTCACAGCACCCACATGGCAGCTCACAACTCTCTGCAACTCCAGTCCCAGGGGATCCCATGCCTTCTGTGGGCACCAGGAACATATGTGGTACACATACATACATGAAGACAAACCACTCACGCACATAAAAAAAATGTTAGAAGTTTGTGTAAATCTAGATAAAGACCACATACTTAGTTCTTTTAAGTATTTTAAAAAATATTTACTTATATGTATGTGGGGGCATGAGGCTGAGTATACACACCACTGCACACATGTGGAGGTCAGAGGACCACTTGCAGGAGTTAGTTCTCTTCTTCACAATTGGGCTGGGTATGGAAAAGGTCGTCAGGCTTGGTAGCAAGCACCATTATTACCTGCTGAGCCATCTCTCTGACCACATCTTCTTGGCTCTAAAGGGGCTCAGATGGCTTGTTATGCTTCTAAATGTCCGAGGGCTTAGCAGAAAACACAGACTCACCCACCATGCGTAAAAGCAATGAAAGCAATGGAGCTGCTTTGGACTTAATGAGGAAGAGAGGGGACAGTAAGGGTTACTGCTCTGCTGGCGCCTACAGATGTCCTGGAGAAGGGGTGGGGTCCCTCCTCTGCTCCAGCAGTGGGTTCCAGGGTGGTGGCATTGGCACATGAGGGTGTCTAGCTGCCAGAGTGGGAGAGACACTGGATCTTTTTATGAGCTAGCTGGGTGTACTCACGGTTAATTGCAAGTGACAAGGAGTTCAGAGTCCGTACTGTCTGTACAAAAGTAACTCGCCAGCCTTCACAATTCAGCTCACTAAAAACAAACTGCTCCCTGGAACACAGTCCAGCTCACTCTTTTGCCTCTAGCAGGTCTCAGTCCCAGATGTCCTTTTCCAAAGGAGCTGGGTCCTGATCACCCCATTTAAAGCTGCACTGCCCCACCTTGACCCTGAGCTGGATTCTTCGTTTTCTTCCTGCACCTATTCTTTGTGTTTATCAGCAGCAACAGACTCCCCTGTCTGTCTCTCTTGCAGATATATGCACTGTCTGTCCCTTCCAGCATGCCTCCCGCGAGATGGGGCTTTATTTATCTCCTCTGTTGCCGTATTCTCCACCCTCAGCAAATCTGCCCAGCATAGGCTTGGACGCTCACATATTGACAGATTTTTAAGCACACTGTTTGCACTGAAGTTCAAGATGGTAATCTTTCTGTTTGACTCAGGACCTGTGAGTGTCAGCCAGTCAAACAGTGACAGTCTCGGGAACATTTGCCTGAGATGGGCCCCAACTCCTGCAAGCAAGACTCTAACTCTTCTTATTCTTAAAACTTTTCCATGACCTCACCACCAACAATAAAAGTTTATTAACAACTAATCAGTTCTGAGCCATTTTAGAATCCCCCAAGGAAGTTTTGACATATTTGTCTAAAATGATATAGTATCGCACACTTACTCTCAGGAATCGTCCTGTTATTTATAAGAAATTTTCTTCTCATTGCATTAACCGTCCAAAAAAGAGAAGGGTATTATAAGATGTTGTCTCCTGGTCCGGACTGGGCTGCTGCCCTGTGACCTCACAGCAGCTGTGGCTCCTCGAATAAGACCTGAGATTGAGCTTGTCAATCATGGATGGGGGAGGAGCTTGGGAGATCCTGTTCCTCCCCAAGGAGCCATTCGTGGCTATAGGAGAGGGGGAGGTGCTTTCTTCAGTGGTGTGGCCCCTGATGAGTTGATCATGCTCCAGTAAATGACCTCCCACCTGTGCTCACAAAAGCAACCCTAATTAACTCAGGGACACGCACGCACGCACGCACGCACGCACGTGGCCATTCCCCACTCCACATTCTCTTATTTAACTCCTATCACTATCATTACCACTTGCTCCCTTCCATTCTCTTTCCAAGGTCCATGATATGCGTGTGTTTCCTACAGTGCGTAAGTTCTGTCCCTCCCCGCCGGAAGTTCCATGAGAATAGCTGTTGATTTCTTTCAGGACAATGCATCTGATGCAGAATTCAGGTCTTACACACCATCAGAGCTCAGCAAATGTCACCAAACACAAATTAATCTTCCCTCAGATGTCTTCACATGAGGTAGGCAGTCTGTGCTACTTAGTTCTTTCGTCAGCTTGACACAAGCTAAGGCTATCTGTGGAAAGGAAACCTCCATTAAGAAACTGCATCTATCAGAGTGGCTTGCAGGCAAGGCCCTGGGACATTTTCTTGTTTAATGATTGGTGTGGGGGTACCCAGCCCACTGTGGGCAGTGTCACCCCTGGGAAGCTTGTCCTGGGTTGTATAAGAACAGTGGCTGAAAGTAAGCCTGGTGAGCAAGCCAGTAAGCAGCACCCCTCCATGGCCTCTGTTTCAGTTCCTGCCTACAGATTCCTGCCCACAGATTCCTGCCCCGACATCCCTTGTGACAGACTGTAAGCTATAAACTAGGAAAACCCTTTCCTCCTAAGCTGCTTTTGGTCACGGTGTTTAACACAGTCTTGATCACCTTTTTATTGCCATGTTAATATACCATGACCAAGACAACTTATAGAAGAAAGAGTTTATTGGGGGCTTATGGTTTTAGAGGGTGAGTCTAGGAACATCATGGTGAGGAGCTTGGCAGCAGGCAGGCAGGCAGGTAGGCAGTCATGACATAGCATGGCACTGCTAAGCATACTTAGCAGTAGCTAAGATCTTATATGTCAATAACCACAAGATAGAGAGAGAGAGTTAACTGAGAATGGTGTAGGCTTTCAAAATCTCAAAGCCCACTCCCAGTGACACACCTCCTCCAACAAGGCCACACCTCCTAATCCCTCCCAAATAGTTCCACCAACTGGAGAATTAAGCCTGCAAATATACAAGCCCATGGAGACCATTCTCATTTAAACTGCCACACACAGCAAGAAGTCAACTTAGGAAAGAAACCCTCTTATCCCCAATTTCAAGCTAGGTAATATTGGCAGAACTAGAAGTCTGATCCGAGTATGGAACTGGAAAATGGCAGTGCCCCAGGTCTGTCATTTCCCCATTTCTGTCTTGTAGCTCTAATGTGGGAGAGGAAGATGGACAGAGAACAACTGCTTGGCTCCGTAAGTCCTTGCTGGGTTGTTCCAAGGACCACACTGGGTTTAGGATTTTATATATCTGCCATGTCACAGGTCTCAGTCCTTCAAAGCCGGGTCTTTGCTGCCCTCCATGTCTCCTTTGATCCCACTGAGGGTCTCTGTTGCTGCTCCATATCTGGGCTCTCAAGGACTCAGTATGATCGTCTGTTCTAATTCTCTCAACACTGTCTTGTCCTGATGTATTAACTTGCAAGGCTCAGTACAGAGGCAGAGCTGGGCCATGGCCACCTCTCTGTTCCCATGCTCTCATCAAGGTCTGGCATGCTGGCCAGTTGATAAGTGTTTTCCAAATTGATGGATGACTGCTGCTGGAATGTCTGGCCCTGCCCACATGTTCACTGGCACAAGTTGGCCTCATACTCTACGGCATGGGAAACAGCATTTTTCCCACATCTATTTCTAAAGGTCTGGAAATCATTTTCAAGTCTATGATAAAATTGTTTGGTAGTCTATAACTTTTATGGCTACAAGGATTTTTTGTTGTGTATCTATTAAGTAGTTTCTAAAATACAGTGTCTTAGTCAGGGTTTCTATTCCTGCACAGACATCATGACCAAGATGCAAGTTGGGGAGGAAAGGGTTTATTGAGCTTACACTTCCATGCTGCTGTTCATCACAAAGGGAAGTCAGGACTGGAACTCAGGCAGGTCAAGGAGCAGGAGCTGATGCAGAGGCCATGGAGAAATGCTGTTTACTGGCTTGCTTCCCCTGGCTTGCTCAGCCTGCTTTCTTATAGAACCCAAGACTACCAGCCCACAGATGGTACCACCCACAAGGGGCCCTCCCCCCTTGATCACTAATTGATAAAATGCCTTACCTCTGGATCTCATGGAGGCATTTCTCAACTGAAACTCCTTTCTCTGTGATAACTTCAGCTTTTGTCAAGTTGACACACAAAACTAGCCAGTACAATTGACCCCTTGTCAACTTGACACACAAACACATCACCAATAAGCCTTGACCCTTACTTCCTTATTCATCCCCAAGATCTAAATAACTTTAAAGGTCCCACAGTCTTT
>CM052703.1:82842121-82880612 GCA_028551405.1 Uromys caudimaculatus | reverse complement strand
ATCACCACCAATTTCTTAGCTCCAGCTAACCAGCATCAATAGTCCCAGCAATGCAATGGTTTTTCTTTAGTAGTTTTGATATCTTGTTAATCACAGTTGATTTCTTCAGCCCCAGCTAACCAAAACCACAGAATCTTTACAATCAAAATAGCAATGGTCCTGATAAGAGTCTTTAATCTTCCCTCTGAAATTTCACAAGCCAGGCCTCCATCTTCTGCACTGTTCTCAACATTATCTTCCAAGCTCCTACAGAATGCCCCATAGAGCTCTTAACATCCCAATGGCTCTTCTACCCCAAAGTTCCAAAGTCCTTCCACAGTCCTCCCCAAGACATGGTCAGGCTGTCACAGGAATACCCCACTTTGCTGGTACCAATTTGTCTTAGTCAGGGTTTCTATTCCTGCACAAACATCATGACCAAGATGCAAGTTGGGGAGGAAAGGGTTTATTGAGCTTACACTTCCATGCCGCTGTTCAACACAAAAGGAAGTCAGGACTGGAACTCAAGTAGGTCAAGGAGCAGGAGCTGATGCAGAGGCCATGGAGGAATGCTGCTTACTGGCTTGCTTGCTTCCCCTGGCTTGCTCAGCTGGCTTTCTTACAGACCCCAAGACTACCAGCTCACAGATGCTACCACTCACAAGGGGCCCTCCCCCCTTGGTCACTAATTGAGAAAATGCCTTACCTCTGGATCTCATGGAGGCATTTTATCAACTGAAACTCCTTTCTCTCTGATAACTTCAGCTTGTGTCAAGTTGACACAAAACCAGCCAGTATATACAGTAAGTCGATCTGAGGGTATAGCTCAGTCGTAGAGCATTGGCAGCCTAGGTAAGGAAGGCCCTGCGTGAATACTATATAATGAAACCAATAAATCTTTATTCCAGACCTAACATTTGGTGATGTAGGGATTAATTTTGGTTTTGAAAACACTTGAAACCATGTTTGCTTGTTTGATTTTTAGGAGTTAAATTCAGAGTGAGTGGTTCATTGTTTACCAAAACCAGTGACCTGCTCTAGGATATTTTGGTTATGTTTAAATATTACAATTATTGAACATTATACATTCTTATTTTAAAAAGTTTAGTTTATTTGTTATTATGTATTTGTGAAGAACAAATGAACCCAGACACGTGTTAGGCTTTGAGGAGGTACCCATGAGTAAAACAGGCTGAAGTCTCTGCCCTTGGAGACACATTTCACTCCTCTGCTCACGAGGTAGTCAGGGTTTCTGACCTGCAGGTTTTAGGCTCTCTCTATGTCCCACCACTATCCTTGCTTTTCCTTGTACCTGAACAGGTAGGAGTCTGACATAGAGATACACAGTTTCCATAGAGAGTTGGCAGGCTTTTACCAAGTTTCCTTGTTTTGTTCCCGCCTTAACTGATGCTTGATTGTCTCACTGACCCCTGGCTGGTGCCTGAGGTCCCACAGTCATCCATGTTCAAGGCACCAGGATGGTGACTGTGAGAAGTCCCCATGTATCTCCCACGTGCTTACTAAAGCAGGCCTTTAAAGAGCCATTCTTATGCAGTCTCCTTCCTGGAATGAAGCTGGAGGCCCGAGTTTTCCCGGAAGAACTAATGACGCAATATGGTTCAGCATTTCAAGATTTTCCTGGATTTGGTATCTAAGGAACTGATCACTGTTATTAGAACAGCTGAGTCTATGTCCTCAGTCACTGACACCTGCCTCTCCCCTCCACTTGGAAAGTTCTTCTGAACACCCATAACCCTAGCTCCCTCAGTCTACAAGCTTCTGATCCAGTGCTATCTCTCTCAAAGATCCATGTATTAGAAACATACCCCAGTCACTTACTTTATTTTAGACAGGATCTCATGTAGCCCAATGTGGCCTTAAATCTACTATGTAGCAAAGGATGACTTTAACTTTCCAAAGTGCTGGGGTCGTCGGCCTATGCTACTGTGCCTGGTTTATATGTGTCTAAGCATTGATTGACATTTCCTATGAATGTTGCTCGTCAGCAATTGCCCCTCACAGCAGTGTGAGCTTCACGGTGGTACAGACGCTTTTCTCCAGCACTTTATCCTTTTGGTCCTTATAGCAGTGTTTGGCACACAGTAGGCACTTAATAAACAGCTGTCAATTTATTAGGTGTGCCTTTTTGAAGTCATGAAAGGGGAAAATTTTTAAACAATGATCTGAGTACAGTTCTATGGCAGAACAAGTACCCACTTTCTGCCCATTTCCTTCCAAGAATTACGTTATATATACTGATATGAAGACACACACAGGCACCGCCATGCAGACACACACACACACACACACCTATGATTACCATGCTAAACATCTGATGGAAAGAGTAGACAGCATGCAGGAACCCAGGGGATGTAAGCAGAGAGTTTAAAACTCCAAGACATAGTCAAAGTGGAGTGCTAGAAACCAGATTTGAATAAAGCTGTTGACAGATTCCCCAGTCTGTACCTGGCCAGGAAAGAACCACGGAGCCTGGGGACACATCCAAACTGAAGTACAAAAGGAATAAAAAAATAGAAAAATAAGCAGAGTGTTTAAGAAATGGAGAAATTATAGAAGACTCATTGTACACACAATAGGAATACCAAACAGAGAGAGAGAAAAAATAAAACAAAGAGTTAAAGATTACATGTATAATAAAGTAAAAACCCTCCCTAGTATGTAGTTGGCTCGTAATGGATCATTAACAAACACTACTACTGTCATCATCATCACCACCCCCATCATCACCATCATCACCATCATCGCCATCACCGCCATCAACTGACAGTCCAGAAAACTAGGGAAGAGAAAGACGCAATCCTTTAAAGAAACTGTAGTCTCAAGAGTGTTCTTTCACCATCTCCTTCCTGTTTTCCTTTTGCTTTTCTTTCTTCTCTTTCTTATCAGGTTCTCACTTTTGAACCAAACTTCAGTTTTTATGCCTCAGTTTCCCTGATGTTAAAATTTTAAGAAATGTTGTCATCATGTTTGATTCTTGTCTTTTTTCTTGAAATGGTCCCAAAGCAAAGTGGTAAAAATATATGATAACTTGAGGAGGAGGAAAAAGAGGAGGAGGAAGAGGAGGAGGAGGAAGAGGAGGAGGGGGAAGAGGAGGAAGAGGAAGAAGAGGAAGGGAGGAAGAGGAGGAAGAAGAGGGGGAGGAGGGGGAGGAAGTGGAGGAGGAGGAGGTAGAGGGGGAGGAGGGAGAGGAAGAGGAGGAGGAGGGGAGGAGGGAAAGGAGGAAGAAGAGGAGGAAGAGGAGAAGGAAGAGGAGGAAGAGGAGAAAGTAGGGTGGGGACAGTTCGGTGGGTGCTCCACGCATGATTCCAAGTTTTATAGTAATACTGCCCTTACAGGATTGGTAAGGGTAAATAATAAGCCACGGTGATTTCCACTTTTCACTGGGCCCCAGAACCTCCTGCATGTACTTCTCTGGGCTCCAACTCAGACAATTTGATTCTGACCACACACTGGGACAGGAATGAGGGCTGAGGACTCTGCTTCTATACAGCTATCCCACGTGTCTCTGATTGAAGTAATTCTCAGGCTGCACTTAAATTACACAAACTATCACTGGGCTGGTCTGTTCCTGACCTGAAACTTGTTCAACAAGCGATTTTCAAGGAGGCAGTAGCCAGCTGATCTGCACAGGGAAGGGGACAGGGCTGAGGACAGAGGCGATGGACTGGGAACAAGAGCACAGGGAAAGGGTGTGGGGTCTGCAGGAGATGGACATCCTGAAAGGATCCCCTGACAAAAAGACCCAGTTTAGAAAGCACATACTCTGGGGGAGGGGCCACCCTTAGACTTTCCCGTCAGGTCTCAGAATCAGGTTTAGAAGCTGAGTGTGCAAGTGTGTGCTCTGCAGAGTCAGCTTGGATATGATTTGTCTCTCAGAGGTTTTGTGCTATACACTTGATCCCTCTGCAGCAGTGTTGAGGTTATAGACCCTTTACAAGGTAGAGCCTAGTACACATACTTAATTAGTTCATGAGATAATGACCTGATGCTGACTTTGTACAGTGAGTTAACTTTCATAAAAACAAGATAATGTAAGTGAGGCTAGCCTTTGCACTCAGGCCCTGGTGTGCGTGTGGTGGTGTGGTGTGCCCCTAGATCTCCTTCCGTTTTTTCCATGTTGTGACACAGCCTGAGGGACCCGTACTTGCTCAAACAGAAACTGAAAGGTATGTATGTCCTTAGCCTTCAAGACCATGAGGGAAGCAAACCTCTTTCCTTTAGGTAGTAACCATCCACAGATATTTTCTTATAGCAGTGAAGAACAGATTGATAGATCCCGCAAATTCAGCGAAGACAACAGAGAAGCAGGGCACCATTTAGAAAGATAGTCACGGGTCTATAGTGACAAAAAAGGTCAGTGCTCAAAGTGCTTATCATTTGAAAGAAGCCCTAGGACCCAGTGCCTCCTCTCACTGCCTCTCTTAGAGCCGCATCTTCCAGAGAGGTGTGCCTAAACTCAGTTCCCTGTTCCTTCATATCTGTCCACTTTTCGATTCCCATCAGCCTAGATTTAACCCTAGCGACAGCTAATATTGACTGTAAATTTAACAGGTTCTAGAATCACCTAAGAGGCAAACCTCTGAACATGTTTATGAGAGAATTTCTAGACTGGGTTAATGTTGTGAGAAATATTTAAAAAAAAAAAAATGGTTCTGACACGTTCCTGCTTTAGTACACGCACCGGCGGACCACAACACTATGCCCCGGCAGTGTCCTGTCGGCTCTGTCCTATCTTCTAGGAACCAAATTGAACCACCAACCTTGCGGTTAGAGATCACAATACCCAGTAACCCAGTAAAATGAAGACTCTTAATGCTTATAGATAACCAATCAGATTTATACATCAATAAATTCTCAATGCACAAGATGCCAATACAATAATTTCAGAACCAATTGATAATGATAAAAGCTGCCCACCTAGATTAGACAAATTATCCCAATATTCTAACCTTTATGATATCATAACCACCTGTGGCTGGTTAAAGCCACGCTGGTTCACGGCTGCCTCCATCTTGGCCTTATACTCCTCCTCCTCCTCTCAAGACACTCTCTGTCTCTGCAACTCTTAGCTCCACCTCCCTTTGCCCTGTCCAATCACAGGCCTCCTGCTACCCTAACGTAATTGGACCGGGAAAATCCTATGACAGGTTAACAGAGGTGGGATGACCTACCCTAAGAGTGGGCAGCCCGTCCCACAGGCATCTATCCCCTTCTCTCTTGGCTCCTGACTATGGAAGCAATGTGACCAGCTACTTCAAGTTTCTGCTGCCATTGTTGATGACATCACCAACTCATGATGGCGATCCAGCATATACTCTTTACCTGTGAGCCAACCTGCTTTTTTTTTTTTTTTTTTTTTTTAGTTTGACATAACAGTGAGAAAAGGAATGAATGCAGCCCCATTATTCTCCCCAGGTGGATCTTCGGGGACACCCCCACCCCCACCCCCCATTGTTGGTAGACACATCCTTACCTACTGACTTATCCTTCAAAGTCACAGAGAACTGACCACACCCTGTGTTCTTACTCACACCCCAGTAAGGTCTCCCAGGTTTTGTCTATTTTTACTTCCTCGACCTATGCCCTTATGTGCCTCTCCCTTCTCCTTGCCCAATAGATCCCAGTGATTTAAACCTTGTATTATAGGTGTGTGAAGTCATATGATTTTGTTGGGTGGCTGGGCTGTGCATTGCAGAATGTATGGCAGTATCCCTGGCTTCAAGTAACACCCACACTTCAGTAGCTGTGACAGTCTAAATGTTCCCAGTTATTGTCAGTTGTCCTCTAGGGAGCAGATTTGTCCTCACTGAGACCCACTTCTCTGAATGCTGCGTTTCTCCAAGCTCAGTCCCGTGAGTCGCTGCTCTGCTGCCATTGGGCCAAGTTCTAGCCTGCTCTGGGTTTGGGAACACAAACCCTGATTATGACTAACGGAGTAATAATTAGTCATTTCAAAGCCACACTCTGAGTGAGAAGGCAAATTAATCTAATTTGGCTCTTTTTAGGGGGGAGAGAGAGGGCGAGGGACTTTTTTGACAATTGTTCCCTCAAATTCTCTCACTCACTGATGGATTTGCAACCACTCTTGCCAGAAGTTCCATTAACTTGTTGCCTGGATTTTGGCTGGGTCTTCCTGGGTTGGATTCAGCTCACGTGCCAGTCTGCTCAGACCACAGTGCCACTCTGAAACACTCTGGGCCTTTTAGGTACCCAAATCACTCAACTGGAGAATCCCGAGAACTGTGTAACTCCGTTTACAGTGCTGGAGAGCAGCTCTGGCTTGTAGGCATGCCAGGCCAATGAATGCTTCAACACAGAAGGGCATCCCCAGCCCTGGACAGCCTTCTCCAACACTGCCCCTGCAGTCCATCTAAGGAAACGCAGCAGGCAAGAGATGGCAAAAATGCCCGGACATGCCAACAACTTTTAAGTTATGCATAGAACATTGTTTGCAGGCTTATAATATGCTCATTTCCAGACCACTGGAATCATGGCAGCGTGTACCGAACACCTACTTACACTAAATACCATATATTCCCTGTCTACTTTAATCCTAATTTTCACAAGCAAATCTATAAGAAAAGTGTGGTGAACACTTTACTGACGATAGATTCAGCAAGGTTGTTTACTTGCCCAAGCTCATAAGCAGGAATTCCCCATCATGGAAGGTGCGTTCTTCCCTTGAGTGTTTTGTAGGAAGACAAAGCTTGGGTCTAGTTGTTGTGTAGTCAGGAGGAAATAGAATATCAAGAACAGTAACAAAACTAGTTCTTTTTGTTTTCTTCTATTCTAGTTTTGATACTGGGTCTTGAGCCCTGACTGACCTGGAACTTTGTAGAAAGGCAGGCTGTCTCAAACTTCGTCCGCTTGTCCCAGCTTCCCTAGTACTGGGATTGAAGGTGTATGTTGTTATACTCAGCAAAGATGCTTCTTTTGAAGCTTCTGGATAATAATCAAATAGAAGTCCACAGTAGGGAGAAGATCTGGGTGAGGGGCACTATCCTATATGCCTCTCCCTGCTCAAGCTGTCCCCAACCTACCCTGTCTGTCAGTGACTTCTAGATCCTGGCTTTTGACCTTCCAACCAAATACATAGAGCAGACAAAGCCAGGGACTGGAGACTGTGCTGTGGCCCCTTAGTAGGAAGTGAGCTGGTGGACATGTGGGAAGCCATGGATGAGACACAGAAGGAGGGATGTACAGAGCAGGGAGAGACACAGCAGTGTATCAAAGATTCGACCTGCCCGTTGTTTCCACTGGAGCACGCTGGAAGTCAAAATGAACCTTCCATGATATGCACACAGCATGTAGGATGCCTGCCCCAGCAGAAGTCATTACCTCATCAGGATGCCTGACATTCAGTGGCACTGAGACATTCTGAGAGTCAAGAACCTCAGCATCTTGGGTCTTAGATGTCAATCCATTCAATTGGTAGAGATTATATAGCACTGACAGAGACTATAGCAGTGGGGTGCCATTTTGTGTGGAATCTGGGTGGCAGGTACATCTCCTTCATGTTGTATCTTTGGGAGCACATACAGGAACATCCACCATGTGCTAGGCGTGACCTGAGGAACACAACATAGACAGAGCCCCTGACCTGCTTCTTTTCATACAGATTTGTGACTTTGGTCTTTTAAAGTAGGTTTTAAAAGTAGTAGTCTGCTTATACTAATGATTTATTAGTCTGAATCATATATATAATGTTATGTTAGTATGTCTTAGTATACATTATTAATATAGTAATGGATTTCAATATGACACTTTCATACATGTGCGTAATGTGTTTTGATTACACTCACCCCTTACCTTCTCCTTTCTTCCTCCCAGTCTCCCTGACCCTCTTCTTCCTCTAGCTTCTACTTAGCACTCAACCACTGAGCTAAATCCTCAACTCCTAGCTTCTATTGTCTCTTTTTTTCCTTTGTTTTTGGTTACCCAGGAAGTTTCATTAGGGTTGTTTGTGGGAAGCTGAGGGAGGGCTTATGTACAGGAGTGTGGACGCCTTACCAGTGGCTACGCTGTTGATAAAGAATCTTTCTCTCCCCTACCAACCGTTCAGGTTTGTAACTCTTCAGGGAGAGGTGGGGGCCCTATGAACTGTTCTTTCCATGACTGAATGTTGATGGGACAGAGCTTATGCAGGTCATCATAGCTGTTGTGAGCTCAAGAGTGCTCTAGCCATGTCGTGCCCAGAAGCCCACATCTCGGGTTTCTTCCCTCTCCATTAGTCTAGCTATTAAAACAGTAAATGCACATTATAAAACCATAAGGACATTTATGAAATTTACACTTGTCATTCTATGGATGCTACCTACTATTACCGGTCATGCAGACTTTTTGTTTGGTTTGGTGTTTACATGTCTTGCTAATGCAAACAACAATGTAGGCAGGCACTCTGCCAACTGAGCTCCGTCCCAGCCCCTTTAAATGTTTTTAGTGGCAGTGCCCAGATTTGCCTTCCTATACTCCTCCTTTCTTCCCTCCCCACTCTTGCCAGTCTTCTGTCTTTTAAGAAGCAGATTTCTGGACAGACATTTTTTGTGTGGGCACAAAATAATTCACTAAACATTCCCATAGTGAGGTGTGGCTCAAGATTATTTCTTGTTTTTCAATAGAATAAACTCTAAAAACAAATTTGGTCAGTCTCAGTCCATTCCCACTGGTTTAACAATATCATTATGTGTCCTGAGTGGGTAGCTTCATCATCAGGTGGGCATCATGGTACACTTGGTGCAGGTGACATCACTAGGTGATGTAATCTTATAGGACCACCATGCTATATGATATCTGCTGTTGACTGAACAGTGGAGATGCCATGTGCAGCTGTTCCACAGGCTGAGTTATTTATGCATAGTAACTGTTTCTCTCCCATGTTTGGAGGCTGGAAAGCATGAGATTTGAGTGCTAGTGGGTTCAGTGTCTGGTGAGGTCTGTGGTCTGCTTCCAAGATGGTGCCTTGCTGGTGTGTCTTCCAGAGAGGATGGAGACTTCCAGAGAGGAATGGCAGACAAGGTGAGCGGAATCCCTTGGAGCTGTGGTCTAGGCCTAGGTCCCAGCCACCTGTGGGACTTCACCTCCTGAAGGGCCCACCATCTAATGCTATCACATGGGTGCTTACTTGAACCATTGATTCTGAGGTACACTCTAACATATCAGGCAGAAATGCTTTCTTACATTTTAGAGTCATTATTAAACTGGTTACCCAGAAGTGAAATTGCTGCATGTAGGGTTATAAAGGTGCTTAAGATTTTCAATAATTTTGTAAGTTGGTATTTCAAAGAGTTGGTGGATGAACACTTATAACTTGATAAAAAATATCCCAGTGTCTATCTGTGCTGGCAGCTTCCTTATTGGGATCAAGCCATATGACCTGTGTAAACTGAGATGGGGTTGGAGTCTTAAGGATGCTCTGTGGCACTGTCCAGGTTCTAGGTCACTTGGTTTTAACTGTCTTCACTGACTCACTTACAGCAAGCCAAGGGATGATGCATGCTGCTAGGATTCCACAAGAGATGCGAAAGCATCATCAAGCTCTGCCCCCTTACTCTCCAACACTAAGTCCCTCAGCTGGACGCCTTGTCCTTTTTTATGAAGGAAGAAAAGGGAAGAGAGAAGATGGAGGCTCCAGAGCCTGTGTCCTTTGGCTGGACATTGCTGGTCATTGCTTCAGGCATATTTTTTTCCTTGTCGGGTGTCATAGCAGGATCCTGTCTCCATGGGAACACTACCCACACTAGGCACGTTCACACCCTGTCTCATTTATACAATCGATTTAACCCAACATCAAGAGTCCAAGCAGGGTGATTGTTTCTCTGAATTTGATTTCCAGCCAACTGTATACCCTACTCATTTATTGTTAATGAGTGTGTTAAGTAAGGCAAGTTCACAGTAGGTTTTCCATTTTCCTCATGTATTTTCATACTCCCATTAATAGAGAAATATATATCCAACCTCGTTCAAAAAGAATTTAAGAGAACTCATACCTAGTTTGACCTAAAATTAATACTCATAAAACAGAACTTTAAAATGATCATTCTAGGGGGACTCTAGGGTCTTCAATTGGAGAAGTCAGGGAGCTTGGGGAAGTTATAGTTAGTAAAGAAAATATTACAAATAATTTTTCAAGCCCAAACCGAACAAATGACCAGGTATTTTATATATAATAGCTAGTCAAGGGCCCCAAATAATGTCATTTAAAAGTTATTTAAAAAGTTAAAGCCATTGAGGTCTCCCAAAGGGAGAAAAATCTGTTTTGAAGAAAGCTTCAGCCCTTTAGTTAATAGAGAGAGCCATATCTTTTTTAGCTAACCAATTTATTTTTTATTTTTATTATTTAAAACAATTTTTAAATTTAAATATACTTTGATCATTTTCTTCCAGTTCCTCTCCCTCAGACACCCAAAACCAAAAAGTAACCCAATACAACAACAAAAGCCACAAACCTAGAAAACAAAACACTGCCTCCCAAAACCCACCAAACTATAACAAAATAAAAGCATACACCACACACACACACACACACACACACACACACACACACACACACACACACACACACACAAATAAACCCGTGGAGTCCATTATATGTTGGTCAACTACTCCTGAACATGAGGCCTGTCTTGGAGTGGTTCATATATCCAGTGTCATTCCATTGGAGAAGACTGCATTTTCTTCTCCCAGCAGGTATAAATGACCATTCAGTTGTTAACCTTTATCCTAGTGACTAGGTATTCATTCATTCATTCATTCATACATTCATTCATTTTTTCAATAAAACAATATAAGATATAATAAGTCAAAAACTGTCACACTGAAGTTGGATAGGACAAATCAATAGAAGGAAAGGAGCCCAAGAAAACGAGCAAGAATCAGACACCCACTTGTTTGCACACTCAGGAACCCCATAAAAATACTAAACTGGAAACCATACTGTATTTGCAGAGGACCTGGTGTAGACCTGTGCAGGCTCTGTGAGTTCCTATATACAAGCTTTTCTCATATGGATTTATGTCTGGTGTTCTTGGTGTCTGTCTTCCTCCCTGGCTCACATATGTGTCTCATCTCTTCTGTGGGGTTCCCTGAGCTCTGATGGAAAGGATTTGAGGGAGGCATCCATTTAGGGCTGAGTGTTCCCAGGTCTCTCACTCTAAGTTATTTCTGGCTGTGGGTCTCTGTGTCTGTTCCCACCTGCAGGAGGGGGAGCCTCTGATGATGGCTGAGCAAAGTGCTGATCTAGCAGGATAGCAGGATATTATTAGGAATCACCACTATGTTTTGGGGATTTTTTCTTTGTTTATTTTTTCTTTATTTTTTTTTTTACACCAATATTATTTGGTTTACTGTACGTCCATAAGCTATCTAGTTCTTGGTTCCTGGTCACTCAAGCAGTATCAGACATGGTTTCCATCTTGTGGAGTGAGCCTTAAGTCAAATCAGTTATTGGTTGGTTACTCCCACAAATTGTGCCACTATTGCCCTAGCATATTTGCAGACAGGATACTATTGTTGATAAAGGGTTTGCGGCTCACTTGGTGTTTATGATTCTCTTTTGGTAGTGTACAGAGTACCTTCCTGTGCCAAATATGTGCAACATAGGGGTGGAGGCTCTATGTAGGCACACACTAGCTTGACATCTCCACGTTCAATGAGTTGCGTGGGTATTGTCTTCACCAATAAGGCCTTGATGTCCATTTGTAGAGAGAGCAATCTATAGCCTTGGGAACACCCTGGGTTGTTTGGAGGTATTCCAGTGGGGCCCCTTTGGCCAAAAATTCAATTAGATGTTACCCAATCCCAATACTGGAAGCTTTGTTTGATGACAAGTGATGTCTAGTTAGCACTCTGTCTCCCCTATTATTTGGCAATCATTTAGATTGCCTTCATATGTGTATATGTTTTAGGAAGTTTCTGCAGTCTCAATAATACCCCTCAAGTGCCCCTCAGTTTTAGCTGTCTCTCCCCATATTCCTTCCTACAACCCCCTCCCCCTCCTGACTTGCTCCTTCCATTCCATCCCACCCATCCATCTGTAATTATCTATTCTATTTTCCTTTCCTAACTACATCTATCTGTGTCCTCTACTCTCTTACGGACCCTCTGTGGTTCTGTGGATTAAAGCTTAGCTATCATTGACTTAACGGCTAGATCCACACATAGGCAGATACATACCATATTTGCCTTCTGGGCCTAAGATAACTAACTTAGGATGATTTCTTTTCTAGTTCCATCCATCTGCCTGCAAATTTCATTCTGTATGTTTGTCTGTCTCTGTGGCTGAGTTATAGTCCACTGTGTAAGTGTACATTTCTTCATCCATTCTTCTGTTGAGGGGCATCTAGGTTGTTTCTGGCTATTGCGAGTAGGGCAGCAATGAGCATCTCCTCATGACAGAGTGAAGATACATCCTTTGGGTGTAGTCCCAAGAGTGCTATAGCTAGGTCTTGAGTAGATTGATTCCCAACGTCCTGGGGAACTGCCACATGGATTTCCATAGTGGCTGGTGGTGCACTCTCACCAGCAAGGTCTGAGTGAGAGCCATATCTTATCTTCTTAATTAAGGCCATTGATTCTCAACTGAGCATTAGCTAAAAGATTTTTTCAGTTACCTTAACCATCAATATTTTTGTTTATTAAACTGTGAGTAAAGCTTCTTTTCTCTTCAGGCTTCCTCAAAGGTGGACTGAGCTCTTATGAAAGCTTCAGAGAGCATAGTGATACTTAAATCATGAATAGATTCCTCCTCTTACATGAGACACACACACACACACAGAGAGAGAGAGAGAGAGAGAGAGAGAGAGAGAGAGAGAGAGAGAATACGATCGAGGCAGGGCTAGGTTCTGATTCAGATTTTACAGAGTAATTCTTAAGGAGTTCTCGGGGATTAGGCTCTACAGTAAAACAAGACCCAGCTGAGAGATCACTGTTTGCTCTGGAGAACCAATGTGTGCATTCGGCTTACTTAGAGAGCACTAGATGAGGAGTTGCAGGCGGGAGCACGGGTAGACTTACAGCAGCACATTACATACTATAACGTCTATACTCAGCATGAATTATGAGTCCTTTTGGTCTCACAGATGCAGCCCTGTGCCTTAGATCCTCCATGCCTATACGCCCAGCCTTCCCTAAGAGCACATGCATTTGGGGAAGAATTACACGCAGCTTGTTTGGAGGAATGGTGGGAGACTCATAGAACCTTCCCCATCCCTCCTATAAAGGGACACCGATAGTCAGCAAGTCCGTCTATGTTGATTGTTTGCATATGGGCATTGCTAATCTGATAAAGATGGTGGCAGTTTGGCTCAAAGAATAGTCCATACAACACCCACAGTAGCTGAATGGTTTGCCAGCCACCAATCAGAAAGTCACAGGGCTGCTTAACACCTACCTCAGACATATTTCCAAAGGATATTCTGCCCTCACAATTACTTGCAAAGCTGGCCACATAAACGGAAGATCTTCATCCAAGCTCTGTTTATGTTTCAGCTATTATAAAAGTTATTGGATGCATCTGGTAGCTGAGGGTCTTGAAGAACGCGTACTTTCTGAGGATGGATGCAATTTATCAAGGAAGCATTTTTAGACTCCCTGTGTTTTCGTTCTTGTTAGATCTTTGTCATGTATTGATCAGGCCCATGAGTCAGGAACTATTTATAGTGAGCAGCTCACTTTTATTGAATGCTTTGTTTGTTATATTTTATTGATCACTTGTCAAATTGATTAACTTATCCTCTGTTTGGTTCTAAAAAGACTTTTTTGTCAGGGATACTGAACAAATTTTTAATTGAGGGTGGGGGTTAGCAATATCCTGGAGCAGGGTTACATTAGTTAGGGCTTACTGCTAATGTGCGGGTCAAAATGGTAAGATATGATACAGTACGTGGAGATGCACAACATACAGGTGGCCAGAGTACCTCTGTTGGAGGTGAGCTACCCTTCAGACATCTATTTCCACCCCTCAGCTCTGCAGGAAGCCATTCCTGCTCTCAAACAGAAATAAGATCTACTTTGTCATAACCATCAACCCTGATGTCTTACAGTGTCCAAAAAGCTCTTGAGAATGGGCAGGAGCCACTCATTTCCACGGCAGAAATGGGCTATAGCGTTTAGAGATGATGTGGGAAATTTCTCATCTAGTGATACCAGTAATTGTTACAGTGAACAAAGAAGAGAAAGGGCGGGGGGGGGGAGGTATGGACTGAGTTTAAGACATATATCCCACTTCTGAGGAACTGGCAACCTGGTATGGGAATCAGGGTTGGCTGAAGAGAGAAACAGGCTACTTAACAAAATCTTAAGCTGCGGTCTGATAAGAGCGTATTAAAGATACTCAGGATATGCTGGGAGAACGGTTTCTGGAGGAAGATGACTCTGAGGTCTCTTGATGGACTTGGGCTAAGTTGTAAAAGAGTTAATTTGGAAACGTGTCACGAAAGATCTCTGTGCTGGTTAGTTTCTTGTCAACTTGACCCAAGCTAAAGTCATCTGGAAAGAGGGAATGCCAATTTAGAAAATACGTCCATCAGATTGGCCTGGGGGCAAGTCTATGAGACATTTTCTTGATTCGTGTTTGAAGTGGGAGGATCCAGCCCCACTATGGACATTGTTCTTCTTAGGCTGGTGGTCCTGGATTGTGTAAGAAAGCAAGCAGAGCAAGGTAGTAAGCAGCATTCCTCCATGGTCTCTGCTTTAGTTCTTGTCTCCAGGGTCCTTCCCTGCTTGAGTTTCTGCCTTGCATTACCTCAGTGATGGGCTGTGATGGGAACATGTCAGCCAAACAAACCCTTCCCTCTCCAAGTTTCTTTTGGTCATGATGTTTAACACAGCAATTGAAAGCTAGGACAGCCTCTGATGGAGAGGGGACAATATCTACAAAGGACCCCAAAGCAAAGACAGAGGGACTGGAGGGTTTTAGAAGGGTGAAAGACAAGACAGAGGAAACAAATCAGTTCTGAGGAACCTGGAGACAGCAGTCTGTCTGAGCACGCCTGCAAGCCGGTCACAGCAGAACAGCCCAGCTATGGTCAGAAGAGGAGATCATGAAGTGGGGTAGAGGAGAAATCCATCAGTCCTGGGAGATCCCAGGTTTCTGCTGTGACTGAGGAGTCTGAGAGAGGAGCCATTTATAAAGGAGGAAAAAGAAGAACTCCACCAAAGATATGAAAAATTCAAGGTCCCTTTTGTCACTCAGGTAGCCGAGAGGAACCTCAACATTGATATTTTCTGCACAGATTCTGACAGTCCTGGTTTAAATTCTGATTCATCCACTTAGGCAGTTCAGGGCCATGGGTAAGTTACTCAACCTGTTTAGGCCTCGGAGTCCCATCCTCATTCAGAAAGTGGAAATCATGGTAAGAGTACTTCTCTACAGAGTAGTAGACATTTTTAGTTTACATCTATTTCTTCTGTGGGTCTGTGTAGAGGTGGATGGGGAGATAGAGACCAGAAGACAATCTTGGGTGCCATTCTTCAGGCTCAGTCCTTCTCCTCTTCCTCTACCTTCTTCTTTGAGACAGGGTCTCTCATTGGCCTGGAAATCACCAAGGAGGTTAGGCTGGCTGGCCAGCAAGTCCCAGAAATCTGTATGTCTGCCTCCCCAGCACTGGAATTATAAGCACATACCACTACACACATTAAAAAAAAAATAGGTTCTGGGGGATTGAACTCAGGCCCTCATGCTCGCTGTCACTTTACTGAGCTGTCTCTCTAGCCAAGTATATTTGTGCATATACATTTCTCTCTCTCTCTCTCTCTCTCTCTCTCTCTCTCTCTCTCTCTCTCTCTCTCTCTCTCTCTCTGTGTGTGTGTGTGTGTGTGTGTGTGTGTATGTGTGTCTCTGTGTGTGTTTAAAATAGCTCCTAAGCAAGAATGTAATGATAAACTATTCATAGTTATTATCATCTCGTATTACGAGGCTCAGAGAGGGACATGCATTGCTACAGTCAAGGTAGAATAAGATCTCTGTAACTCCATGTTAAACTACAGGAAATAATATTTCATCAAGACCTTTCTTCAAGCTTTTTCTTAACCAGGAGTTTAGCAATGACTTTGGTATTCTTTCTGCATCTCCTGTGATGGCAGGGTTCTGAACTTTGACTGTGCCTTTCTCTCTCATCTATACTGTGCTTGTCTTAGCTACTTCTGCTCCTATAATTGCTGCCCTAGCTCTAAACATCTCACCCTGATCACAGTGTTCCAAATGGAGGAATTAGGGTAGTGGAGGTAGGAGGCAGTGCTCTCCCCAAGCCTCCTTTGTCAAACAAGAAAACCCCAGAACTTCCTTAGCTAATTTACTCTTATATCTCAGTGGCCAGAACTGGGTCACATAGTTACCTGTAGCTCCAGGATGGAGGGCAGGAGAGTCAAGGCTCTTTGGGTCATAGTTTAAGCTCACTAGACATTTTAAACCCTAAACAAAAGGTCCTTCTGAAACATGAGTGAAAGATATGGAAACTAAGAAGCCATGGAAGGAAAGAGTATCTTCATTCCAAGATCTAGAGCAATCCCACTGGCTGAGAGTTCTAGGTTCAACATAAACAAACCACAGCTGCCTGCAGAGACAATCTCCTTTTCCTAAAGGCATCTCAAACATAAGTGTTAAGAACAAGTAAGACCAAGATGACTGCTCTGAGACAGTGTCTTCTGGACAGGACAAGGCAGTTGCATCCAGAAACTCTCAACAACATGGCTACTTGCCTAAGATCTGCAAAGACCACACGGGTCTACATGCCAACAGGGATGGATGGAAATTCCACAAAGGCCAACCCCTTGATAAAAAGTTGGTGGCTGTTGAGGAAAGGAGAACTGGTTTTCCTCAGGGCCTAACCCCCAATCCTAAGTGGTCAGCCCTAAACATATGTACATATAGGGACAATAACTGGACTCATCAAGTTGTATATGTAACAGCCATAATTATAGAGGAAGAGCTATGAGTTCAAGAGGAGGAGGAGGTGGTGGAGATAGGGGAGGAATTGGAGTGGGGAGAAGGAGGAATATAAATGATGTAAATTCAGCTTTCATGCATGAAACCCTCAAAAACCATAAATCCAAAACAGACACAAAGGAACTGTACTTACTTAGGGCCAGAAAGCATAACCTTTGGGTTTAACCCCATATGTTGTCTCTCGTCTTTAAGTCTGACAATGCACCTTCCAAATCACTTGCAATTTCACATACAAAACCAAAATTCTTACGGAAAATAAGTGAAGGAGCTTATATATTTTTACTTAATTTGTAGACTTTGCTTAATATTTGAGCTTGGTTCCCAGTTATATCCTACAATCAATATTACTTCAAAATCCACACAGTCCCATGGGGAGCTATTTTAAGACATTTACGGGGTAGGTCTCTCTGTTAAGAAGCCCACACTCCACACTCATGTCTTTGGTATCTTAAGGGGATCTCTCTTTTTCTCTCCCAATGCCCCCACTGACAGTTAAATCATGTACTATCATCTCTAGATCAACTTAATAAACTAACTTGGCTCCACTCTGACTTGTTCTAAAATTCCTCTGTGTGATGTCATCAAGGAAGCCTAACTTGAGTGAAGATCCCCATGGAGAGGTTTTCTTGTGCTAAAGGCATCAGTGTTAGGATACCTTCCCGCTGTTACTGACCCTTTAAAGCAAGGCAAAAGGAGGAAAGGTCTCTTAGACAAGAAATTGAGAAAACTGGCACAATAGGGAAGGTGGGGGTGGCATTTATAGCAAGAAGAGGATGAGGTAAAACCCAGGACCTGTGGCATCTGTAGCTTACACAAGAAAAAGAGCCAGGAAAAAGATCTCAGATGTCAAGGGAACAGGATAAGTGGGTACAAGCATCCCCAAGGGAATCCCAGGAAGAGGGTCTGGGAACCCAGGTCTGCAGGAATCCACATGGCAGAGCTTTGGGCAGGGTGAGACTATAAAGAGCTATCAAATTTGGCAGTGAGGAGAGACCTTGCTGAAGCCAACTCTATGAAGCCCAGGGCTGAGAAGGTAGCAGTGACCCCTGTTCCGTGCTTGGAAGGACCATGATTTAATCCAGAAATTCTCTTGGTTTGGCATCGTGTGTCAACATTTCAAATGCTCGTACCCTTTAATTCTGAAATTTCACAATCAGGAATTAATCCAAACTGCAGATTTGGACAAGTGGAGGCTGATGTAGGTACAAGGATGCTGATTGCAGCCCTGTTCATTATGGCAAACACCGAGGAGGGCATTCATCTAAAAGCCCATCATCCAAGATTAATTAAAACAAACCACAGCACAGCTTGGCCATAGAATGCCAGGCACAGTGGATAAGAGCTCAGTTCCAACAGTCAGGGTTTGGGTTCTGCCTGGCAATTTACCAACTGTTATCTCAGCTCTAGGAAACTTTCTGAAACTTAGTTTCCTTGGCTGTAAAGGGAGCCATTGTATGGTCACCATGGAGTTTCAGTGAAGACTAAAGAAATTGATGGAAGAAAATAGACAGGGTATGTCTGGCCCATATTGTTAGATGGTAACTCAGAAAGACCAAGTAGCTGTGTGTATATGGAAATACCAGACTATTCGCAACATATTAAGAGGAATAAATCAAGTTACAGCAGGGCAATGTAATAGAACTCAGTTTTACATCTGGCTTTCTCTGGAAGGCGAACTCCTGAATATAATTCACTTTCTAGATGTGTCTGAGGAGGAGAGGCAGCATAAGAGGAAAGGCACCGTTTTTGTTTTGTTCAGCTCTATATGTCATTACACCTGGCACACTTCAGGAAGACCATAAATGGTTGTTGAGTGAGTGAATGACAAACAGGAAGTTGTGCTTAGCAGGAAATTTCAGAGTTG
This sequence comes from Uromys caudimaculatus, assembly GCA_028551405.1. Lineage (NCBI taxonomy): Eukaryota > Metazoa > Chordata > Mammalia > Rodentia > Muridae > Uromys > Uromys caudimaculatus. The sequence continues at coordinate 82,861,806 of CM052703.1, read as the reverse complement.
GTGAGCTCCAAGCTGCAGTGGTTGTGAAGCCTGTATCACACCTCAGGCAAGGTGTTTAAGATGTCACAGAGGTGGGGTGACTTCTATCATCAGAGAGGGTCTGTAGCCTCCTGAGATGTGGGCGGCGTGAGAGGGAGAGGGATCGACACAACGCCCTGGGATCCAGTCTCTGACTCCTCAAGACTCTCCAGACAAACAGATTCTGAAGGCAAAGCCTTAGTGTGTTAGTACTGAGGAGGCTGTGGTGCTGTTGAGTCATTTGCATATCAGAAAACAATGTAGCTCTCATCTCAATGGGAATAAGGGAGACTTTATTTTTGAGCTAAATATGAGTGACCATGGGACATGGAGTCAGAACTGCCCTGAATGACAAGTTCCAGTGTGAAAAATGATATCATGAAGTTTATATAGTTACAGAACAAAAGAAAGTTATAAGTCAAAATAATGGTATTTTCTAAATACCTTAGTGGGGTTCAACAGATAGGCAGATGTCTTACTTAACTTTCTATTGCTGTGATAAAATACCACAACCAAGGCAACTTATGAAAGTGTTTAATTTAGCTTATGGTTTCAAAGGGTTAGTGTCCATGGTGGCAGAGCCAAGGAACAGCTGAGAGCTCACATCTTGATCCACAATTGCAAGGAGGAGAGAGAGAGAGAGAGAGAGAGAGAGAGAGAGAGAGAGAGAGAGAGAGAGAGGAGGGACCTGGGAATCATAATAGTCTTTTGAAACCTTTAAGCCCCACCCCCTAACAAGGCCACATCTCCTAATCCTTCCCAAGCAATTCTATTAACTGGGGACCAAGCATTCAAACATAGAAGCTTATGGGGGTCCTTCTCATTGAATCCACCACAGCAGGTTTGCCTACCATCTCCCTTAATTCAGTTCTGAAGGAGCATCACTGGGAAACCTTTGCTGTAGGTTTTAATATTATCTGATGACATTCTTAGCTTTGGGGTTGGTGAAAGCTAATGGTCTTTTAAGTTAATATATTCCAAAAAGTTTTGCTTAGCATACAGATGGATAATCAGTGGCTGTTAAGGGGTGGGTAGCTCAAGGCTATTTTGGCACTGAATTTGCAACATTCTAACATTCTACAGGCACAAAGTTTTAATCAGTCAATCAACCTTGCAGAATCTGTGTGACTTATTATATCTTCAGCTCACAAAACTAAGACCCAGAAAGGTCAAGTGAGTTACCCGAACTGCCCCTGGGCTTGGAATATACCACCCATACCTCTTCCTGCTAATACCTGTTCTAGTGCTGGCTAGCTCTGCTTTCAAAGACAATGGATATTTCTGGCATGAATGAAGTTGTTTTGAGAGGACAGTCATTTGTTCCCTAAGAAACTAGGTTCCCTCAAGTACAATGCAATGGCTCCAAAGTTCACTGACCCACCATCACCTTTTCTTTGTAAAGAACAAAGGGATGAGACCCATAATTAATTCACTCACGGCTCCCATTGTCCCCAAAGCTTAGGGCAGGCATTGTTTGTGATTTCTATCATTGAAAGCAGTCTTGTTCTCTTGGCAACAAGGGGGGGGGGGGGGAGAAGAGACTCAGCAGGTGATAGTGTGTAGGCTTGACCTTATGGTTGAGATAACAGAAGGCAAAGGCAGGCATTCACTAACTGAGCAGAGGGTCCTTGTGGGTTGCTTACTGGTCTACACTACAGAATGCTTTTGAAAAGGTAAATAACATTTGATTATTTTTCAAGTACATTAGGAATTCTGAATGTCAGCCTGCTGAGCTCCCAAGCACAGGCCCATAGGGGATTCCACTTAATGAGTGTTTAAAAGCAACTTGTTGCTGGGATGTTACAATTAGCACTGGTAAGCAGAGGACTCGGGTCTTTTGGGGGAAAGCGGCCTTTTCTCACTGTGATGTCCTGATCATTACTTACCAGTGTGTTCTTGTGAATTCTGAAGTATATGCTCTTCAGGATATCACTTGCTTAACCGAACTTGGGTTTCCACCCTGTGTAAATGGGAATCATGATATCTATTCAGACTCAGCTGTGATGGCATGTCCCTGTCATCCCAACCAGCACTAGAAAAGCAAAAACCTGAGAATCAAGAGTTCAGGGTCATCCTTGGGCCAGCCTGTGCTATAAGAGACCCTGCCCTTCCTTCATCCACAAAGAAGATGATTTTACTAATTAAACAAAATTATACTTAAAAGGTCCAATACACCCCTTGGCAGACTCCTGGTCAGTCCCCTATTTCCTCTGTTCATTGGCCATCTGAAAGTCCAACGTATAAAAGACTGACTATGGAAGGGAAAGTAGCATATGTGGTCCTCCATCCACGTGGCACAGACAAGTGCTACTTTATCAAAGATGCCTGGAACTGTCCCATATTCCTGCACCCTAAGAAACGGACAGGCGAGATGCATGGCTAAAATCAGGCTCCTGCTGTCTCTCAAGTGTCTCTCATTTACTCCTCATCCTCCTAGTATATGGGGGGGGGGGGATCCTACAAAATAGAAAGAGTCAAGGGAGCTGTCAAGGCTTTGGGGTAGAGTGAGCTCTACATGTCTAGGAGATTGGGGCTTGACTGGTAAGACAAAACACAATGGGAGGTGATGCCTAAGAATTTGTCAGGGATGGAAGGAGGCAGAGAACTCTGAGATAACATTGTAACAATTGCATTGTTTCTGCCTGGAAAGCCTCTAGAAGTCTAACCCAGGAAATGACGCCCTTGGGTTCCAAGGCAAGATAGAACTGCAGGGTTGTATGGATGCAGGAGATAACGGCCGAAGGTTGCTGCACGGCTTTGTGGAGTTTAGGTGTCCTGCGCCTAAGAAAAACCATGCAGACAAACTTGACTGGGGATTCAAGTTGAGGCTTAACAAGATTATGTGACCAAAAGAAACGAGGAGTGTCCTGGGCAGTTAACAAACATGAGAACCCACCCTCCTTTGTGCTACAGTTCCACCAACAACGTGCAGATCCATCAGAACTGAGGTTAGGGAGATGGTACTCGAGCTACTACGTTTTCTAGGCTGTGGGTTTGTTCTTAGGAGAAAGGCTCACTGAGGTGGAGTTTGGCTCCTAGACTGCAGGCTGCCTGGGAGGGAGACCTGCCAATGGAGGGAGGATGCCAAGAGGGATGAGGATTGAAGGAGGAAGGCAAAAAAGACTGGAAGGAACCAGCCAGGTGTGGCCTGACAAAACTTGAGAGAATTGTTGTGTGTGGAAGGTGCTGGCTTAGAAACTGGGCTTGTGTGCTTAAGACAAGAGGCTGTGGAGAATCCTCAGTCAGTAGAGTGCTTGCCTGAAAACACAGGGCCTCATTTGGATCCCTAGAGCCCATGTTTAAAAGACAAGCTGAATGTAGCAGAGACATGTAATGTAGCCCTGGGAAAGTGGTGATAAACAGACCCTGGGGCTTGCTAGGCAGTCAGCTTAGCCTATGCAGCAAGTCCCACTGCCTCAGAAACAATAAAAAAGAAACTGTATGGTGCATGAGGATTGACAGCCAAAGACATCTAAAGGTTTCTTTCTGGCCTCTTCACAAACAAACATCCAAATGCGTGTGCTTACATACACATACATACAAAGCAGCATTCCGGGTATGTCAAGGCAGTCTGCTCTGGTTAAGACAGCAAGGACTTTTCTGGAGGGTGTCTGACCCAGCTCCTCATCTTAGGAAACTGAGTCTAGAGCAGAAAAGTGAGATGGATAAGCCATGCAGAGGGTGGGGGAACGATGCTGGAAGCTACAGTGTGAAGCAATTGATTTTCAAAGAGAGAAAGACTGGGTACTTTCCATCAGCAAACGTGGCCTGTTCAGTGTTAGACCTGTGTCTGGGCACTGGGGACAGAAGAGTAAGATAGACGGGGCCCCAGCCCCTGGCAATTTATGGCCCGATTCCTTCTCGTGAAGCCATTTAGCCAACACAGGCACACAGTGGCCTCCACACGCTGACTTACTCTTCCTTACACAGAGGGTGCTCATACGCCTTGGTCTGGATGAATTCCATGTATTTGTTTCACAAACATTGATCAAGCAGAGACTGTGTGTGAGGCACAGTGCTAGTGCTCATGAGCCACTGGTAAGCAGGTAGACCTGGCCTCCATCTTCAGACAAAAGGGCCTGGATTCAAGAGGTTATCATTCAGAATAGTCTTCAAAGTCACCTTGGAGCTTCAGGGGAAGCATCAGTCCTTGGACCTGCGCCTGGCACTTCAGATCCTGTTGCTCTGGGGTGGGGCTAGTGACACCTTTCCCCCACATTCTGGTTTAAATCCCAGAGAGGTGAAGATTAAAGGCAGTGAGGGTGTTTGCCCAAAGGGTACAGGATCCGGCATTAGGCCAGAAGCTGGGGCTCCCAGGAGTGGCCGATACTATGAAGCACTGAGAAAGACTGAGCCAGCACTGAGAACAGAGAAGGTATCGGGAAACCAGAGGCCCTTAGAGGGTCCCCAAAGGCTGAAGGAGTTGCAGATATGAACTCTGACCACAGTCTGAATCCCCAGCACTCAGATCATGGTCCTCTAGTTCTTTCTCTCTCCCTTGCTTCCAGCCTACTGCTTCCCTTCCAGTACACTGTGCCCGTGCTGACCGGACAGTTGTGTGTCCAGGCTTCTAATGATTGTCTGAAAGAGATCTCTCCTGTCATCCCGCTATGCTCATGGCTTCTCAACCACAACTATGCTCAGTTGCTTTACACAGATCATGGGAAACTCACTATTCTCTGCATGATCTGATCCAAGGATTTCCTCTCCAAGCCCAGCACTCTCAGGGACACAAAACCAAAATGGCTTCTCTTATGAGTGTTTGATCTGTTTTGTGAATTACCAGTGCCCACTAGCCAATAACCACACTGAGTGTGTTTGACCACTATCCACTAATTATTCCTATAAGCCCATTGATTCAAGAGCCATTCTTAGTGTCAAGATAGAGTTAGATCAAAGTTTGGTGTTGATCCAGAGAGTGGAGACGTTCTGAGCTGCCGGCCATATTGAGTAAAATACGCATCCATGTGTGACCCTTTGCACTCCAAAAGCAGAGAGAAACCCGACATGCTTTTATGTTCTGGAAAATGAAGACATCCAATGAGACAGCCCCCAGCAGCTTAGCTCCTTCTCAAGGCAAAGGCAGGGAGGTAAGGGGTGGGTGGGAACAGCTCAGAGCCTCTGCCAATTTCTGCTGACTTAGGCAGGGACAAGCAAGTGTCAGGGTTTGGAGGGGGACCAGAGGGTGGGAAAGGAGATCAGCAAGTGTGCTGGAAATGACACGATCTTCTGCTAGGGTGAAGGCAAAGGGCGTCACCCTCTTCTACGTATGATCTTCTAAATGCATTGTAAAAAATAGAAATAAATAAAATTGTTACTTTTCCTGTCTTTGTGGTAACCCCAGCATCTAGTGTCCCCTCCCACTTCTGACTTGTGAGTGAGACCAGAAACAAAAGGTGCTTCTAATCCAGGCAGCCATCTGTCCACACTTGCCAGTGAGCTGCATTTGCCAACTCCCACTCTGGGGCTCTTGGGAAAGGCAAGATAAGTTGTATTCTGATAAAGCCTGCAGCCTAGCTGATCTGGTAAATCTGAGAGGCTGGGTCCATGGGAAATTTTACCTCCAGGAGGCAGATCTAGCTCCCTGTCCATCTGGAGGTGTTTATGTCAGACCTAAGGATGGACTAGGAGAGGGAAACATAGACAATCCGAAGGTTTTCAGGACCTGACACAAATACAATCTGATTGGGGTCAGTTTTCCTCTGTACATGAGGGTTGCCCTCGCTAGTGCCTCTCTGCAGAATCCCAGATCCTGTCTGCGTGCACGGGGCTTGGTGGAGCTGGGGTGTAGAAGCAAGGTCATTGATTTGGAGCCAACTTCTTTCTGGGAGTTTGCTATGAGTTTGGAGAATCTGATCATTTCCTTTTGCCAGATGGAGAGGTGCTTCCCTCCCAGGGTGGCTCCAGACTTTAACGGAGTCCATGGGGTGAATGCATGTAAACCCCGGTGACCGGAAACAGAGGGGCTTCAACCATTTTCATGCCTAACGTTTTCTTTGCTGAAGGAAGTTTGACCTTTGCAAACCCCACTTATGCACACGCGATGCTCACTGAACCACCCCTGGAGATGTTCACAGGATATACAAAGGTGTCTGAGCATTCAGGCAGAGCAGGGTAAAAACATGTACATGGTGCTGAGCTGATCATAAATCTGAATGAAATAATTATGTAAAGTATTCAAGAGCAATTCCGCAGGAAGATGCTTCATCTGCCTTGATGGTCTTCTCAATTACTCATTTTTAGTATTGTATTATACAGTTCTCGGGCAATAATTATTAAACATTTCAATTGCGCTGTGCTATAAAACTTAAAAGGCTGATTTATTTCCTAGGCATTAGCCTACCTAGTATAAAATTTCCTGTTTATATGGTTCTATTTGTTTAAACCTATTTATCAGAGCGATTTTCTAGCACTGAGTAGAAACAAATGCCCCCTCCACGAGTGAGGGATGGGGGGAATAAGGTGGGCCCAGCTATCCAGTCCTGTGTGATGTGAGCCCAGGCTCCCTGCTTGCTAGCCCCAGCTTCTGAATCACAAAGAGCGAGCTATTCCTATGTCACATGATCATTGAGATAATTGTGTGAAATAAATATGAAGTACTGAGAGAAATGAGAGGTATGGCCTACTACACACTAGATGCTCTCGATAGGATTGTTTGGCACTTATAAAGCAGACTCTTCCAGTGCATGAGCATCAATCCCTTGCCAGCCATCAAGCCCCGAGTGTGCTGACAGAGCTTAATCATGGGCGGTAATGCGGTACTCCAGGCACCTAGGCAGGCATCTTAAATAAGCATGCCACAGGCAGATCGGAATGGAGGGATGGAGAAGCCGGTGACCTTATCAAGGTCATTAAGTTACCAAAACAGAAGCCTGAACCAGGTCTTCGAATCACCAACTCTTGAGTTCTCCCTCCATGACCCCAGGCTTCCTCTGAGGAAGCCAAGTGGCATATTTCACCCATCTGGAAGGGGAATTCTGCTTTCTGTTCCAGAATTTTCTAGAAGAGTGATCTTTTATCTTCTTGAGGATTTCCCATCCCAGGTAAATAACTTTATCTTCATTCTTCTTAGCATCTTCCAGTGTCTTTTCCCTGGGGCCACAGTGGATGATCCAGAGCGCTGGAGAGATGGGTCATTGGTTAAAAATATCACTGGTTACTCTTCCAGAGGACTGTGTTCTATTCCCAGCATCCACAGGGATGCTTATAACCATCTGTAGCTCATCCAATACCCTTTTCTGTTTCCATGGGCAACACACACATACACACACACACACACACACACACACACACACACACACACACACAGGCAAAACATTCATATACACAACATAAATAAATCTAAAATGAAAAGACTGATCAGGAGGTGACTGGCATACCCTTGGCATACATACATGCACACACCTGCCCCAGGTCCAAAGGGGCTGTCCGCTGTGCTCCAAGCTCCCCAGCTGCACTGGATTTAGGGGTGGGCCAGCTGGCATGGTGCCCTGCATACCAGGCTGCAAGGAGCAGAACGTGGCTGGAAATGTACTGAGATAGAGGAAATGACCTTTCTCAGAATTGTTGACGGCTAACATGACAGGAGAATGATAATGATAGTATTTATGATAATAATACACAGTGATTCTAACACACTCGGTGATAGCTCTGTGCCAGGGACCTCTTAGTGCCTTTGTTGATTGACTCATTAAAATCCTTCCAGCCCGATGAAGGGGATACTGTCATTACCACCCATTCTACAGAAAAGAGAATCACTCAGTCCAGAAAAGGTTTGCTGATCGTGAACAAGGCTGCTGGGCCCGGCCAGACCCTATACCTACAGCACTGTCTGTTGTCAGAAGCATCCTCAATCCCTGCAGAGCACTTCAGTGTGAAGAATCGGTGTGGGCTCTGCCTCCAGGCCTCTGAGGTGTGGTGCATGGTCAGGGCCAGGTTTGTGCTTAGGGGCATAAGGAAGGAGTATTGCTGAGCCTACAGTCTTTCTAGATTCCCTCTCCCACGCAGCGTTAGCCTCTTCTCCAAGTAGATGTTGGGCAAATATTTAGAGAACATCATTCTGAAAGGAGGCCAAGTTACTAGTGCACCCACACTTCTTGGTCCAGCCCTGCTCCCAAGCCTGGCCTGCTCCGTTGGCTCCCTGTGTACAGCAACCCACATGGCATAAGGACTGATTTAATCTGCTGTTAATGGGAACACGATCTGGTGGCTCTGGGAATGAGCTCTTGGTAGATTCGGAGGTTGTGTGCCCAGACAGGGGGCCACAGACCATGCTTGTGGCTCAGTCACCTCCTGCCAGATCCATGAGTGCTTCTTGGGTCTAGAAGCAAGAGAATACCCCTAGGGGTGATAAAATACAGCAGTTAAAAAAAAAAAAAAAAAAAAAAAGGAGAGATGAATAAAACAAAGAAAAGAATCTGTTCGTAGAGGCCCTAGTGAAAGGGTAGAATTCTGGTAATGTTATAGAGGAGATAGGGCCTGAATCTTCATGGCCCAGCAGAGGGACCCAGTTACAGCAGGTGGGGTGGTACACACCTGTCATGCAAGCATTCCGGTGGTGAGGTAGGAGGATCTTGAGTTTGAAGTCAGTTTGAGCTACGTAATAGGTCTGAGAGCATCCTGGGCCTCATGCAGAGACCCTGTGTCAGAAAAAAAACAAAAACAACAAAATAACAACGACGACAACGACGACGACAACAACAACAACAAAACAGAAAGAACAGAAGGGGGGACCGTCCATCCAAAGCCAGCAACACAGCCCGTTTCTGATGGGTTTGGAAGAGCTTGCGAAAGTGTTGAGGTTCTTAGCACACACATAAAGCAAACACAGCTTGTTACAAATTTCCCAGTACAGATGGAAAGGCTACAAAGAAACAAACCAAACATTTGAAACAGTTGGGGTTATGTCTCCTTTACTTTTCTGTCTTTGTAAACTTTTCCACAAAAAGCTTACGTTTTGGAGCAATATAAGCCAGATCTTTAATATTAAGAAATCTACCTTGAAAGCTCTTTCATAAAAGACAGAAGTATCTGTCTTTCCTCCAGTGATTTTCAAATGAAAACAACAAAACAAACAAACAATAACAACTCTCCTGTGAGGGCTGGAAAGATGGCTGAGAAGTTAGGAGCACTGGCTTCTCTGGAAGAGGACCTGAGTTCAGTTCCTGGCACCCACGCAGCGGTTGACAATCTTCTGTACTGCCTGGAGACCTGGTATGGTCTTCTGACATCTGAGGGAACCGCACATGTGTGGTGCACAAGACATACATCCAAGCAAAACACTCACACAGATAAAATAAAAACAAAAATAAACCTCACAAAGGCTCGAATGATAGACTAGTAATAGGTAATCTAATGGGTGGCATTATTTTCTTTGGATTCTTTCAGATTTTATTGTCGTTAAAATTTTGATCCTAGAAAGACTCAGCAACAATTAATTTTGTTTAATCTTATATTAATTTCAGAAAAACTAAAGCTATAAAGTGCAGCCATTAAGAATGATCACAGTAGTCTCCAATTGTAAACAACATATGCTCAACATTTTGATATTTGTTAGTTAAATGAATAAAGTGGGCTATGTTTCAGCCAGAAACAATTTTACTGAGATTATATATTGAATGGAAAAGAAAGATGGTTATGATATATTGCAGAATGGAACAAAATATCTGAAAGGCAGATTATAAGATAGGAAGTACAATAAAATCCTGCATTCTAAAAATGCATATGTGTGTATGTGCATGTATGTGTATATGTATGCATATATATAATATATATGTTCATGTATATATATGAAAAGATATACACAAACATCAATAACAGCTGTAGTGCAATACAATAACAAGTAATCTCTCTCTCTCTGCCTTTGGATTTTCCTATAATGAACCATTGCTGCTAATGTAGTAATAATAAGGGTCATTCCTGCTTCTATGTAGGATGTCTCCTGGGTTAGTCAACTCCTGGTATTGAGGGAATTCCTATTCTCAGAGATCTGGAGCATGCCTGGTTAGGACAGGAGTGCTTACCATGAAAAAGGAATTACAATAGACTGAAGACATATGTTATGGAGGCTTTATGAAAACTATTTCAAGCCAAGCAAGACAGGTATTATTATTATTATTACTATTATTATTATTATTATTATTATTATTGTTATTATTTGCATTTTGCTGGAATGCTGGAGAGCATTCCAGAGGCTTGTCCCAAGTCATTCACCTAGAAAATGGCAGAATTGTGTTTGGATCCAACCTCACCTGACCAGAAACCACTGATGTGTGTACCTTCTGCCCCACCCACCCCTCCTTTCTCCAAAGATGAAATGTTAGAGGTGGACAGCATGGTACATCTTGCCTCAGTTCCAATCCCTGTCTGTAGCTCTCAGTGTCCCCTATACTCCCGACTCAGCAATTCACACTTAGAAATCCTAATGCCCTGTCCTCCTGCCTAGTGACTCAGCTCACTTGCAATCCAGACCAATACAGTCTTAAGGAATGACTGTCTGCTTAAGTGACCATTCTCACCATTTGGGGATTATCACACCATTGCCCCTGACAGGCACCCAGCATCATGATGCCCCAGCACTGATCACAGGGCTCCTGAGTTGTCCTCTTAGTCACATTTCATGTTCCCTGCAGCAGAAACTATTCCTGATCACTAAGTCAGCTTTTCTAAACTCTGCCCCAAGTCCACATTCCTGGGACCAGTTTCCTGCTGTGGAGATAGTTCCTGCTCAATTATCTTTCACCACCACCCCCGCCCCTAGTTATCTCGGGGGAATCTGCTTTCCCTCATCTGTATGTTGGGGGCTCTGCTTCCCTGTTGAAGGTGTTCATTATGTCACCAAGAGGGACGCTTGAATAGTAGTCACTTAAGATACTGTTGCATGGCCTACTCCCCTGTGAGAACACGTGGAACATCACTGGGCTCCTATGCCAAGCATCTCTCAAGGCTGTGTTTGCTGGATCAGGATGGTGGCCTGATAAGTCAGGACAGAGAATTCAGATCGGAGTTAAGAAGGGGCCAGGGTTGGGCCTAAGGAAACAAGTCTGGAAAGAGGGATAAATGGGATGAGAGGGATAGACACTCTAAGCCTAAAAGTAGGTCACGTTTTACATTTTAGGAAGACGTGGTATGTGATCAAGACTAGAGCTAGAAAGCCGGAAAGCCTGGAAAGTCATGCTGATACGGTGGCTTAGAATATTCTGGGATGGAGATGTGACATGGAGACTCAGTGCCCAAGTTCAGTGACTATCACTGAAATGAAAATGACAGAATGCTCTTCATACTTGAAAGAGCTATTGCTTTGACTATAGATTTACAAGTGTTCTGAAAGTCAAACGTTGTGTACACACACAGACTTTGGTGAGTGTCTGCCTCACCTGGCTGGCTGGAGACTAATCACAGAATGAGATCTCTATCTGTAGTAAGGAGCCAAGCAGCCATCTTAGCAGGAAACCTTTCTCAGAATGACTAAGCATATAGACAATCTGAAAGGCCTTGATTTGACCTGTATATAAAATAGAAGTATAAGTCTTAGAATGTTTTAGTGATATCCTTTAAAAAAAAAATCTTTACTTGGGGGCTGGAGAGATGACTCAGTGGTTAAGAGCACTAACTCTTCTTCCAGAGGACCCAGATTCAAATCCCAGCAACCACATGACAGCTCACACCTGTCTGTAACTCCAGTTCCAGGGCTTCTGATACCCTAACACGGATATACATGTAGGCAAAACACCAAGAAAATAAAAATAAACTATAAAAAATCATTATATTCAATTTCCCACCATAATATGTTTTAATTTTCTCATCTGTGTTAAGGAAGGAGACCTAGGCTGGAATGAGTGGCTAACATCAGGGAATTCCCAGGTCCAGTAGGAACAGTGCTGAAGTGTCAAGTCAGTTAGAGTTGTGGAAAGAAGTGCGGGCACACGTAGCTCCAAGGCTGTTTTGGAAGAAGCTGGTATTTTTTGAGGAGGAAAGTGCTGTTGGGAGTGTTCTCTGAATCCAAGGAACAGCTCCTTCTGTTCAATGCTTAATTACCATCTGGCCACTGAGATCGAGGATAAACAGCCATATTTACCTGACGTGGCTTCCATAGCTTGGAAAACATCCTTTGTTGTTAGGGTTTTGGGCCTTCTCCCCACTTAGAGTCTGTCAGAGTTCAGCTGGACCAAACTAGGCCTTGGGTTTAAATAGCTTTTGGGTAAGCATCCAGACCAGAACACACTGAGCTTCTTGTCAAGGGTACAATGATATGGGCCATGTTAAACACCAGCATACAGTAGATTTTAATTAAATATTTGATGCCTTTAACTTTTCCCATGTAATCAACCAGACTTGGGGCTCAGAGCACCTTCAGAAGTTCTTTGTGACAATGAGCAAATGGAATCTCATTTGTACAAATCCAGTAAACTCGTTTAGAAATCCACAAAACTGCCCAGGGGGCCCTGAGTACCGCTTAGGAAACTATAAATAAAGCAAAAGGCTGTTTATTTAAATTAAGTACTTGGTGTTTCAAAGCAGGATGTTTAGTTGTGAGCTCCTCTTGTGCATGTGGTTCCATGGGACAAAGCTTGACTAGATAGAAACTTCTTGTATAACATTTGAGGGATGATGCCACCGAAGGGTGGCAGCGTAGAGAAAAGAGTGGCCATTCCAGCCAAGGAGCCCTGCGCTGCAACCCAGGCTCTGCCACTCTGGGACTTGCAACATTGTAGCAGCTTTCCCAATAGTATTTCAGTGTCTGAGGGGAATTGGAAACTATACATGTAAAGTCTCTTGCCAGAAGGAAGCACTAAAAAATACTAGCTGCAACTAGTGTCAAGGCCATTAACAGTATCTAAGAAAGCAACATGCAACGTCCAAAATCCGAGGACTGCAATGAAAGGGGCCCAGGCAGAGACTGTAGACAAGTCAGAGATGCAGGAAACTTACAACCAAAGGGAGGGCAAGTTCATTTGGCCTTCCATGTCCACACCAACTGAAGGTTGAAAAATTTTTTTAATAAAATATTAAAACATACGCATAGTTGTTACTATTTTCTAAACAGTAGGCAGTAATAACTACTTCCATTATATAGGTATTGCAGGCAATCTAGAGACGATAAAATTTATAAGGAAGAATCTGCATACATTATATGTAAATACTGTGCAGTTTTAAACATTGCTGGAAACAGTTCCCCACTGACCCTGAGGCTGCCTGCACACATCATTCTAAAGGACACTTCTGATATGTGCCAGGCACCATGCTAAGTGCTGAGAAAACATGGATTTTTAAAAGGCTCAGGAAATAGGAACTGACCAGGCTTTGGCAGGAGGAAGCACACAAGCAGAGAAGCGGAGAACAGAACTGGAGTAGAGAGATGGAGTGGAGTGAGGCTCCGGGGTAGGAGGGCAGAAACAAACTGCCAAAGACGTTAGTCTCGATTCTGGAAGCTGTGGAGGTGATTTTAGGAAGAAGACTTTAAAACTTGTTGCATGTTTTTAAAGGTTCCTCTTGCTCTGATTTGGAGAGAGTGGCTTTATATCAGTCCAACTTAGCTTGGGCAATAGTAAAGGTAGTTGGAGAATCCTAAGTGCTGTCTGAAAGATAAAAATAGTCCGGGGGGGGGGGGCGAGGACAGTGGCAGAGCCAAGAAGGACATCTACTGTTTCTGAATTGTATAATTGGGGTAGGACCAAGTCAGAGAAACATGATTAGATCAGTTATTAACAAGGTGGCTTTGAGTTGTGTGTGTGTGTGTGTGTGTGTGTGTGTGTGTGTGTGTGTGTGTGTGTGTGTGTTTAATAAATCCCAAGGTAAATGGAACTAAAGGATGGAAGATTGAACCTAGAGCTCAGAGAGACCGCCAAGACCTGAAGTGTCAACTCAGGAATCCCTCCACAGAGGCAGTAATTAAAGCCATAAGCTGCATGAGAACACCTGCAGAGATGGAACAAAGGCAGATGGGAGAGGGTTTAACTGTGAGCCTGGAACTATTGAGAGCCAGCAGAGGAGGGCAAGTGGGCAGAGAAAGTAGAGAAAGAATGGGTGGGGAAAGGCAGGATGGGCCTAGGAGGGAACCAAGAGGGAAATAAGCCTCAGTGCAGGGTGGGGTGGGAGCTATGGTAAGAACCAGGGCCAATGTATTTAAGCATTGCAGAGGGTTTAGCCAGAGACATTTTGATAGTATGCACTGAAAATACACAGAACGGGGTTTAAGAATGTGGAGGAGGGAGGCAGTAATCTTCGTCAGGTTGTTCAAGTGATTTGGCTGTGATGGAGAGGAGAAAGGGACGATCATTACGGGCTTGGGGAGGCTGAGAGAGGGTCCTTTAAAGGGGAAAAGTCGAACGTGCCTAAGAGAGTCACAGAAAGGATTTGGTTGCAGCTAAGGTTGAATCTAGACTAGAGAAAGGGACAAGTGTTGGTGTCAGGAAACAAAGCAGATGTGAGAGAGAAGGAATGTGTCTCTGTCAACACAGACCTGAGGAGAGCCGGGTGGTGATAGCTGGGAAAGAAAGGGCCTGTTCAGATAGTGCTGGGCTGTTTGCTTCTGCAAAGCAAGCGGGTCAGAGTACGAGAGAAGAGAGGAGGGTTAGAGGAAGATTTAAACCTCTGCTGTGACTGGGCATGAGATGGGATTTGGCACATGTATGCAGCAGTGGCGGGGACAGAGCTGGGCTTGCTCCACTGATCAGACCCCAAAGCTCTGTGAGACAGCACAAAGATTTCTGTTATCAAACTAGAAAGATACAGTGGCCACGACAATAAGGGGCTTGCATACACCCTTTGAGAATAAAAGTATCTAGCATATGCTGATAAAGATGAGCAAGCAAGGAAGACTTTCGTGACTTTCTAGATGCCAGAATATGTTGTAATACAATGTGGGGATGGTGGCATGGGGGGAGAGGTAAATTAGAAAGGCCAGAACCAAGTGACTTTGGGGAAAGCTGGTACGCGGTAAGATTATCCTTGCTAGCTAACGAAGTCTTAGCATTAATAGCAGCTCTTTGGGGATGAAGGGGTGTGGTTCAGTGGTAGGATGCTTGCTGAGCATTTGGAAGAGCCTGATTTGATCCCCAGCACTGCAAAAAGTACCCCCCCCCTTTTAAAAATCTGATTTGGATAATAAATTACGCATTCACTCTGCATGAAAAGGGGGGAGGGGGGAGAAGAGAAAGTGTCATTAAAAGTAGGTGACTCTAGTTGCTGGTTTGGCATGTAAGGAGCTGAAAGATGCCGCCTTGTCCATTCTGAATGAACAGAAACAAAAACAAGTCTTTTGAGGACCTGCATAAAAATAGGTCAACAAAGGGGGCACCAGCATCTGAGTGGCTGTAAGCCCTGAAAATCCACATGCTAGTTCATGCTCTCCAACGTGTCTGTATTAGAGATAGACTTTGGGCATGGTTAGATTTTAAGGCCATCAGGAACTGATTTGGGCCCTTTACAGGAGGTCTGAGGGGCCTATCCATCCTCCCAGTCTGTGAGGGTGTGGTGCAATGGAGCCCTCTATGAAGAGCAGACACTGAATCTACAGCACTTTGGTGTTGTAGCCTCCAGCCTCCGGATTTGTGAGAAATACAGCACACTGCTTATTAGGCCTGGTCTATGCTGTTTTACTATTATGACCTGAGAGGAACAAGAGAAAGAGCCACTTGCTGTCCCTCATATCAAAGAGGCAGACAAGCAAATAAATAGAATCACCACTTAACAAAGAAAAGACTTCCATGGGAACCCTGGCCAGGGCAGGAAAACCTGCCCTGAGGCAGATGAATTACTGGAGGGCTCCCTGGGCATGCTTCCAAGAGCTAAAAGCACAGAGAGACCCAGACATGAGGAGGACCCAGAATGTTTTGTGAGCTTAATACCAGAAGATCTACCAAGCTCTTACAATGGAAAATGAAGGGAAATCTCGAATACATCCAGTATTTTGTATTCGCTAAGCATTCCTCTCTTAATCGTGCCTGTTGGTAGAAGGAGATACACCAATCCTAGGCAAGGGAAATACCTAGCTCTAAGCCCCTATTCCAGCCGAGAGTGGAAAATTTCGATGTTCATCAGAAGTTCCTAATCCAGGGTCACCCTTACCGAAGGATGGAGACCCAGCCTCAGGACTGTGGACACTTCCTTTCCTCCCACATCCCATAAAAAACCCTATGTTTGGCAGTTCAATTGACCCCATCTATCACCTCTGCCTTCCAAAAGGAAAGGATGAGGCCCATTAAAGGATTTAAAACAAAACAAAACAAAACAAAACAAAACATGGTTCAAAGAGACTGACCAGAATCAGGATGGAGTCAGATAAAGCAGGAAGTTTGGGATTAGAGGAGGAATTTTCAAACAGTGCAATTTATATGCTAAGTGCACAACAGGTGAGAACAGGTGGGTGATGTAAGCAGAAGGTGGGGAGGAAATAGAAATCTGGGCCCAAGAATGATGGCAAAGGCTCCCCATCAGAAACAGAGCAACAGAAATGAAGAATACCTTCCAAGGACTTGCTGGCAGACAGCACAGCTGAGGAAGGAATCTCTGACCTTACGATGCATCTCGGGGAATTTGGGAAAGGAAAAAACAGAGAGGAAAAAAATGAGGAAAAGCACAGTATCTAAGAATTTGGGGATGAGCACAGAAGGTACAAAATGTGTGTCCTGAGAATCTCGGGAGGAGGAAAAAGGAAGAGAGTGAGTTACAGTTTAAAGTTGGGTACCACATCCTAGACCTAGGGAGCAGAAACGGGGAGCCTTAAGTCAGCCTGGGCTACATAAGTAGACCCTGATTTAAAAACAAACAAACACACAAAAACCCAAAATACCAACAAACCAAAGGAAAGTAGAAAAGAAAGAAAGAATGAGGGGATTTAACATGTTTTAAATGTTCAGGGAAAGAAAGAAAAAACAGAACTCCAAGCTGAGAATTCTGTATCCTGCAAAACTGTTCTTAAAAAGTGAAGATATAAAGACTTTCTCAGACAAATAAAATTTGAGGGGATTTGTTTCTAGTTAGAACTGCATTTCTAAAAATGGTTTTTAGAAGGTATTCACAGAGAAGACAAATGAAACAGCTCAGAAGAACATCAGAAAAGGGGATGTGGAGACAAAAAACAACCCTCTTTTTTCTTAATTGATCTAACAGGTGACAACTTGTTCAGTACAAAATCAGCAGTGTACTTGATGGGTGTGTGTGTGTGTGTGTGTGTGTGTGTGTGCGCGCGCGCGTGCATGCACGCGCTCAGGTGCTTCTGTTTAAGAGAAATGAACAATGCCAACGCCGACATAAAGAACAAGAGAAGGATTGGGAGCCTCCCTTATCAATAAGGCACTTTCAGTACTGTGGAGCAGTCTGCTGTAATTTGAAGGTGGATTTTTGATTAACTCTAAATGTATGCTGCAAATTGTAGCATACCCATTAAAAACAGGGTTTTTGCTTCTTTTTATTTTTGGTGTATGTGGTTTTCATATGTGTGAGTTGGAGGTGTGGAGGAGGAGCAAGTGCCCAGCAAGCACATGTGGCAAGGACAGTGGTCAGCAGATATCTGTCACCCTCTATTTCTCCCAATGAGAGGGATGAGGCAGGCGACTCCATGGCAGGCTTCAAATTGGCAGTTAAGGAAACTAGGCCTAAATCTCTGTTTCCAAGAACTGGGCAAGTCCAGGCAAGTCAGTTGAAAACAAAACAAAACAAAACAAAACAAAACAAAACAAAACAAAACAAAACAAACCCCAGACTTCAGGCAGCTAGTAAAAAACTAGAAAATGCCCAGCCACCTAGCCTGAAGCAAGGACAATGGGTCAGCAAGTTTCCAGACTTACCCGAGGCTTCCTCAGTAACAATTTACAGGCCCCAAGCCCCAGTAATAGAATTCCCTTAGAGATGAATGAAGATAGAGATATCCCAGAATCCCCTAATATGCTATTAATCTAGCCTTCAAGCTCACCTGGTTGTCTCTCAATCTTGGTAATGGGGAGACCCCAGCATGCTGGACTTCTGCAGAATAAAACACTTTTGCGTTCACCTACTATTTAGGTCCAGGACATCATTCTTGGACACTTACACTGTCCTTATAGTTTTGCCAGAGTTCTCCACTGCAGATGACTAGCTGGCCAGCTCCAGTATCCAACTATCTCTGTATTCTCCAAGCTAAGGTTACAGTGTGTCACTACACCAAAACTTTTTTATGGGTGCTAAGGATCCAAACTGAGGTCCTAATCTTTTTTTTTTTTTTTTTTTTAATGTGATTATCCACTAATCTATCTTTCCAGCCCCCAGATTTAAAAAAAAAGAATTAAAATTGTTCAGCTAAGAAAGGAGAGAAAATGGAATTTTAAACTGTTCAATATTGGTTGGGTATGGTAGTATACACTTTAAATCCTAGCACTAGGTGCAAAATCAGCCAGATCTCTGAGAGTTCAAGGACTGCCTGGTCTACATAGTGAAGAGTCAAAAGGGGGAGAAAAAGAGTGAAGGAGAAAAATGGGCAGGAAGCAAAGATAATTCATAGAAAGGAGTAGCAAATACAATAAATCCACTAATCACCTTGAATGTTGGTGACCTAAATGCATCAATTAGAAGACAGAGATTGTGAGAAACAGATAGACCGTGCTACTGTTAATCAAAAGGGCAGAGAGTAACTTGCTAAGGGAGTTTTAGTCAGAGACAATGTTAGAGCAAGAATGGTTGGTCATTATGAGAAAAAGGAGCACTATACAAACTTAAATAAGTTAGTTCTTGGAGAAGAGACAACAATCTTTCTATATATTTGAACACAGAGCATCAAGAATATTCAAGGTGGGCTGGAGAGATGGCTCAGTGGTTAAGAGCACTGACTGCTCTTCCAGAGGTCCTGAGTTCAATTCCCAGCAACTACATGGTGGCTCACAACCATCTGCACTAAGATCCGATGCCCTCTTCTGGTGTGTCTGAAGACAGCTACACAGTACTCATAAAATAAAATAAATCTTCTAAAAAACAAAATAAAACAAAACTAAAAAAACATTCAAGGCTAAAAGCTCAAGGAAAAGCCAAGCCCCCATTGTAGTTGGAGGCCTCAACACACCTCTAACAGGAATGGACAGATCCAGGAAGCTGGGGAAAGAGTGTTGAGAACTTAGTCAACAGTACCATCACGTGCCTGCTAACTGGCATCATTGACCACCTCATCTGTAAACGGTGCCATTCACATTCTTAGGTTTATGTGGTATGCTTGCCAAGTTGGAGCACACCCTGAGCCCTAAAACAAGTCTTCACCAATTTAAAAAACAGACATCACACAATGCCCACTTTTAGTCTGCACCAGAATTAAGCAGGAAGCCAAAAACAGCAAGTTTGAAAATTCCAAAATACTTGGAGGGTAAATGGCCCATTTCTATGAAGAACTTTCTACATTCTTCAAATAAATGAATAGAAAAATACAGTTTACCAAAATATGTGTGATGTTAATAAAAAACAGTGCTTAGAGGGAAATTTACAACATTGAATTATATTATTCAATAAAGATCTAAAACTCAATGATCTGAGGTTTTTACCTTAAGAAAGTAGAAAAATAGGAAACACACCTCCGGGATAAAGACAAACACTACCTCAGAGTAAAGGGCTGGAAAACAAGTTTCCAGGCAAATGGTCCCAAAAAACAGGCCGGAGTAGCCATTCTAATATCGGATAAAATTGACTTTCACCCAAAAGTCATCAAA
>CM052703.1:82779834-82841621 GCA_028551405.1 Uromys caudimaculatus | reverse complement strand
GAGAGGACTTTGGGCCTGAGGGTGCTAGTGGCCCCAGTAAAAGGGAATGTCAAGGTGGGAATATGGGAATGGGTGGGTGGGTAGGTGGGAGGAGGAATTCCCTCACAGAGGCAGGGAGGGGGAGGGGACACGGGGTTTCCAAAGAAAAGGGGAATCATCGGAAATGTAAATAAAGTATCAAAAATAAAGAAAAAAAAAAAAGAATAAAAAAAAAAAAAAAAGAAAGTAGAAAAATTATAGCAAATGAAATCTAGGACATTCTCAAAAAATAAATAGTTTTCTAAAGTAGTAAAAATCAATGAAATTGAAAATATGGAATCAGTAGAGAAAGATAACAAGGCCCAAATTTGGTGGTTCTTTTTTTTTTTGTTTTTTTTAAAATATTACTGAGTTGCACAGCCTTTAATCAGTCTGAGAAAGAAAAGACACCAATTACTAAAGTAGAAACTAAGGAATGGACATGAGTTCAAATCCTAGGGTCACAAATATCTAAAATAAATAATGTGAACAACTCTTATAACCACAGATGTGATAACCTGGATTGAAACAGCCCAACAACAACAACTTCTTCTTCTTCTTCTTCTTCCTCCTCCTCCTCCTCCTCCTCCTCTTCCTCCTCCTCCTTTTCCTCCTCCAGATTTATTTATTTTTATAAGTACATTGTAGCTGTCTTCATGCATGCCAGAAGAGGGCATCAGATCCCATTACAGATGGTTGTGAGCCACCATGTGGTTGCTAGGAATTGAACTCAGGACCTCTGGAACTCACTCTTAACTGTTGAGCCATCTCTTCAGCCCCCAATTTCTTTTTTCTTTTTCTTTCTTTTTTTTTTTTTTTGGTTTCTCTGTGTAGCCCTGGCTGTCCTGGAACTCACTCTGTAGACCAAGCTGGCCTAGAACTCAGAAATCTGCCTGCCTCTGCCTCCCGAGTGCTGGGATTAAAGGCGTGCACCACCACTGCCCGGTCCCCAATTTCTTAAAAGATATAATCTTCCAAAACTCTTATCAGAAGAAATAGACCTATGTCTCTTCAAGAGATCAAATCAATATTTAATAATCTCCAAAACAGAAAAAAGAAAACCTGTACCTAAACAGAGTCACTGGTGACTAATTAAAGGATAAATTTGGGAAGGAGTTGGGGGGGACATGGGAGGAGTCGGAGGGGGAGGAAGGCTAGTGCAAATGATATAAGTCTTATATATAAAATTCTAAGTAAATAAAAATATAAAATGTATAAATAAAAATATTAATATAAAATATAGGAATATAAAATTTTATCCAAAAAATTTATAAAAAGAATTGTGCATTGTGATATCTTCTTTAGTCATTGTGCTGGCTAATTTTGTGTCCACTTGACACAAATGAGAAAATACCTCTGTAGGTCAGGCTGAAGGCAAGCCTTCAGGGCATTTTCTTAATTAGTGATCACTGGGGTAGGCCCCACCTCCTTGTGGGTGGGGCCACTCTTCAGCTTGTGGTCCTGGGTTTTATTAGAGAGCAGGCTAAGCAAAGTTATGGAAAACCAGTAAGCAGCACAGCCTCTGCATCAGTTTCTGCCTCAAGGTTCCTGCCCTGTTTGAGTTCCTGTCCTGACTTCGTTCACTGATGGACTGTGATGTGGAAGTGTGAGTCAAATCAACCCTTTCCTCCTCAACTTGCTTTTGATCACGGTGTTTCATCACAGCAATAGTAACCCTAACTAAGACAAGGTGGTACCAGGATTCTGGGGTATTGCTGTGTGAGATCTGACCATATGATTTTGGGATGATTGTGGAAGGACTTTGGGACTTGGGGATGGAGAATCATTGAGTGTTTAAACTTTGATAGGCTGTTCTGTGGGAGCTTGGAAGAAAAGAACGTTAAGAAAAATGTAGAAGGTGGAGGCCTGGTTTGTGAAACTTCAGAGGGAAGTTTGAAAATCCTTTAATGACTCTATCAAGACAGTTTGCTAATTTAAGTTAAGAATCTGTGGTTCTGGTTAGCTCGAGTTGAATCAGCTGTGATTAAGAAGAGACCAGCATCATCAAGGTGAGGTCCTCTGGGAAGTGATTGCTCAGGGTCAGCAGACAGAAACTGTGTTCCAAGGGTGCCCAGGGTTGTACCTCCTGCTGGCAGCTGAACGTGGTCACATAGAGGTTAACCAGGTGGAACTGGCATGAAGGAGTGAGTCGTGGAGAGCAGCTGCGGCTTGGCACTGTATGGCCGAGCTAGAGTCCCTGAGGAGAAGGCAGGAGAGGCAAGTGCAGCCAGTTGCAGCAGAAGACTCTGGCATTTTGGTGATGCTGGTACATGGGAGAACCACCAAGAACAGCCACAGCGGTGGTGGAAAACCAGCCAGCGCACAAAAGACAAGTTGTCTGTACTGCAGAGGGGCAGAGCCAGAGAAGTGGCCCAAGCCTTTTAGAGAGGCCCAGAAGATGGTGACTGGATCCCAGACATTGGACATCCAGTTATTTATACAGTTGGAGTTTGGTCTTACTTTGTTCAGTTTGTGACTGTGCCCTGGTTCTTCCTTTTTGAAGTAAGAAAGTATTTAATTTATTTTTAATTTTACAGGAGCCCACAGTTGAGTGACTTTAAACTTTTAAAGAGATGTGGGAGTTGTACAAGGACTTTGGATTTTAAAAGAGAGTTTGGTATTTTAAAGAATCTTTGAACTTTTAAGTATTTGAATTTTTAAAGACTGTGGGACTTTTAAAAGTTGGAATATTTTTTATTGTGATGTCAATATTAACGTGTGATCTTGAGGATGAACAAGAAAGGAAAGGTTGTGGCTTACCACTGATATGTTTATGTGTCAAGATGACAAGGGGTTAGTTGTGCTGGCTAATTTTATGTCAACTTGACACAAGTTATAGTCATCCAAGAGAAGGAAACCTCAACTGAGAAAATGTTTCCATAAGATCAGGCTGTAGGACATTTTCTTTTCTTTCCTTTTCTTTCTTTTTTCTTTTTCTTTAAAGAATTATTTATATTATGTATGTGAGTACACTGTTGCTGTCTTCAGACACACCAGAAGAGGGCATCAGATCCCATTACAGATGGTTGTGAGCCACCATGTGGTTGCTGGGACTTGAACTCAGGACCTCTGGAAGAGCAGTCAGTGCTCTTACCTGCTGAGCCATCTCTCCAGCCCCTTTTCTTTCTTTTTAATAGTTGAAGAAAAGGTTTTTTTTATTGTAGATATGAGGAAGAGTACAGCCAGAGGCATCCGGAAGAGTCCAGAGCAGAGAGAGAAAGTAGAGTAAACATGACCAGTGGGCTGATGTGCCCCGGAGATGGGGAGGGTGAGAGTGGAAAAGAAGAAGGGAGACAGAGGAGAGCAAGGAAGAGGACCAAGAGGGCAAGTGCTGAGTGCCTGAAATGGAGGGATTGTCCAGGCTGAGAGGCTGGGGAAAGGGAAGCCCTTGGGCTGGAGAGGTTAAGTGGAGGAGGTGGGATGAGTGTGCCTGGAGGCCAACCTGTGCTTTGGTATGCTAATCGGCACCACAGTTAGCCATTTGTCCCAAGTTTCCTTTAGACCAAACAAAAAGCTCACCCAACTCTTTCTACCCAGGATCCTCCTCACCAGACCAGGCACATCAACAATAGCTCCTCTCCCTTGTTCTCATTGGCAGCCCCTGACAGTTCTTCCTTTGCAGCCTCACTAATCACCTGCTTACCATTCTCTTGCTTCCCCCAAGTCCCACCTGGGGAGGAAACCACCTGACCAGTTTCTCTTATGAACATTGATGTAAAAATACTCAATAAAACACTTACAAGCCAAATCCAGGAACACATCAAAAACATCATCCACCATGATCAAGTAGGCTTCATCCCAGGGATACGGGGATGGTTCAATATATGAAAATCCATCAATGTAATCCACCATACAAACTGAAAGAAAAAGGAATCACTTGATCATCACAGTAGATGAAGAAAAAGCCTTTGACGAAATCTAGCACCCCTTCATGTTAAAATCTTGAGAGAGATCAGGGATTCAAGGCACATGCCTAAACATAATAAAAGCAATATACAGCAAGCCAATAGCCAACATCAAATTAAATGGTGAGAAACTTAAAGCAATCTCACTAAAATCAGGGACAAGACATGGCTGCTCACTCTCTCCCTATCTATTCAACATAGAACTTGAAGGTTTAGCCGGAGCAATAAGACAACAAAAAGAGATCAAGGGGATACAAACTGGAAAGGAAGAAGTCAAAGTATCACTGTTTGTGGATGGTAGGATAGCACACATAAGTGACCCCAAAAATTCTACCAGAGAACTACAGCTGATAAACACCTTCAGCAAAGCAGCTGTATATAAAATTAACTTAAAAAACAAACAAACAAAAAACAAACAAACAAACAAAAAAAACAGGGCATTTTCTTAATTAGCAATTGATGGGGGAAGAGCACAGCCCATTGTAGGTGGTGCCATCTCTGGGCTGGTGGTCCTGGGTTCTATAAGAAAACAGGCTGAGCAAACCAGCAAGCAACACCTTTCCATGGCCTCTGCATGACTTTCCGGGTTCCTGCCCTGTGTGAGTTTCTGCCCTGACTTCCTTCAGTGATGGAAAAGTGTAAGCCAAACTTGATTTGGGTCCTGGTGTTTCATCATAGCAATAATCATCTCAACTCAGACAGTGGGGAACCCCCTGACAAGCTCCCCATGCGTCAGTAAATAACTTCCCATATATGCTTATGCAAGCAACTCTAATTAAACCAGAGGATGGACACACACACACACACACACACACACACACACACACACACACACACACACACCATGAAAGCCCAAGAGGTACTTGTTGGAATGAAGAATTTCCGTGGAAGAGGGAAGGTAGATAAGAGAGGTGATAGAGATTGAAAATAACTAAGAGTTTTTATAAGAACATGAAACTGTCAATAAGAAATAAAGATAATAAACACGGTTGGATATGTGTCTTTCACTAACTATTTTTATATACTTCTACTAAAGAGTTATACAAGGAGGCAGAGGGCTGAATGACATGGTTTGGAGGAATGAGAGTGGCTCCTGTCTTGTTTGTAGTGTCCTTCAAAGTCACCATGACTAATTTAGGAGAATATGGAGACTATCAATGAAACAGAAGGTAGAAGTAGAAGTGACTCGAGTCAGTATGTCAGGAAGCTAGGTGACTTCTGTGTTCTGCTGTGCTTTCGTCACAAGAGTTTTTAAACATCTTAATCAAGTTCTAAAGCTGCAGCTCAGCAACAAGATTCCGTCATAAGGTCCTCCTCCTCCTCCCTCCCCTTCACCTCTGAAGCAGGACATGCACAGGTAGTTGTAGATCTACAGTACGACAGATCATCACCTGTCTGTGCTCTGCAATGTCTGGGCCCAGAGAACACAAATGTGTCAGGTCTTTGTAATCATACTGTGCAGGGAGCTCTGTGCCAGGCACTATTCTGGGGTCTGTGGGTCAAATGTTGCTAATGCAAAATGACAGGTCAATAAATAAAAGGGTCAATTCAGAGTCCCCAGAGTCGTGTGCAAACCCCCACCCCAAGGGTGCTGCATTTTAACGTGTTTATTCTCCTCTGGTTTTCACAGATTATAGATGAAGAAGAGACCCAGTTTATGAGTAACTGTCCTGTGGCCGTCACTGAAAGCACCCCTCGGAGGAGGACACGGATCCAGGTGTTTTGGATAGCGCCACCCACAGGGACAGGCTGTGTGATTCTGAAGTAAGTGAGAATGGACTTTTCACCCACCTCTCTGCAGTTACCAAACACTTCCTGTGTGTCTGCAGGAAGAGGCGTGGCTTCCAGATCATCAGGCAATACTTCTCTTCCATTTTCTCCATTCTAAATGCGTCTCTGTCTTCATCCACTGTGATGAGTCCTCCAGTTACTTTCTGCATTCATAGAACAATATAATTCAACAGGGTGAATATAAGCCTGACTTCCCCATTTGGAATTTGACGATTTTTTTCTTAGGATCCCAAGGATCCCCGTTAATTAGCATCCTTAAACCGTGCTCTCGATGGATGCCCTGATGCCTCCATTTGCCCAGGCTCTTCCTTACAAGCCTATCTTCCCCTTCAGTTGGTAGATGCTTGTGTGATCCTCACCAGACCTTAGGCTGGATTTCTAGCACTTCGTACAGCTGTGATACCAGCAGTTAGTGGTAGACACAGGAGGATGCTCAAGGTTATCTTTGGCTACAGAGTAGGTCTGAGGACAGCTTGGACTACATGGGACCATGTCTCAAAATAAGATGTTATAATAAAAATGATCTGGGTGGATATGAGCGGCGTTATGGTCGGGGATGGTAGGCAGCTACAGAAACGACACCAGACCAAACAGTTCCACGTGGGGGGTTTATTTGAAGGGGGGGGCAAATTAGCAGTGAGAAGAGAAAGGGAAAAGAGAGAGGAAAAAGCGGAAGATCAGAGGGGTCTTCCATTTATATATGGAAAGTGACATAGTCACAGGTAAAGGTGGGCTGTGGGCCAAGTGGATTCTGGGAATATGGTGGCTGTTGCCTTGCAACAGGTGGACGGGTCGCGCTGTCGCCTGGGTGTGATGTCACCGGTTTGGTGGTCCTGATACCAACATACCTCCCTTCTTCTTATTATTTAAAAAAGGAGAAAAAAGGGAGGGGGGAAGCCGATGGTGAAAAGGGAATCAGGGCGCTGTGTCTCTTAAACTGCTTCCTGCTATGTAGGGGTGTTGTCAGTTTTGGGGGTAGCTAACTTTCACCATCAGGGTCCACCTGGTAAATGTTTGCATCAGGTTTCTCTGTGATCAGCGGCTGGTAATCCTGTAACAGGAACTGATTAATAGTTTGATTAGAAATTTTTTGCATTTGTCTTTGAAGGAATATAGAAACAAGATTGATGAGGCAGGGGACAAATAATAACACCAGAAAAAAGACTAGACTAGAAAAGGAGTTACAAAAGGGAGTATCCAGTTCCATATAGGGTTTTCGAAAATCCCAGAACTGGAGGTCTCACGTTCCCTGAAATTCCGTATGTCTGACTGTAGCTCCTGGATTTTATTTCTCACTATCCTGGATTGGTTGACGTAGAAACAGCATTCTTCTTGGAGGAACAGGCAAAGACCATCTTCTTTAGCTGTCAGGACATCTAGCCCCTGTCGGTTCTAAAGCACCACAGCTACCAAAGAATCGACCTGTTTCTGGTAGAGTCCAGTAACTGGATGACAACAGGAGAATGATGTTTAGCAACAGAGGGGTTCTGGACATCCCAAACTCGGGGGTCCACCTGAGAAGCTGGTAAAGGAAACAACATGTTAGTGTTAGTTGGTTGACTGGCTAGGAGAAGGAACAGAGGAACTGCTGGCGAGCTTGGGTTTAGGCGAATGGGTGGAGCAAAGGAAATAGAAGCTCCCAACTTAGCTAAAAGATCCCTTCCCAATAAGGGGACAGGACAGGTTGACACCACCAAAAAGGAATGGGTGAAGGGTACACCCCTAAAAATGCAACTTAGTGGTGGGGTCTGATGAGGGAGATAAGGTTGTCCTCCTACCCCGACAATAGGAAAACACGAAGGTGAAGTGGGTCCCCAAAACTCTGTCAGGACCGAGTAAGTGGCCCCAGTGTCCAAGAGAAAGGAGATGGGCCGCCCACATACCATGATAGCTACCCAGGGCTCCCTGTCGGTGATAGGCGTGGTCGGGTCAAGAGAGCTCGGGCCCCGTCAATCATCCATAGCCAAGCCTAGGAGGTTGGCTGAAGGGTTACCTGGGAGTGATGGCCCTCTGTTCCTCATCACATGAGGGCAGTCGACAGCCCAATGTTCCTTCTGATGGCACCTAGGACATGGTCCCCTTGGCTTGTTGGGGTTGGAGAAGGCCCTCTCCTAGTGACCTTGTTGACCACATTTATAGCAGGGGCCTGGTGGACTCTGAGCCTTAGAAGACCAGGAGTCCGGGTTAGCAACTGAGGCTGGTCAGACAGCCTTTGCCAGCATGTGGTATTTTTGTTTTTTGGCTTTCTCATCCCTCTCATGGTACACCTTGAAGGCCAGCGCCAAGACTTCTGCCTGTGGAGTCAGGGGCCCCTTCTCCAACTGCCTATGTTTAGCTTTTATGTCAGGGTAGCTCTGGGGAAAAAAACTAGGTCATCAGAAGTTGCTTACCTTCTGGGTTTTCAGGATCTAAATTAGTGTATTGCAGTAGAGCCTTTGTGAGGCGTTCTAAAAATTGGGATGGGTTCTCTTGTTTGTCCGGGACAATTTCTTGGAGTTTTTAAAAATTTACTGGCTTTAAGGCTACCTTTCTTAGGCCAGCCAGAAGGCGATGTAATACACCTGTCTCTGGCTAAGATATCACCTGCAGAATTGTAATTCCATCGAGATTCCTGGTCAGGCAATGCCTCAGATCCGATTGGATACATTGTATCTGTTTGGTGAATTTTATCTGCATGTGCTTTTGCTGCTTCCCAAACTCACTGCCTTCTTCAGGAAGTAAATTATTAGTAAGAATCATATGAACATCATGGAAAGTCAAGCTATAAGATTTGAGTGATGTACTGGAACTCCTTAATAAAGCTGGAAGAGTTAGAAGTATACAAACCCAGTCTTTGTTCTATTTGAGAAAGTTTACTCAGCAAGAACGGGACATGTACTCTGACCAGACCATCAGCTCCAGCCACTTCCCTTAGAGGAAGGACCGGTGCTGGGTCAGGTGTCTCTGGATAAGAAGGAATTGGGAGTTTGGCTGTGGCCTTAGAACTCATGATAGGAGGGGTGAAGGTCGGCGCCAATGCAGGGCGATTGGAGCGACCTGCAGCTGGCACAGAAGGAGGGGAGGAGTCTGGAGAGGTCGAGCTAGTAGGCCCTCGGGTAACCTGGTGAGAAGGAGAAACTGAGGCAGCAGTTTGGGTTTTAGGTGGTGCTGAAGGAGGTGCAGAAGCAGGTTTGCAGCAGAAGGGAGGAGGTTCGTTAGCTGGGTCTAGGGTTATGAAGTCACCTAGTGGCGGATGAATAGGTTTCATGGCTAAGAGAAGTTGGGATGGAGAACAAGCAGAACACATAGAGGGCTGAGAACGAAGATATATGAAAGCTTGGATATATGGAATTTCTTCCATTTACCGGACTGCTGGCAGTATATATGGAGATCTTTTTAAACGATCGCGTCTAACATGCCATTAGCTGGCCACTTGGAACTATTTTCTAAAGAGTACGAAATCCGGGCTGGGCAGTGGTGGCGCACGCCTTTAATCCCAGCACTTGGGAGGCAGAGGCAGGCGGATTTCTGAGTTCGAGGCCAGCCTGGTCTACAGAGTGAGTTCCAGGACAGCCAGGGCTACACAGAGAAACCCTGTTTCGAAAAACCAAAAAAAAAAAAAAGAGTACGAAATCCAAACCTTATTGTAGAGGTGTCTCAGTTTTGAGGGCCTCAAATCAGGCGTTAATTTAAGAGATTTGAAGTTTGCCAGGAGACATCCCAGTGGGGTGCCTGGAGGTACGTTTGAAGACCAATTAGTACTCACTGGGTGTTGGGGGATGTTACTGAACTATTCATGCCGGTGTCCCAGAGAATAAGTTCAGTAACCAGAAGTCAGCTAAGCTAGAAATTCAAGTCGTCATGAGAATTCTAGGAGCCGAGGCTGGCAATGTCCCAGAAATTGCCAGAAAGCAATTCAACTTAGTACTAGGATTTTTAATGGCTGGGGGGGGGGGGGGGGAGTATGAACTACTTTTGAGAGGGGAGGACACCCAAGGGCTAGGTCCTAACTCGCAGGTCAGCTAAGAGGTCAGTCATAGGGACTGGAGTAGTGAAACGCCATCCCCTCAGCCTAGAAAGAGTTGGCCAGACACTATCTGGGCAAAAAGGGTCCTTCCGCCAACTGGAGAAACTCCTTACCAATCAAAATGCTGGTGTGTGTTCGAGGACTGAGCAGTCAGATAGTAGGAGGTGTGGAACTGTTTGTTTGGTGTGGTGCCAGGTGGTGGAAGTTTGTGAGTCTGGTGGTGGGGGCGGGGTGGCGGTGGTGGGGTGGTAGCGGCAGTCCACATGATGTCAGTCCTCTAGGTGGCTCAAGGCGGCGACCCGGGCCCCGCCCGGACCCTGCAGCAACCTGTGTTGAAATTCCCTGAGTCTAGACGGCACTAATGTTATAATAAAAATGATCTGGGCGGATATGAGCGGCGTTATGATTGGTGGGGTTGGTCAGCGGCTCCAGAAACCACACCAGGCCAAACAGTTCCATGTGGGGGGTTTATTGGAAGGGGGGGGGGGCAAAGGTAGCAGCGAGAAGAGAAAGGGAAAAGAAAGAGAAAAAGAGGAAGATCAGAGGGGTCTTCCGTTTATATATGA
Source organism: Uromys caudimaculatus (assembly GCA_028551405.1). Taxonomy (NCBI): domain Eukaryota; kingdom Metazoa; phylum Chordata; class Mammalia; order Rodentia; family Muridae; genus Uromys; species Uromys caudimaculatus. The sequence goes on along the minus strand of CM052703.1, from coordinate 82,831,335 downwards.
AAAGTGATGTAGTCACAGGTAAAGGTGGGCTGTGGGCCAAGTGGATTCTGGGAATATGGTGGCTGTTGCCTTGGCAACAGGTGAGCAGGTCGCACTGTCAAATGGATGTGAAGTCACCGGTTTGGGGGTCCTGATGCCAACATAAGATATAGTTGCTCTTCACTGCCACTTCCCAGGCAGCCTCCTGAGCAGCCTCTGAGTGAATTATCACATGTGTGGGGGTGGGGGTTGGGGGGGTGAGGGAGTAGGGGGTAGTTTAACTACCCAGAATCATTTCCTTTAAAAGACAGCATTGTCTCAAAGCTGCGTCTCCAAACTTATGAACCACAAAGCAATATCTTGAGATATAAACAGATGGGGAAGAAGACAATTATCTCTGTGGTCAAATAAGTTTATTAGATGCCATATACTGGCTCTCCATCTTTCAGACGGATAACACATACTAGCATGGGTGAAAATCCTACGAAAAACAAACAAACAAACCTGTTTTGTCATTTCAGCGGCATGCCCAAACTTCCTGGAAAGACCCTTTTTCAACATTTTTTTCTTTCTCTTATGGCTCCAATTATTTGAGGTAGATTTAAAGGCCAATTTTGATTGGCGAGAATTTTAGGATTTCAAACAGAAACATGGTCAAGAGTAGTAGCAGGGCTCCAGTCCAAGCATCCAAGGCGGTCTTGCTTTTTGGCTCAGCATGGTGGCACATGCTTGTAATCGCAGCACTTAGAAAGTAGAGCCAGGAAAATCAGAAGTTCCAGGTCAGTTTCAGCTACATGGAGAGACCTAGGCCATCCTAGGCCACATACGGTGAGAAAGCCCGTCTTTTTTATGTGCAGGATTTTTTTCATAGGCTTTGACTTCCCCAGCTATGGAGCTGTCCCAAATGCTGCAAGGCCTTTTTTGTATATTTGCTTCATTTGCTAAATGCAGACCCAACTGTGATTGATCTAGACTGCCTCCAAGAGCTGCTGCTAATGGGGCCTCCATGACTTAAGCAGTAACTGGCCAGTGGGGGGGGGGGGGGAACCCACAGAGGTTTCTGGAAACACCTGCCCATTGTTAAATTCAGCCTCGTCTGTGTCTGGTCTTCCTTGGCTAATCTTTCCTCCCATTTCCTGACAAGTTTGCCACTTAGCACTTACTTAAATTGATGGTCTAAAGACTTAAATTGTAGCATTTTTTAAAATGAAATCTCCTTTATAAATCACCATACTAAGCATATGCTAGTTGAAATGTGGGCCTGGAAGAAAGAACCAGAGAACACTGAGAACAGAGACAATGCAAGCCCATGCTGCAGCTGGCTGCACAGCAGGAGACTCAGTTGCCAGCACTGGCTTTCAGCAGATCTTGAAAAGCAGGAGGGGGAGGGGGAAAGCTCAGGGATGTATATGGGTGGATGGGGGGTCAGGGGGGTGTAGAAGGCTTCAGGTCCACTCTGTTGCAAAATTGCCATGGGGAATCTGAAGGCAGTTTGACTGGAAGGGAAGCATCTAGTGTGGTTGAGGTGGATGGGTACTTTTGGCTTTTGTAGTTGGTCCTAAATTGAGAATAGGGGAGGTGACTGGGGGGGGGGGGGACCTGATAGTCACTGAGTAGTTCCTGAGGTGCTGGGGTTGAGGTGAGGTGTCATAGTCCCATGATTCTTGTCACATAACATGTTCCAAGATTCATGGTCCCATACCCAGATCCCTAATCCATTGTAGCCTGGTCAATCCATAGAGCCCAGAGCTCTAATGAATATAGCTAGAAAACAGCAGACCCCGTCACAGGTCTCTCTGTTCTCAAAGCTCTCATTTATCTGGCCCTCTTCCTTGGTTTACTTGGCTCTCTTGTTTTCACAAACCAGAGATATTTGATCTTCTGGTGGAATCCAGAAAGGCATCCCTTGTTTACGCACTGACAGTCCACATATGTGAATGTATGTTTCTCTGGTTTAACTATGGACATATGTGGCCATAGTTATTCATTCACTCCTTTGACAACTGGAACTGAGCTCTTCTTGGTTCACCCTTTTGGGATATCCAGGTGCTGGAGGCTTCCAGCCCTGCACCATCTCACAGGTCAAATGGGGAAGAGAAAGCAACCAGCCAATGTTTCTTATGTGCCAGGAGCTCAGCTGCATATCCAGCTCCCTGGCAGGCCTTGGCTAATTGATCTTCGCAACAGACTCACACTGGAGGAGGCAGGCTCCCTGGAGCAAGGCAGCTCTGGAGGCTTGGGAGGCTTTGCTCTTCCTTTCCCCTGAAGGAATTATATCTGAGTCCTTGTTCTTTGTTTAAAAACTTAAAATTCTACAGGTGAGATGTAAACATAGTCACACTGTAATATAGAAAATATATATTAGAATACAGAAAGAGTGAAAAATCCCTTCCCCACAACAATCCCAGCATTCCTCCAGGAAGGCAGCAATAGATATCAATTCTTTAAACTTTTCTGTGCTCATTTGTATTCGGAAGGCACATGGAGTACACATATGCCCTGAACTTGAATGGGTGTTCACTCAGTAGAACTTATTAAAAGTATGTCCATATCAGAATATAGATGCACAGTGGTATTTGATTCTTAAGCTACTCTACATAATCAGTGGTATGAATATGCTAATTACTCTCCAAGAAGTTCACGTTTAAGTTCACTTAAGGTCTTTTTCTTTTCCTGTTACAAGTAATGGTCCAGAGCAGACATCCGAGTACACATCTTTTTGAGCAAATACTCAAACTTCTATTGATAAATCACAGGACGATAAGCAATGCAAATTAATGGTTTCCACAGACACCCCCATATTGTCCTTAAAAGCCTGACAGACATGCTTGCTACCTGTGGGTGAAAGAGCCTATGTCCTTACCTACTTAACAGCCCCTGACATTACAAGCTTTAAGAGCCTTTCATGTGAGAGTTGAAATAATGTCACAGGTTAATTTTCTTGCTCCTGTTGTATCTGTTCTAATGTGTCTCCCCTGAGAAGAGCCAGGTCCTGTGCTTGTTCTTTTTTCTAACAATGTATCTTTTTTTTTAATGTTATGTTATAATTTTTTTAATGTTATGTTCTTTTTATTCATTTAATGTATATGAGTACACTGTAGCTAACTCCAGACATACTGGAAGAGGGCATCAGATTCCATTACAGATGGTTGTGAGCCACCATGTGGTTGCTGGGAATTGAACTCAGGACCTCTGGAAAAGCAGTCAGTGCTCTTAACCCCTGAGCCATCTCTCCAGCCCCAACAATGTATCTTTTAAAAGAGATTCTATATATTTACTTTCTTATTTTAAGTCATAGGTATGCTTTAAAAATACTTTTCTAAAGCCAGAGATCCTGGCACATTCCTGTAATCCTAGCATTTGTGAGCTAGAGGCAGAAGGATCAGAGAGTTCAAGGTTCTCCATGGTTATTTAGTAAAATCCAGCTTGGGCTACACAAGAGCCTGTCTGAAAAACAAATAAATGGACAAATGGATGAATGAATGAATGAATGAATGGATGGATGGATGGATGGATGGATGAATGACTACATAAACAAAATACATCTTTTTTTAAAAAGATTTAATTTATTATATATATATATGACAAGTACACTGTAGCTATCTTCAGACACACCAGAAGAGCAGTCAGTGCTCTTAACTGCTGAGCCATCTCTCCAGCCCCACAAAATACATCTTAATACATCAAAATACATCCTTATATATAGGGATACAGACATTTCAAAAATACATTATTATTTTATATTTAAATGATATATTTATAATTCATATTTAAAGTTGATCTTGCCGGGCGGTGGTGGCACACGCCTTTAATCCCAGCACTTGGAAGGCAGAGGCAGACGGATTTCTGAGTTCAAGGCCAACCTGGTCTACAGAGTGAGTTTCAGGACAGCCAGGGCTACACAGAGAAACCCTGTCTCAAAAAACCAAAAAAAAAAAAAAAAAAAAAAAAAAAAAAAAAGTTGATCTTTATATAGACTAGGCAATAATACTTTATTAAGAGTTTCAAACATTTGTCTCTGCTTTACTTTTAACTTTGTTCATTGGTGTTTTCTCATTCAAATGTTTGAAATTTAGGAATAGGGAGATGGCTTAGGAGGCACAGCGCTTACTGTGCAATTGTTAGGACCTGAATTTGCATCTCCAGCACCCACATAAAGGCTTCCTGGGCATGATAGCTCTCCAATAATTCTAGCACTCTGGAAGTAAAGACAGAGGCTCCCTGAATCAAGTGGGTAGTGAGACCAATTGAACAGACAAGTTCATTAAGAGACTCGACCTCAGTATAAAAGAGACCACGTACAACACCGGGTGCCAGCTCTGCCTTCACACACACACACACACACACACATACACACACACACATACATACACACATACACACACATACACACATACACACACACACATACACACACACATTTACACACTCACACACATACACACACATACATATATACACACACATACACACATACACACACATTTACACACTCACACACATACACACACATACACACACACACACACACGCGTACTTGCAAATATGCTTGTGACCCCACATGTGATTATGTTCTCTCTTTCTCTCTCTCTGTCTCTCTGTCTCTCTTTCCACATACATACAAATGAAAAAAAAAGTTGACTTTTTTTTTTAAATTTTAAAAATGCATCTGTGCTTTACCATAGGAATTTAAATGTTACATCTTAATCAAAAAATAACTTTTCTATTACTAAGGTTATAAATATGTTTTATATTTATATTCTTACAGATTTTTAAATAGGCTTAGACCTTTTATCACCCTAGAATTTAACTTTGTTAATGACATGGTATCAGTAGGCCAGAAAAGAAAATGCATGGCCTGCCTGGCTCATAATGAGGTGAAGAGGGCAGTGGCAGGAACTGTCTATGTGTGACAATGGGGTAGGGGCTCCGCTACCCCGCTCTGCAGGCACAGAGGGAGTTAGGGAAGGAGGAGATGATGTTCAAATCTGACAGAGCTGAGGCCTTTGTTAAGAGAAGCAACTAGCCTGAGGTAACTCCACAAAGACCCCAGCCTTATAGCCTTGTTTCCCTCTGGGTTCCCCCTTTGGCCTCCCCACACACATAATGGCCCTAGAGCCTTGAAAATCGTCCATACAGAGCATCGGTCCAAGGGCAGCCGGGGGATGGAAGGCTGGCAGCCTCTCGGGAGTAGCAACCCAGAGACAGCAAGCAGCACAGCTGGGAATCATCAGAAAGCAGGCTTTTTCATAAAATGGAGTTAGCCGCCCCCGCCCCACCCATTTGTTGATGAGTGTGTTTTCCCAGTGGATTGCTACTCCACGGAAAGCAGACAGTGTGCACACTTCTTCTCAGTCCAGCTGCTCTTTTTAGCTCTTCCTCCCTCCACAAGTCCTGCAGCATAATTTTGTTTTGGTGACAAGTCTTTGCTCCTTAATCTTCTAAGCATTCAAAATGTTCATGGTTATTCAAGCAGACTCATAATTCCAGGTAAATCGTAAAATAAGTGTGCTCCGTTCAGTAAAACCTGGTGTTGGCATGTTCAGTGATGCTACACTAAGTTAACAGTTCAATGTGGAGAGAGCCATCGTCCTTGCTATATGTTTTCTGGTCAAAACCAGAACCCTGCTTCTTCTCTAGGTCTTTTATCTCTTCATAGTCTTGTGGGTTTTCTTCATTGAAGTCATGCATTCTGAGCAGGCTTTTTCCCATGAATTGTGTTGCTTTTGTGAATGGAGTCTCTTACCTGGTTATACCTTCTGTAGTAGCTATTCCTGATTGTCAACTTGACTATATCTAGAGTGAACTACAACCCAGAATTAGAAGGCTCACCTGTGATCCAGCTCTTGGGGCTGGAAGACACAAGTTTCTGACCTGGATCTTGGCATGGAGGTCTTGAATAGTGGCCATGAAAAGCTTAGGCCCAGGCAAAGTAGCACACACCTTTAATCCCAGAAGACGGAGGCAAGGAGACCTCTGAATTCAAGGTCAGCCTGGGACAAAGCAAGTCCCAGATCCAGGCAAGATGGTACACACCTTTAATCTGGGCCACACCTTCAGCTGAAGACCTACATAAGGACATCGGAAGAAGGAAGATTGTCAATCTTCTTCACCTGCATGCCTTGTGGGACTAAGCAACTGCTAGATCCTTGGACTTTCATTCACAGCTGCTGCTGACCATTGTTGGGGAGTTGGGTACAGACTGTAAGTCATCAACAAATTCCCTTACTATATAGAGACTACCCATAAGTTCTGTGACTCTAGAGAACCCTGACTAAGACAAATTGGTACCAGCATAGTGGGATATTCCTGTGACAATCTGACTATGTTTTGGGGAGGACTGGGGAAGGACTTTGGAACTTTGGGCTAGAAGATCCATTCAGTGTTAAGAGCTCTGTGGGATGTTGTGTAGGAGCTTGGAAGATAATACTGAGAACAGTGCAGAAGATAAAGGTCTGGCTTGTGAAATTTCAGAGGGAAGATTAAAGACTCTTATCAGGGCTATTGGTAATTTTAATTGTGAAGATTCTGTAGTTTTGGTTAGCTGCGGCTGAAGAATCAGCTGTAATTAACAAAATACCAGTACTACTAAAGTGAAAACTTTGCATTACTGGGACTATTTATGCTGGTTAGCTGGAGCTAAGAAATTAGCTGTGATTAAGAAGAGACCAGCATCATTAAGGTGAAATCTTCTGGGAAGTGTTTTCTGAAAACACAGAGGTTGTGTTCCAGAGATAGCCAAGGTTGTACCTTGTGCTGTGGCTGGACTTGGTAATGTGTAGGAGTTACCCAGGTGGTACTGGTTTTGAAGGCATGAAGGGGTCACGAAGAGCAGCTGAGGCCTGGGCACTGTGAGAGGCCATGGAAGGCCATTGGTGAAGGTGCAGCCTCAGTTGCAGTTGATGGCCAGGACTGAAGGGGTCATGCAAAGGAGTTGAGGCTTGGCACCATGAAGAGAGCCTATGAGAGGCTGTTGGTGAAGCCTAGTTACAGCGGAAGACAGCAGTGTTTTGAAGATGTCAGTACCATGAGATGACCACCAAGAACAGCACCAGCAATGGAGTACAGGCATCTGGAGCCTAGAAGACAAGGTGTGTGCTACAAAGGGCAGGGCTGGAGAAGTGACCCAAGCCCTTGGAGGAGCCTAGAAGATCGTGAGTGGATTCCAGACATTGGACAGTTGGGAGTTTGATTTTGCTTTTGATTGTAACTGTGCCCTGGTATTTTTCCCTCTTGAAGGAGGAAAGTATTTTAGTGGAGCCCACAGTTAAGAGACTTTGAATTGTAAAAAAAAAACTTAGGATTTTAAAAGAGATTGTATATTTTAGAGGGATTGAAATTTCAATATTTAAGAATTTGCAAAGACGGTGGGACTTTTAAAGTTATTTAGATCTTGGGGATGAATAAGAAAATAAGGGTTGAGGCTTAATAGTGATGTGTTTGTGTGTGAAGTTGACAAGGGGTCAATTGTACTGGCTGGTTTTGTGTGTCAACTTGACACAAGCTGAAGTTATCACAGAGAAAGGAGCTTCAGGTGAGAAAATGCCTCCATGAGATCCAGCTGTAAGGCATTTTCTCAATTAGTGATCAAGGGGGGAGGGCCCCCCTTTTGGGTGGTGCCATCCTTGGGCTGGTAGTATTCGGTTCTATAAGAAACCAAGCTGAGCAAGCCAGGGGAAGCAAGCCAGTAACATCCCTTCACAGCCTCTGCATCAGCTCCTGCTTCCTGACCTGCTTGAGTTCCAGTCCTGATTTCCTTTGGTGATGAACAGCAATTGGAAGTGTAAGCTGAATAAACTCTTTCCTCCCCAACTTGCTTCTTGGTCATGATGTTTGTGCAGGAATAGAAACCCTGACTAAGACACCTTCTGATCACTCCTTGTGCAAACTGCCCTGAGTTTTCAACTTGGACAGTGCTGCATTCTCTCAGTAACTTTCATTCTTGGAGATTGGGTATGATTGGTCACGTTTGAGAACTCTAATAATGAATACTTATACATTCGGCTTCTTTTTAGGCTTTGATTTTAATGGGAATAAGCTGAATTTCATTTTAAAGTATTTTATTTGGTTAAAAAAAGTTTAAAGTTGATGTCATGAATAAAGTTTAGGAAGACTTTTTGTCTAGCTGGGCCAGTTTCCTTGCTTTTTGTGTTGAAGGTAGTATTTGCAAAGTCAATCACCCAGAACACCTGCCAGATACCCAAACTATATACCCGAAACTGAGAAAACCTCTGCTCAGAATATAAATAATGATCCTAACTTTCAAAACGCTTCTAGTCTAGTTGTGGTATAGATAAAAATATGTTTGCAAAAATTAGCAACCCCAAGATAAAATCAGGGATAAATTGAGCATGGTTAGAATTTAGAGAGAAGACCAGTGAGGACTAAGGAGAGCTTCTCAGAAATGTCAGCATTTAGATCTTGATGGCAGTGCTGAGCTTGGGACAGATGGATGGACAGGAAGAGGTTACTCCAGGTGAAAGGAGCACACAGTGTCCAAACCTCAATGGGAACCTGGAGGTGAGTACAGCTCTGAGAGGCAGTTAACAGACAGAGGTACTGATCAGGAGGTCTCTGGGGGCCCAAATCCATTACCAAATCAGAGATGTCATTCAATGTCAGCATGAAGAGACTGATTCAGGAGCATCGAGGGAACAATTAGCGGTTATTAACCCGTGAGGCTGTGCAGCGGGAGGTTTTATTAACGCTAACAAGGATGTTGAAGATCTAGCCACAGAGCTCCGGACAGACAAAAAAGGAAATGCACTAATAACAATGAAAGCTTCTGTTGGGGGTGGGGCTCAGTTGGAAGGGTGCTTGCCTAGCACACAGGAGGGCCTAGACTCCCATTCCCAGCTCTTGGGGACTCATGTTTATATCCCAGTATCTGTGAGGTGGAGGGTGGAGTTCAGGGTCATTCTCAGCTACAGAATGAGTTCTAGGTCAGCTTGGATTACATGAGACCCTGTTGAGGAGGGAAGAGGGTCTGGGAGGGAGGACTTGGGAGGGAGGAAGGGAAGGAAGGAAGGAAGGAAGGAAGGAAGGAAGGAAGGAAGGAAGGAAGGAAGGAAGGAAGGAAGGAAAGGAAGCTGCCACTTGTATTGCAGAGCCCTGAGGAGCATGCGTGCTGCCATGGCAGACTGATGTCCCTGGTTGGAGTCTGCCTGGATGCTCGCTCGGTTGGTGGTAAAGGCCAGGTCACAGCAATGGTGACTTTCTTCTTGGCAAACCTGATACTGTTTCCCCTTTTATATTTGCATACAGATTTCTGAATTAGCCTTGGTACTGCAGCAGCCTTCTCTAAAGCCTGCTTTTCCCATCCAGTGAATGCTCTAGCACTTCAGGTGCCATGGCACAGGCTGCTGCAAGGTATTACAGCCAAGTGGTGGATTAAAAGAAAAAGGAGGGGCAAGTGTTTGGATAGATGCTTCCAGACTCCCAGAAGGATGTCCTGTGCCTTCAACCTGACAAGTTTTGTATCTCGAGGTGGTCCTCTCTCTCTAAGCATTTATTAGCCTTGAGTAGAATTCCAGCCTGAAGCAAGGTGGACCAGATGAGGAGTCCAACTTTACAAAGCAATGATGACTAGAGCCAAGCAAGCACTGTCCTGGCTTACAAATACTTATTTCCTCTTTAAAGCAGCCTTGTGGTGTAGATGCTGAGGAGAAAGCTGAGGCCCAGGGAGGCTTGTCAAGGTCATAGTGTAGCCAACCATGGTTAGAAGCACTGAGGCTCTAGAGCTCTGATCTCACTCAGCATTGCACTTCAGTGCTTCAGACGGGAGCTGAGGGTCAGGCTGGAGGCTTTACAACTCATCCTGACATCACTGGGAGGCAGGCCTCGGAGTGGCGTGTGCAACTTTCTCCGTTGTCGCTTGCGTTACATCTACTGCCTTATCCACAGACACTTACTTCATCTTATTGTCCCAGGAACCTCTGACATGGTCACATAAGCTCCTTCCCCTCCGATCCTCCTTCGTCTTGATGTAAGACTTATTTAACAAACCCAACACGGCTCCCCGTCACCCTGCGACACAGTTCAAAATCTTGATCCTGCCATGTAAGGCCCCCCATCACCTCCAGTAGGGCTCTCAGTGAGCCCTGCTCTATAGCCTTTCTCCTCTGCTCATTGCTTTGGTAACATTTATTGAACACTTCCTGCATGCAGTCACTGGGGACAGGGGAGGGAGTCTTTGACCCAGAAGCAATCTATAAATAATATACACCAGGTGTACAGCCCTTCATCGGCAGTCCTGAGATCCCAAAGACTAAAATTCAAAAGATTTTTTTCTTTTTACTCATTTGAAGCCCAAACCTTCTCTGAACTAAGATGATTATTGTCTTTAGTGTGAATATGAGTTTTTGATTATGAGATATGGCCCAGACCTGTAGATACGGGATATACACCGTACTATCTTTCTGAAACCTGAAAATATTCTCAACTCCAAAATATATTTGGCCTCAAGGGTGCATGTGACCTTTTTCATACAATTCAGAGTGGGACCCTGGAAGCTTTGCCCCCCGGGTGCTCTGGAAGTGCGAGGAGACAGCCATGTGCTGGATCCCTGAGAAGGAGTAATTCGTTTTCTATGAGTGAAATAACCTAGTCTAAGCTGCAGCTGCAATAAGCTCTGAGAGCTCATTCGGTGTTCTGTGTGTCCAAAGAATGAAGTCAAAATTCCCTGACAACTTGTTCCAGCCACCTTTCAGTGCTAGGGATAGAACTCAGAGTCCAGCACACTAAGCATGTGCTCTACCACTGAGCTGCATCCAAGTCCTATTCCATCCATCTTTATAGCCTCATTTTAGACAGTGCCACCGTTCACACAGGACTATGAGGTTCACAAAGGCAGGCATCAATTCTGTTTTTCTTTGTGACTTTAAAAGATAAGCCACAACCCATGGGCCAAATCCAGCCCTTGTGTTCTCTCTCTCTCTCTCTCTCTCTCTCTCTCTCTCTCTCTCTCTCTCTCTCTCTCTCACACACACACACACACACACACACACACTCTTCTATTGGAACACAGCTATATTCTTCTATTTATATATATATTTTTAGGATGGCTTTCATAATCCAGCAGTAGAACAGAAAGCTGCATCGGCCTGGAGAGATGCTCAGTGGTTAAGAACACCAACTGCTCTTGTAGAAAGACACACCCACATGATGGTCACAACCATGTGTAACTCCAGTGCCCTCCAGGAGATCCAATGCCCTCTTCTGGCCTCTGTGAGCACTGGACACGCATGGTAACATGCGCATTAGACAGGGACCAGTCCATTTCTTCTACAAAGGGAAAAAATCAAGAGGTAGCCCAGGTAGGCAAGGTGTGCACCATGCAATCCCAGTGAGACATGCATGCTGGCTGTAATGGTGGTTACAGTCAGAGGAGGGCCAAAGAAATATGAAGGAACATGTAGAGGTGACTCTTGCTGTCTGTCTGTGCACATCTCCTCAATGCCTTTCAAATGTTGAAATCTGATCCCCCACCCCCGTGTGATAATAGGAGAGAGACTATGGGATGATTGGATCATAAGGTTGGAGCCACCGGTGAAAGGACCAGTGCCCTTGTGGAGGAGGCAAGAGAGCTTTCCTCTTCTCTGTATTTAATACTCCCTGCAAGGCTATAAAAAGTCAGCCATCTGTATCAGGAAGAGAATGCTTCCTGGACAGTGAATCTGCCAGTACCTTCATCTTGGCCTTCCCAGCATCTACAAATATATTTCTGATAAATTTTTTAGCCATTTAGTTGCTAATATTTTATAGTAGCAGCCCTAATGTTCTCTCTCCCCCCCCCCCGTGTGTATGAGAGAGAGAGAGAGAGAGAGACAGAGACAGAGACAGAGAGACAGAGAGACAGAGATAAAGAGAGACAGAGAGACGATGTATGTGTATGCTTGCACACACAAGAGTACAGGTGCTCACACAGACCAGAAAAGGGTTGGGTACCTCGTGCTTAGGCAGCTGTGAGCTACCACGTGAGTGAAGGGACTGGAGCACGAGTAGCCAGTGCTCTAACTGCTGAGTCATCTCTCTAGCTCCTGAGAACCTTTCTTCACAAAGCTCTGTAAGGACTTCACTAAATTGAGGCTGCATTCTGGATAATAAAGCAGCCAAGTCGTGTGGCCAGGACTTAAACCCACTACTACCAGACTCCTTATTAGCCACTAAGGGACACCAACTGAGGTGGCTTTCTTACCCCTTGTCACTTGATCTGTAAGAGTGAAGCAGAGTCGTTCTGAACCAAGAGGTGAGGAATTGCTTGTGAGGGAAGTTGACGTTTTCTAAATTCCATTTAGAAACATGGGGGGTCGGGGGGCTGGCAAGAGACAGGCTTGATGATGGGAGAAGGCGAGCATCAAAGAGGACTTAGCTAGTGTTCAGTACTTTGCAACTTCATAGGCCTCACCTTACCAACTAACTCTTATTATCTGAGAGAAAATAGCCTAGAAGCTCCATATGTGGTGGCAACCTGTGATCTGGACAGAACAGTGAATGGGGGCATCTGATGTGTCTGAAGTAAAGCTTGTCCCACAATTTCTCTGACAGTAGGTAGTGAGAAGAATCACAAGCTTGTTTATCATAAGGTAAGAGAGCTTCACTTGCAGGCTGTGACCTCACTAAAATGCCTGAGGAGCAAGTGGGGAGAGCCAGCTCTGGCTACTGTGGCAGCTTGTTGAAAGAGTGGTTGGGAACAGCAATGCCATGCCAATATACTTGGTTGAGAAAGACCTGGATCCACAGGACCAACCATCCAACAGGTGGAATGGCTGCTCGGAGTTCCTGGAAGGCCACGTGTGGCATGGCTCCAGGAGGACTGTCCATTGACAGCTTAGTTTCATGAGGCAGCTGGAAACCCAGGTGCAGGATCCAACCCTCGTGGGAGGAAGCTGGCAAACACAGAACAGGAAATGCTGGCTGCAGAAGACAGAGCGCCAATCACTGCAGCAAACTGAAACCCAGGTGGGAAATGGAAGCTGGAATCTCCAGGCAGAGCCAACACCATGCAGGTCCTGCAGGTCACTGCAGCAGGACAACCCACAGAAGCACCAAGAAGCCTATCCCATGTGTGCACCAGGACCCAGGTCTAAAGCGGAAGGATGGATCCAATCCTCTTCCTCTGATAACGAATAGTTGCTATTATATACTGTGATTCTGGTCAGGTGGGATCTAGCAAGGATGTTTTGACACTGTGAGCTTCCTAGTTGTTGGTAAAGTTAGATTAACATAATATAAAAGTAACTGTTTTAGGGCTGGAGAGATGGCTTGGTGGGTGTTTGCATCACAAGCATGAGGTCCTGAGTTTGGATCCCAGCACACATGTGAAAAGCCAGGGTGTTGACCTTGTATGTTTGTAACCTCGGTGTGCTGGGGACTAAGATAGCCTGGGTTTGCTGGCTGCCAGCCTAGCTCCAATTTCAGTGAGAGATCCTGTCTCAAAGGGATATGGTAGAAACTGATAGAGCAGGACAGCCGACTCCTTCTCTGGCCTCCAGGCACATGTACGCAGGTAATATACACCTGCATATACTTACGCACACACACACGCGCACTCGCGCGCGCGCGCACACACACACACACACACACACACACACACACACACTAATTTAAAGTAACCATTTTGAAGTTACTTCTTCAGTAAGATCTATTACATGTTCAATGTTGAAATCATTACAAACTTTATTCTGAAATATTCCCATCATTCCAAAGTCAAACCTTTTCCCATGGAGCAGATTCTCCACAGTCTCCTCTTCCCCCGGCCTAGGGCAGCTGCCTATCTGCATTCTGTCTCTGTGGGTAACTTCTTAATCTTTTACATAAGTGTCCCAGTTCATGGCCTGTTTTGTCTGGCTTTTTTCTCTTAGTGCAGTGGCTCTCAGCCTTCCTAATGCCGAGACCCTTTAATGTAGTTCTCCATGGTGTGGTGCCCCCAACCGTAACATGATTTCCATTGCTACCTCATAACTATAATTTTGCTATTGTTAATGAGTGGTAATATGTGTGTTTTTTAATAGTCTTAGGTGACCTCTATGAAAGGGTCATTTGACCACCAAAGAGGTCACAACCCATAGGTTGAGAATCGCTGGCTTAGTGTAATGTTCTGGGGGCTCACCCATGATGCTGTGTACATCAGTACAGGCAGGGTTATTCTTCAGCATTCGTGGGACATTGATTCCGGGACCCTTGGTAGGTACCATAGTATAAGGACACTCACAACTACTGTATAAAATGCTGCAGTGCTTACATTTAACCTCTATTAAATCCTCTCTAGATAGATAATATTTACTACAGTGTAAATTCTGTGTAACTTAACACTGCATTGTTTAGGAATAATGACAACAGGAAACAAACAGGTACACATTCAGGGTAGATGTAACGGGCATTCCATGTTCTTGATGCCTGGTTGGTTGAGTCTGTGGTGGTGAGAACTTTGCCTGTTCAACTCTTCCTTTATACACCTGAAGCACATTCTATGGTGTTCATATACCACATGGATTTATTCCTGCAGACAGTTTGACCTGAGATTATCAAGGCATACAAATTAGAGCATCAGCAAAGTGTCAGGTGGGGTCAGAAGTACACATATACACGATCAGCATGTTTTCCCACACCCAAGCTCAGCCTATCCCTAGGAAGGACAATCGTGTCTCTTAAACAAAATCGAGAAAGGGCCAGTCGGTTGTGTCCCTGTCATCATGCACGGCTCAGCACTGGGATACGTTCCAGGAATCACATGGTTTACATGCACATGGTTGCTACAGCATCCCTGTGGGAGGGGATCTTCCAGGCCTGCCAGATCCTGTGTGTGCCATTGTCTTCCATGATAGTAGAGTAAGTGTGAAAACAGCCTGGCACATTCTCCCTTGCGACCTTTCACTCTCATACGTGACCATAGTGTAACAAGCACACATCCAGACGTAGACCAAGACTGATGCTCACTGGACACCCACCGATGCTTAATAGGACAAGTTGAGATCTAAAGAAAACCCGCCTTCCTCTGCAGTGTGGATTCATTATTCTGTGGTGAATAACTAATACTGGAAATTAATATGGCAGCCGTTATTTTTAACCAGCTATTCCCCAAATAAAAGACAGAGACCTTTGGAGTTATAATACGCTTTCAAGCACTGGAGCTGGGCAGATATCGACCTCTAAGCTACTTTGTCTGCTTTCATGCCTTGAGTTCCAATGTATTTCGTGCCATGTTTGGTTTGTGCTGCTCCTGCTACATCAGGTTAGCCTTCGCGGCCACAAGCTCATAGTCCATACTGCCGCAGGGGGACTTCCTTCTTCCTCCTCTCAAGCCCCGCCTACCTTTCCTCTGCCCATCTGCAGGCTGTCAGTAACTTTTATTAACCAATCAGAGATCATTGGGGGGCAAGGTTTACACAACAAGCACTGATGTCCTGAGATTCTGGGGTCTTGGGGCAACCAGATCTTGGGATACAGAATTTAGCATTTGAATACGTAGCAACAGACCAGCCCCAACATTCCCCCAGCAACACTCACCAGTACTGTCAAGCACCAATAACATAAAATTGTTCGTGAATTTTTTGCCTCCCTCCAAGCTCGCTTGCCCCGGGGACTTCCTGATTTGGTGCTGGTGAAGAAATGAGACTCCTTAAAGAGCACCTCCTCTCTGTGATTAATTCGTGTGAGCTGACTTTACCTCGGCTTTTCTATGGGCATTTCCCTAGCAGCCAAGAAATCAGGGTAGGCAAATGCTCCTTTATGCCTTAGTTCTGTGCTATTCATAAATGAAAATCATTGTTAATTTAGAGTTCGACAGCTGTGGTGCATTGGTAAGTCCACGGCAGCTGTCATCAGGACGCCAGTTTCTTTTCCAAACAGATGTTTAATTTGACTTTAGTGCGCCTGCCAGTTTTTAGGCAAAAGAGAATGGGGGAGGGGCAGACACAGAAGTCATCATTATAGTCCTGATTTGGTTTCATTTCAGGACATAAATCGGAATGATTAACCATGACAGAAGAATTGCTCTAATTACAGTTTTGGGTTCAGAACCAGTTAGCTGTCATCTCCTGCACGGACCAGAGTCCAGCTTTCATTTTCTTTAATTTTTTTTTTTTTTTTTTTTTTTTTTTAAGTGAGAGGCCGTTTTGTGGTAATTGCATTCAGGCTCTGAATCTTCCCAGCTTTTTAGCAAAGGATCTCAAAATGCAGGGAAACTCAGGGCATGGGGAAGGAGGAGCAAGGCCCCAGATGAAGATGACAGGACTGGTCCTGTCTCCTGGCTCCTGAGTCAGGACACTGAGGAGAGTGGACAGCGCTCTCGGAGCCGCAGCCGGGCTCCACATCCACGTCCGCCGATCACGCTCACGTGGTCAGGCAGCTGGCTTTGTGCATGTTTGCAGTATGCAAATTGTCCTCTGTGTATAAAATTCAGCACATCTGTGGCTCCATGTAGAAACTTGGGGAGTGAGGACCCACTCGGTCAGTCTGCTGTCTCAGTCCACACCAGCTCCTAGGTCTGTTTTCCTTACCTTTGCTTTTGTGTGTTTGACTTTTGGTAGCCTCACTTAGATTTGGCTTTCATTCTTTGGTATTTATAATGTCCCATCAGCAGTTTATGGTCCCTCGTGGACCATGCCTCTCTCATGAGGACTTTAGAGACTCTGGTTTCTAAAAGGGCAACAATATACTACTTCATATTGTACTTGCTTCTTTGGACATTGAAATAGAGGATTCACCTTAGCATCATCAGTCAAGAACTTGATCTGTGTTGTACTGAAGATATTTCCAGCTCACATGGTTACTATTGATTGTCAACTTGACACGATCAAGAGTCATCTAAACAACATATCTGTTTGGGAAAACTGAGGATGGGAGACCTAACTTAAGTATAAGTGGCAACAACCCATGGGCTGGAGCCCAAAACTGAATAAAAAGGAGAAAGCAAGCTATGCACTTAGCATTCATCTCTCTGCTTTCTGAGTGTAGAAAAATTGTGAACAGCGCCCTCACGCTCCTGCCAGCGTTCCCCTCCCCCACTCCTGTCATGGTGGACTATGTCCTTGAACTGTGAACCTTCCTCCCCATACGGCTTTTGTTGTGTTTGTTTGTTTGTTTGTTTGTTTGGGGCACAACAATGAGAAAAGTACTAACACACCACCCCAAAGCACTTGCAGCAGACATCTTGGATCCCAGCTCTGAAGTCATGAAGTCTGACTGAGAGATGATGTACCGAATCACTCGACTAATAGAGACAGCAGAGGGTACTCAGGGCAGAAGCAAGGACACAGAAAATCTGACCCCTGAAAGTCTGGCTCCTCTGATTTTTGAATGGAAAGCGAAGGTTTTTCATTAGGAATTAATTCCTCCATGACTGCAGAAAGACCAGGCTTCCCCTAGGTTGACTTCCAAAGCATTCTAGAGGAACCTCTGAGAAGTCATAGCCCAGAGCAAGAACTATGGACTACTGTTATCTAGCTCAGCCATGCACCTCGGTGCTGCTTTCTCTGCCTCTTCTGCAGGTTTAAACTCAACTTAATGCCATCCCTTAATACCTGAACAATTAAGACCAAATGCCAGTGGCCAAGGGGATGGATATCATTGGAAACCCAGAGCACTCGCTGGAGAACCCACCTGTATACCTACCATAGGCTTGGCTGCTGTTGGGACCCACCCTCATCCCCAGGGGATCCCTTTCCTTAGTTCCCTTCCTGACTCAAACTTTTTAGGCATTGAACTCAGTGGATAATCTTCCTTCCCCAAAGAATGTCCCTGTTCAAGTCCCACTTCCCCCTGTTGCAGACCATTTTCCTTAGTCTATTTACTCTGTTATACTATTTAGTTCTTTACTTTAAAATGTGAGCTTCCAAAACTAAGACGAAACCCTGCCTCCACTTCCTGCTGATACCAGGGAATCATTTTATTTTCTAAAAAATGTTACTATCGCCTGGTAGTGGTGGTGCACACCTTTAATCCCAGCACTCAGGAGGCAGAGGCAGGCGGATTTCTGAGTTCGAGGCCAGCCTGGTCTATAGAGTGAGATCCAGGACAGCCAGGGCTACACAGAGAAACCCTGTCTGGAAAAACAAAGCAAAACAAACAAAAAAACCAATGTTACCAGCATACATTAATTGTACAAACTAGTGGGGTCCCGTCTGATATTTCCATAAATGCACATAGCATTTGTTTATCAAATCTGGCCTCCCTTTCTTCTCCTCCCCCACCCCACACACCCTTCTCAATGTGTAACAATCATCATGCTGTTCTTAAGTTTGTTACCTTCCACTTATCGTTCTTGTCTTTCCATGTCTCTCGGCATAACGCTCTCTATTTCTACCCACTTTGCTGCAAATGATGAGATTTCATTCTTCTTTATTCCCGAATAATACTTCATTGTGATTCTATGCACTCCCTGCGTCCATTCATCTGTCGCTGGCCACTTGGGCTGATTCTATAACTTAGCTAGTGTGAGCAGTGCTGTAGTAACAAAGACTGCCCAGGAGTAGGGTAGCTGTGTCATATGGTGGTTATAGTTCAGTGCTTGGGCACCCTCCATGCTGTTCATCACAGTAGCCACACTGATCTGTGTGCTACATAAGGCTTCGCTCTGTCCACGTCCCCTTTTTACATAATATCCACTCTGGACTTACATAGTCTCTCATCGTAGCATCTGCTGCTGTTTACTTTTGTTTTACATTTTTTTCATTTATTATTTGTGTGTGCATACATGCATGGGGGAGAGGGTATCAGATTAGGTATGGAGGTCCAAAGACATGCGTGAGTCTATCCTCCTCTTCCAGCCATGTAGGTCCCAAGGATTGAACTCAGGCTGTCAGGATTGGCAGCAGTCACCTTTGCCTGCTGAGTCATCTCACTGGCCTTGGTTTTGTTTTTGTTTTTGTTAAAGATGAGTCTTAAAAGTCACCAGCAGACCTCAACTTTGTAGTCCCTCTGCCTCCGCCTCCCTAGTATCTGGGATTACAGCACATACCCGCCTTAGTCTCTTTCTAATTGTGATTTGTATTTCCCCAACGGTTAGCAATATTAAGCAGGTTTTCATGTATTTACTGGTCATTTTTATTTATTCTTTCGGGAAATATCTAGTCAGATTATTTGTCCATTTTTAACCAGACTACCTATCTTTTGTTATTTTTTTTAAGGTTCCTTTTATGTTCAGGATATTAACCTTGCTACCACTGATAGTTAGCAAATACCTTCTTCCATCCTGGAGCTCTCTCTGTCTCTGTCTCTCTCTGCCAATCGTGCGACTTGCTACACAGAAGTAGTCCTGCCAACATGTGTTGCTGCTTCCTTTGCTTTGTGGGCCCTATCCATGAAACCATTGCCTGATCCCATATAGTGAAGTACACCTCCCCACCCCCCCAGGTTAACACCCATCATCTTCAAGTTTCAAGTATGTTTACATCCATTATCTTCAAGAAGCTAAGTTAGCTTGGCATTTGACCTCGGGTTTTAAGTCTTGTATCTAAGTCACTGCTCCACTTTGAGTTGATTTTTCCACAAGTAAGAGACAGAGGTCAAGACTGGGTCATCTGCTGGGGGTGGGGTAGTTGGGTCTCCCAGGAACATTTACTCATAAGACTGCCTTTCCTCCTCTGTTTGTGTGTGTGTGTGTGTGTGTGTGAGAGAGAGAGAGAGAGAGAGAGAGAGAGAGAGAGAGAGAGAGAGGAGCGAGCTTGCCTCTGAAGGCAATCAGTTGGCATCAGGTGCTTAGGTCTGTTTTGAGGCCCCGTTCTGCTCTACTGGTCATGCTATGTTTGTTTGTGTCAGTATCTTTCTTGACATTAGGTCTTGTAGTACCTCCACCTTTATTCTTTTTGCTCAAGATTGCTTTGGCTTTTTTGACATCTTTTGTGTTTCTTTAGAAATTTTAGGATTGTTTTGTCCAGATCTGTGAAGAATACCATTGATTTTTTTTAAAAGAAGATTTATTTTATTTTTAATTATCTGTACATGTGTGTGCCTGAGGGATATGATGTGTCCACAGGAGTGCAGGTGCCCATGGAGGCCAGAAGAGGGCATCAGATAGATCTCCTGGAGCAGTTACAGGCAGTTGTGAGCCACCCAACCTGGGTGCTGGCAATCAAATGTGGGTTCTCCCTCTGCAAGAGCAGAATGAACTCTTAACAGCATCTGACTGTGATTCGTGATTTGGGGCACATAGCATACCGTGGAGAAGTCAAAGAGCCTGCCTCTGTGGGCCATATAAGGAGTGAGACTGGAGAAGTTCAGGCAGATAAGGTGCAGACAGCAGCGGGTTCAGGGTGCTCACTGTGTGGCTGCTCCTACAGTGAGAATGGAGGCCACCATCAGAGGACAATGAGAGTACTGGTGATAATAGCTTTGCTACTAGAAAGGTCTTCTGGTACTGACAGTCCTTGCAGTGCTGAGGAGTCAGAAGTGCTTAACCTCTGGCAGTTTAACTTGTGAGCCCAGACTCTGCATAGTGAGAGGCAGCCACAGAAACTGCAGCCCCCAGTTGGGATTCCCTCCCAGTCCTGAGGCAGCATGTGGTCAGACAAGGTGCAGGGCTGGCAGTGCTCAGAACTGTGTAGGTGGGTGGTAGCAGGAACTGAGTTGTCTATCAGCCAGGAACAGTGTACAGCTGGAAATTGTGGCCGAGACCTGGCAAGTCCCTCTTGGCCCTCTTTGGTGCACACCCACAAGCAGGAAGATAGCTGAAGTCAGGGCTTTTCTCCTCCCGGCTCTTTCATCTGTAACTCAGGCCCAGGAGCAAAGCAACAGCCAGAACCACAGAGTGATTTAAGACTCTGGGTAGGACCCTATGAGAGGGCATGGGCTCTGGTGCTAACAGGAACCATGTGGATGCATGCCTTTGCTTCTGGCTTGGCTGGCCATACATACCCTTAGTTTCAGAGGGCAAGAGGCCCAATCTTCTGTGTCTTGAGGATATCACTCTTCATTCCCCTCTGTTGCAAAACCCAGTCCCAAGGCACACTGCGGGGGTAGGTAGTAATCATTTTTCCCGACTGATGTGTGTGTGCAAGGCAGCTTCAGCCTACAGGTCAGTGCAGTGAAATCCTATGGGCTCCCAGACAGGGGAATATTCAGGGACTACTGACCTGAAAGCAGCTCACATTCAGTGAGTGGCTTCCTTCTCATAATGGGTCCTGGCTACAACACCACAGAGGCTCAGTGGGGGATGTTCTGAGATCCTTTTCCAAAGCCAGGTTCACATGAGCTGCAAGCTTATTATGCTCCTGTGGCCTCACAGCTGCTGGGATTGCCACTGTCCATGTAGCTGCAGTTTCTGAGCTTTCGTTCACCCTTTCTTCTATAAAGAGTTGTGTTCCCTTCTGTTTGTCATGGAGCCAAACCCCTGAGTGTTCTTCCTCCCTGGTCTTTGAAGCTTACAAGAATCCTATCTCTCATCTCCTTGTTTCTAGTGTTTCCCTCCTTTCTGGTCACTCCTCTTAGACTGAGGTGGTTCCCCTGTTACTTTGATCTTTCTTTGTGGATGAGGCAGGGAGTTCTGGGTGCTTCTAGTCAACCACCTTGAATTGTCCCAGACACTTGAAATTCCCGGTGTCTCAAATTATCCCCCTGTC
This sequence comes from Uromys caudimaculatus, assembly GCA_028551405.1. Taxonomy (NCBI): domain Eukaryota; kingdom Metazoa; phylum Chordata; class Mammalia; order Rodentia; family Muridae; genus Uromys; species Uromys caudimaculatus. The sequence goes on along the minus strand of CM052703.1, from coordinate 82,809,799 downwards.
AAACAGGATAATGGCAGTAGCTGCCTTAGGAGTTGTTACCAGGATCAGATAAGTTCTTGTAAATAAATATTATCTGATAGAAGCCAGACACAAGGCCACGCCTCTGATTATTGCCATTGTGGTGATTGTTCTATATCTGAAATAAGACAAAGATTATCGTCATCTCTGAAGATAAAGACCTACTTGTTTTGGTTTCTGGCATAAGTCTACATTGTGGGGTGGTTGTGGAATTACAGAGTCTAGGTAAGGAAGGGCTGGGACTGTAGCTCACTTAATAAAGGGCTTGCCCTGCATGCAGTAAGCTCTAGGTATAGTCCTCAGCATTGCTTGGCTATGATGGTATATACCCATTGTTATGGGATCCTACCAGAGATGACCACTCAGACACAGTTTATAGCCAATTGAAAGTCTATTTCAGCTGGCTGGGACTACACCCAGGCATTCATAACCTAAGCATGGCCCTGAGTGTCCAGACCATGGGGCACTGGAAAGCAGAAACCACATCCTGGCATCTCACTCTTGGCAGCTGCATGGGGCTGGGGGAGGTTGGGGGCTTCGAATAAACAAGCAATTTGGCAAACGCTAAGATAAGTGATTATCTGGAAGGGGCATTCAGTGCAAGCAAGTAATTTAATAGAAGCTAAGTTAGCTAGGCATCTTGACCTCAGGATTTTACGATAGAGTTGGGTAGTTTTCCATGACATTCTCCATCAAAGAGATCAAATTCTAGTTCAACCTGAAATGGCCTCAGCTAGAATACAAGATGGAGAGACTTCTGCCCTGTCTTGCAATATCATAATCCCAGGCCTTGGGAGACTAGAGGCAGGAACATTACAAGTTCAAGGCTAGTATGAGTTATAAAGAGAATTCAGAGCCAACGTGAGCTACATAGCAAGATGCTGTTTCCTAAAAACAAAACCAAGAAGTTACACTTCGATCTCACTCACCTGGCCTCCATTCCTGTTTTCTCCTTGCCAGCTGCCATAGAGGATATGAACTATGCTGCCCAAGTTTGCTTTCTGTTGCTGTGATAAAACACTGACCACAGCCAACTTTGGGAAGGAAAGGGTTTATTTCAGCTTTACAGTTACAGCCAGGACAGATCAAGGCAGAAGTCATGAAGGAACAAAGCTGCTTTCTGGCTTGCTCTCATGACCTGCTCGGGTACCTTTTTATGTAACGCAAGGCCACCATGTCAGGGGTGGCCTTGCCCATGGTGAGCTGGTCCCCTACACACATCAAGCATTAATTTTTTAAAAAGCCCCACAGACATGTCTACAGGTCAATCTGATGGGGGTAATTCCTCAGTTGGGATTTTTCTTCCTAGGTGACTCTAATTTGGGTTAATTTGACAAACTAACCAAAACAGGTGTTATGAAAAACATAAAATAATAATGCTAATCTTAAAAAAAAAAGTCAATAGCAGAGAAAGTAAATGCTAAACTATTAACATGGAAACAAGAAGAAAACCAAGCAATTATACACAGCTCTGTTCTCATTCAACCTTTTCAAGAGCAGTGTTTTACAGCCTGCTGTACAGAACGGGAAACCATAGGTCACCAGTCATATGCCAATCAAAAAAGAACAGCTAGTTGAAAAGTTTGTTATGTGGCAGAGTGTCTATGTGGTCTCAAACCTGCCTTCTTCCTACGTCACTTTGCTAGACCAAGCTAGTGACTTTTAAATGCTTTGAAACTACAAAATGAAAAATGGAGATTTTTCAAATGGTAAAGTCTAGATGATACCTGGAATGGGACAAACCCAAATTTTAATCATGTGCCACCTGGTAGGATACCTATCTCTTCTAGAATATTCTCACTAATGATGCATAAACTGAATGTAGTTTTAAAGAAACACTGGGCTAGCATGACATTTTGCAGAATAAGCAGCATGTTATGCAAAGTTTCCTTCAGAAAAGCCCAGGACAAACATAGGGGCTGATGTCAACTAGAGAAGCATAGAGACAAAATCCCAGGCAGCCTTGGCTGTGGCATCATTCCCTGGGTGGGATGCCTTGGGTTCAACAGAACAGCTGTGGAAACTTGAATAGGTGTGAGGATTACATGAACCGTGTTAACTGTCTAAATCTAATAGTTTTATTTTAGAGGGATGTAGGAGATCACCTTTACTTGGAAAAAATACATATGACTGTGGATCAAGTATTTGCCTGGCATGCATGAAGCCCTGGGTTTGAGCCCTGGCACCACACAAACTGAGTGTGGTGGGCACCCTATAATCTCAGCCCTAGGGAGATGGGAAGATAGGATCAAGACCTTAAGGTCATCCTTGGTTACATGATGATTCTGAGGCCAGTTTGGGCTACATAAGGTCCAGAAAGAAAGGAGAGGAGGAAGGGAAGGGGAAGGAAGACTGGACTTGAGAAGATCATGCAGCATGTCCACCACTAACTCCTAAGTGCTTCAGCATGGGGGAGGGCCTTCTTTATTCTACCCTTGCTCTTGAAGGTTTGTCTTAAGGTTTCAACCTTAAAGATCTGCTAACATCTGCATGAGAAGACATTGGGTTGTGAAGAAGGAAAGAAGGATCGGCTGGGTCTGAGGGACCATGCTAAGTTCATTGGTTTCTTCCCACGGTACAGACTCAAAGCACCTCATCTTGTGCCAGGCACCACTAGACACTAGGATGCTGATCAATGTGGGATACAGCCCTGATCTCACAGAGTACTGGGAGAACAGCGGGAAAGCAACCCCGAAGGGGCAGAAGCACAGAGTGGGGCTGTGCGGACACACACAGGATGAATGGGGAAGAAAGTCCAGAGGACACACTTCTGAGGGGTAAAAACAGCAACAACAAGGGAAATGGAGTGTGGGGTTGGCCTCAGACCAGAGAAAGCAAGGGCCATTGGAGGATCTGCATGGAAGTCACAAATGTGGAGCAGGGAGGAGTGGGGGTGGCCTGGCACAGGTAGTGAGTGCCGAGGGATTTGGCCAGGAGTGGGTCGTTTTTATTCTGTTTTGATTTGTTTACTTTCCTTTCCTCCCCTCTCCCTATCTCTTCCTTTGCCAGAAAACCCCTTCTCTGAGAGCTCAGCAGGATGCCAGTTAAAACATTTAGTGCCAGTAATAGTAATGGCTAAAATGTATGCCTGTCAGGTGGATTTCTGAGTTCGAGGCCAGCCTGGTCTATAGAGTGAGTTCCAGGACAGTCAGGGCTACACAGAGAAACCCTGTCTCGAAAAAAACCAAAAAACAAACCAAAAAAAAAAAAAATGTATGCCAGTGGTCCAATAATGAAAATACTATTGGGCTGATGAGAGGGCTCAGCACATGAGGGACCTGCCATCAAGGCTGAGGACATGAGCTCTATTCCTAAAAGCAGATGGTGGAAAGAGAGAACTGGCTTGTTCCTACTAGTTGCCCTCTGACCTCCACAAGTATTCCATAACATGCCTGTACCTGCTCATGTACATATGCTCATGTGTACGCAATATATTTTTTTTAAATACTGTCATTTTCTCATACACACTGAAGAGGAAACTGAGGCACACTTATTTATCTACCATCACGTGACTCATCAGTAGCAGAGCTGGGATTTTGAACTCTGTAGCCAAAGGCTTTGTCTGCCACCATGCCTGGGTGTATCTTTAATGTGGCTGACTTCACAAGAAGATTGACTCACGAGTTCTCCAACCTCAAAAGCAATATGGCGGGTGTTGGTAAGCTGCAGGTGCATCTGCCATGCAGACTGCCTCACTTCAGCCCATTCTTGTTGTTGTCAGTGACTGCTCTGTCCTCTGATATGTGAGACTTGACTGTGCGTGCGTGCGTGCGTGTGTGTGTGTGTGCGCGTGCGCGTGTGTGTGCGTGTGTGTGTGTGTGTGTGTGTGTGTGTGTGCGTGTGCGTGTGCATGTGTGCGTGTGCGTGTGTGTGTAAAGAAACTTGAACAGGCTGGGGATTTGCCCATGATTGGCTGTTGATGTGACAGCTTATGGTGTGGAGGACTTGAAAGCAACAAAGCATCAAATGAAAAAGGAACAGACCAAAGAAACAATACAAAGTTAGGTCAAGGGGCAAAGTTCAGAATGGAAACCAAAATCAAAAGTACAAAAGGCTCTCTTAAATATGGCATCCCCACAGGGCTGGAAGGAAGGGCAACAAAATTTTCACCAATCTGTACTGTCTCATTGCTCCAGAGGGCTCAGGTGAGCATTTGGCAAACATTTAGTGAGTATCTACTATGTGCCAGGCTTGAGCCAAGTATGGGAAATGGAAAACAAAGACTAGGTCAGAATGTGGATATTCACCTGACAACTTGAAATACCACACTCATTTTGACATCAGCCTCTGGAAGAGCCCGGAAGAAACAGTTGAGTTACCAGCTGGGGACAGCGGAGGGAGAGAGCTGAGTTCCTCCCCAGGGTCCCTGCCTAGATTCCCTCCAAGGCAGCAATTTGTGCAGAGCCCAAGAATGGAATCATTCCTCCATAGCCAGGGAAAGTCCCCCTTTCCACAGGTCTCTGACAGTCCCTGAAGAGCCAGATGCTCGCAAGTTGTTCAGAGGGGCCTGGAAACAAAGTTGGTACCTTGCAAGTGGACTCTGGATTTGACAGGTGAAGGTCGTCAGGCTGGACTCTACTCAGTATGAGGCGCTTTTCATACTGGGCCACTTAACTCGGTCACACAGGGCTTTCTGCCCCCCCCCCCCCCCCAGCTGTTCCCTAATGGTTAGCATCACAATCATGATGGAGGAATAAAGGTGATGGAATTTGAACAGAAGCAAAAAGACAGAGTAGAAAATCTAGGACAAACCAGGCTTATCTCTACTTGGCCAAGCTTTGATGTATTTTCTTTCAGATGGGCAGAATTCTCTGGGGACAGCAGTTTGCTGTCTTCGCCCTGATGCTTTTGCCTAGTGGCTTCAGTTTGAGAGTCTCTTGTCACTCAGGAGACAGGGGAAAGAGGGTCAGATAGGTCAGACTCCCTGGGCTCCAGATCCACTACACGTCTTCACAGATAGATGCAGATGGCTTTGACCCGTGTCTCTGCCTCGGCTTTTTTTGTTTACAGCAGCAGAAGGAGGTACTGGTTGGTGAGATGCTGCATGCTTGTAACACCAGCACTGATAGTTTCTGTTAAACTGTCTGATAATGATGCTGATCGTGTGAGCTGTAAGACCCACCGGTAGACTCCAACTACCGGCCAGGGTAGTATGTAGAGGTGAGCAAGAGAAATCCTGAACCTCTTCAGAGTTCAGCTAACTCTCTAGTTTTGCAGATTAGATATAAGTCCATGAGAAATTAAAGGAAGAGGAACAGATAACACCTTCCAAGCCCCTGCCTCATGCTAGGCCATTTCTACATAAGCTCAGCCTATGAGTGCCCACAAGAGTATCATAAAGAAGACATTGAGTCTAATTTGAAGGGAAGGGCGGGGAACAGATTCCAGAAGATCATTCACCTCCTACAGAGCCAGGATCAAACTCAATCTGCCTGACCACAAAGGTCTATCATATCTTGTCTACTACTTTTCTTTCATAGCATTGATAAAAATGAGTAATAAATTAATTAGGATTAGAACTTAGACTTTTCATACCTCAGTCTGTGTGTGTACATATTTAGCTCTCTTCTGCCTGTCATTCCACACATGTATCCACCCATCCAATTCTGTTACACTATATCGTTGTAAAATATGATTGTTAACTTAAGCAAATATTTCAGTTGATAAGCCAACTTTGGGGGGTAAATTTTAATGTTCTGTTTTCATGAATAAAGTTAGTAAAATTAGCATTAAGTTATATAATATAATGAAGAGAAATAGGGTTGCCTGGAGGGATGCTAATAGCATCAGATTATTTAATGTAGATTAACCAACAATCCTAAACAGCAATAGAGATAGAGGAAAACAAAATTAATGTGATTAAATGTACCCGAGACTATTTATTCTGCTGGTTGTTAAAATTTAGTCAGCAGTCAGACTGCAAAGAGACTTTGCAGCTGCAGCCCCGAAATAGCCAGAGTCTCTCCTCAGCTGCAGCTAATTAATGTGATTTTCCTAATAACAGTTTCCTAATAGAAGACAGACAGTAGCAAATCAAAACAAGTTCATTTTCATGCTGATGAGGCCTAGCAACAACAACAACAACAACAACAAAAAGAGCCCAAAGGATCCAAGGGGAAACTAGCTCGCTGTGGGCTTCCACATGGAGTTTCTCTTGCAAGGTTGACCTCCAGTACTGGAAGTCTGTTGCTCAAATATGTGAGTTAAGGCCTTCGTACAGCAAGCTGTGACATCGTGCCAGGCAGCCATGGTGACAGTGGACCACAGTGGAACGCCCCATAGGCTCCAGGAGAGGAGTGTTCTAGACGGTTGTTTCTTGCACTGGACCCAGGCCTGGCCCGTGTTCTCTTAATTTCCTAGTCCCTCTCCTCTGAAAAAATAAAGAATTCAAGTTGGCCAGCTTGTACCATTCCATATGTACAGTCTCTCTGTTGTCTCAATGCAGACATGGCTAGTATGTCCTACATCGAGCGCATTGATGGCTTTGGCTCAGGTATTGGTCAGTTGTCTTAACAAACTGCCACTAACTGGTTTCACTAAAAACATGTTGCAAGTCAGAACAATTTACCCCCCCCACAAGCTGGCTCACTCCTTCTAAGGAGGGTAAGGATGATGAGGATTTATTAACATTTTCTGCTGACTGTCCAGCACAATAGTGTTGCAAACTGGGCCAGATGGTGACATTAGACCTCTGGCTTCAAGGGCCTCTTGGGCTTCTCCAGCTCAGCTTGAACAGAAAAGAATCCAAGTCAGCTAAAGTTTGAATTATGGATTTTTTTAAAGTAGCTACATCAGCCCAAGGAAGCATGATGCATATTGATGCTTTTGGATAGAGGCACATTACGTCTTCGTAGTCTCATTAGAACAGGCTCATTATCCAATAGCCTCCTAACACAACATCCTGCCATCTCATTTCTTGTAGACTATGGAACCTTGTAACAGAAACATCCTTGACACACAATCCTCCAGAAACCATATCTCAATCTGATGTTTAAAAAAAAAGTGCCTTAATTTACAAACACAAAGCAAAATATTGATGGGGTATAGACCTTGCAAAGACTTTGACCTTTGACTCCACCATGGGAAGTACGTTCAGGAAGTCCACTGTGCTGTCCCCATGGGGGCACTGACCATCTCAAGTGGCATTCTTATGCCCATATATGGATGAGTAAACTGAGGCCTCGCCATTTCTCTCCGACTGTAATTTCTCAGATCCCTTCCTCATGGACGTTTTAAGCTGTTTCTGGGGACAAAGAGCTCTGACCCCTCCCCTCACACTGAGTCATGCAGCAGATGAATGTATGGCCCAGTGCTTTGCAACCTTCTGCTAGATCATTTTAAGATCTGTTGGGTTTTGATTTAGTCTTTACCCTTGAAAGGATTCGTACTGCCACAGCTTGTTTAACGGAGAGGCAGCCCCTGGTGTCCTTCCCAAGCCCCCATCACAAGCCGTTGCGGCTTGCTTTTTTTTTTTTTTTAATGTCTGTTCTCTTGCATTCTAGTATGTATTAAAATAAATCCTCATTAATTCTTCACATTTTCCATTAAGAACACTAGGGCTCTGGGTACCTTCTCAGCCTTCCTCTTTCTGTCTTGTCTTTTTCCCTCCCTTCCTCATTCTCTCCTTCCCTTTCTTCATCCCTCTCCTCCTGCCTTTCTTGCCTCTGAAAGGATTCTCTGCAAGAACTAGGAGGAAAAAAAGAACCCATTATACCCAGATTTTAAGGCTTTCATATGATCTCAGGTTAGTGCTTCAGAATCTATGGGGTCCCGGGTGACAGTAACTTGCCTTTGGTGAGCTTATGGGACATAAGGATATAGTTAGGGTACAGACATTGAGAGACATGGGACAGGTCAAGGGGTGACTGAAGCAAAATGCCCTGGGCAACCAGCAAGTGTCTTTCCCATAAGAAAAGCTCCATCCTTGGCATGCCAGCCTGTCCACCACCCTGGTGATGGCCAACATGGTGAAAGACTTTTGAATTCAAGCCCAAGGGCTCCTTTCGAGAACAATGGTTGCATCAGCCAAGAAGGTTGAGCTTGGACAAAGCAAAACAGATGTAAGTAGCCTTTCCACAGTGGAAAATGTTTTGTGGCTCAGATCAGTCATTGTGCTGATGACCTGGCACTGTGGGTATGGCTCTGAGGATTTTATGCTCCTCGCCAGACCACAGCTGTATTGGCAGATACTCAGAACTGTGTGGTGGTTATGAACTCTGAATGATGCATCAGATGGGCACATCCCCAGAGCCTTCTGAGTAGACGCTGTGCCAGCCGAGCACTAGAAGTGCTATACAGGTATGCTAGACACCCACCCTCAAAAGTCCAAGATTTTCCTCAGAAGTAGAAAATGTAAACACATGGGAAATCAGAGTAAAGCAACTTAGTAAATGAGGCTGGAACAAATACCACAGTGCCAAGTGCTACCTGAACACCAATGGCTGATACTGTGTTCTAGAAGCCCAGGCATGGAGTAAGTTAATTCTGATGGTCCAAGTCAGTGATAAGGAACAGGAGGGAGATGCGTAGGATGGGAGAGTAAAGATGTGAAGTCCTGGATCTTGGGTGTCAAGAGACTAAGAAGGTGTGCTGCTTAGGTTGTTGATTTTGTCAACTTCTATAATCTAGAGTCATCTGGGAGATGCAACCTTACTTGAGGGATTGCCTTTGTCCAATTAGCCTATAGGCGAGTCTGGGTATTTTTCTTGATTGATGATTGATAAAGGTAGTTCATCTCAGTATAGGCAATGCCTATGCCAGTATAGGCCATGTTCATCCCAGTATAGACAGCACTATCCTAGTCAGGTCGTCCTAGGTGCTGTAAAAAAGCAGGCTAATCAAGCCGCCATGAGCAAGCCAGTAAGCAGCATTCTTTCATGGCCTCTGTTTCAGTTAACTATTTTCAGGTTCCTGCCTGGTAATAATCCCATAGAGGACAGTGTAGCCTGGATTCCGTCAATGATGGTTGTAACCTATAAGATGGGATAACCCCTCCCACCTTTGATAGTTTTATCACAGCAATAAAATAGCAAACTATAGTGGAGGGGCAATATGGCACATATCTGCACATAGGGAGAGTCAGAACTGAGTTTGTGGGAAGGGAGTCTGTTAGTCTGAAACTTGGTAACTGAGATTTACTTTGCTTATGGTTTTGGAGGTTCAGTAGCATAACACTGGTGAGAGCCTCCTTGGATATATGGAATAGCAGAAGACATCATGAAAGGAGTGCATGGGAGAAGGAGAGATCATACTACAAATCAAGAAGTCAGGAAGATACAGGGAGCCTAGGAGGATGCTCCTGGTCCCTTTGCAGGACACTGCCCCCAGCCATCTCCTACGAGACACTGCTCCTTAAAGATCCCACCACTTCTTAATGTCACCACACTGGGGACCAGTGTTCTAACACGGGAGGCCTTGGAGACAATCCAGTCCCAAGCCATAGTGAGTGATTGTCAGCTCTCAAAAAGTGGTTTGTGCTTCAGTATTCAGGACTGTGGGTATGTGGGTGCACCTCTGGACTGTGGTCTACAGGCGAGAGAAGAGTCTTGTTGAGAGAGGACCATCTCTGAGTAGACCTTGTGCTGAGACTCTGAGGAAGGATCAGAAGCTAGAGGCAGCAGATAACCCCCAGGGCAGAGAATGGGCAAACTGGATGTGTTGGGATGGAGAAGAGACAGTTAGGAAGGGGATTGCAATCCCTGCATGGGAATCTCTTCATTTAATCTGTGTGACCTTCCTTTGGGCATGATCTGAAAGAGCCCAGCACTAAGGTGGGAAACAATGGCTTCTCGTACAGAGCACTGGATCTGTCAGAATGTCTGCCCTATGCAATCTGCACATTTACAGTTTTTCATTGTTTCCACAAGTTCTTTAGGGGTTCAGATTTCTGAACCCCCTGTATGAACCACAGGCTCCCAATTGAGAACAATGACTGTACCTCCAGCCCAGCCTACGAGAGAAAGTCTCTCCTGGCACTCAGTCCTACTGCTCCACAGGATGCTTCCATTTCTACAGTGAGAAACTGGGGGCTGATGGGAAGGCTGTCTGGAAACAGAAAGGATGGTAGGTAAGCCTCACCTAGGTTACTCTCCTACACCAGAGGGGACAGAAGCTGGCAGTCCCGATTTACAGGAACCCATAGAAGAGGATGTAGACAAGGCCTTGTCAAAGCTGCATAAACTACAGGGTAATGAGTAAAGTCAAGTCAGCCAGAGGGAACAGGTGACATTTTTCTCTTCCCTCCAGGCGGGGGGCAATTATGTGATCATGCCCACACTCTGGTGGAGGAACAAGGACTCTGCCCAGAACACTTGAGAAACCCAAGAGCGAAGCTTCGCTTTCTATTTCTTGTTTCCCAGCTCAGGCAGGTTATATTTAAGATCAAAGCTTGGTCTGGAGAGAAATCAGTTGAAGCCTTTGGTGCTTGGAATAAAAATTTAACCTTAATCTTTAAGGGGAGTAAAGCAGCATATGTCTTAGTTGGAGACCGTTAACGGAAGCGGTAGTCACACCATCTTTTATATCTGCTATCCTGCATTCAGACATATTGGTGGTTCTTAAGATTTAGGGGACCCCCCTCTGTGAAGTAGATGAAAGGTAGAAATTCTAAACCATCACACACAAAATCTGTCTGCAAATCCCAGGTTAGGAACCCCAAGTTCAGTAAGCCTTGGCTGTGTTCTCTGCCAGATTTCAGGGCTACAAAAGATGAACAAGGCAGATCCCTAGGCTTGAAGGGCTCAGTGCCTGGTAAGAGTTTAGCTTCAAAAGGGTGGAGGGGCCTCCCAGGGAAACCACCAAGAGGCAGGTTAACTGTGGGGTTCATTACTAATCATGGGCTGATCACCATCAAAGAAACAGTGAGACTGTCTGTTGTCCCTTGACCAGTAATGCCGAGGGTATAAATAATTGTATTGCAAAAGTCTGAATATCACACTAAAGCTGCTACTTTCCAAGACATCTGATGGACCCTTTGTTCATGTATTTTTTGAAAAAAATTTTACCAAGTATAGATATTGTTCTAAGTCATTTATCTTTAAAAATTTTTTTTTATTGTTTATGTGTCTGTGTATGCATGCACATGAATGCAAGGGCCAGCAGAGGCCAGATGAGGGCATCAGGTCCCCTGGAGCTGAAGGTCATGTACTCATCTGGGAGAACAGTATGTACTTTCAACCACCAAGCCATCTCTTCAGTCCCACTGTCCATATTTTCTTAAGAGAAAAATCTCTAGGACCCTGCTATGCTCCTAGATTGGTGCTCAGCCCAAACAATATCAGAGAGGCTTCCTCCAGCAGCTGGTACAGAGATGCACACCCAAACTTTAGGCAGAGCTTGGGGAGCCCCATGGAAGAGGAAGAGGAGGAGGAATGATTGTAGAAGCCAAAGGGGTTGAGGACACCAGGAGAACATGGCCCACAGGATCAACTAAGCAGGGCTCACAGGGCTCACAGAGACTGAATCAACAATCACAGAGCATACATAGATCTGTGCTAGGTCTTCTGCATACATACTGGGGTTGACTGGCTTGGAGGTTTTGTGGGACTCCTAACAGTGGGAAGGGGGCATATCTGACTCTTTTTGCCTGCTTGTGGGACCCTTCTCCTACTGTGTTGCTTTGTATATGATGGTTTGTACCTAGTCTTATTGCATCTTGCTGTGCTGTGTTCAGTAGATGTCCCTAGAAGTCCTGCTCCTTTCAGAAGGAGCAGTGGAGCTGGGAGAGAGGGGAAGTCGGGGGGGGGGCAGTACTGAGAGGAGTGGAGGCAGGGGAGGCTTGGGGGGCACTGTGAGGAGTGAAAGGAGGGAAGCTGTGGTCAAGATGTATTGTATGAGAGAAGAATAAGTAAAAAGAAAAACTAGCTAGCACCTAATGATGTGTGTAAGATAGTGTCTCTACTACCCCATGGTCCAGAATTAAACATATAACTCTTTGCAAAGCTAAGAAGCACCACAGTTAATTTTAGCCACAAAGAAGAAACAAGTAAGGGCCAAATGATATTTTAAAAGATGATATTTTGGTCAGGACAGCTCTTGAAAATAAGACATAGTCCCAGAATCTCATAGTTGCTCATTATTATGATATAGGTGGGACTTTACCTAAAGTCTGCTGATGCATATTCTAGCAGCTGACATATAGGGCCTGATCTAGAAGGAATCTCTAAGGATTTCTCTACCTTTTTCTTAGTCTTAACTTGCATACACAAGAGAGCTATTGGGTGGGGGAGGGACTACCTACCACACTTGACTCTTTCCTTCATTCTTGTACCTGGCCCCTCTTTCTAGGCACATCTCTCTTTGGACCAGACTGTATACTTAAAAGCCAGCCACCCCAGCAAAGATGGCAGGAAACTCCCCATTTGGTCCTAGAATCCAAGCCCCTCTTCTAGATCGTATGCCCAGCTGTCCTTTTCTGACTGAAGCACCCATGAGGGCTCATCTTCACAGTCGTCTTGACTTTGTTTAGAATCCCCTGAGAGACACACCTCTGGGTGTCTATGAGACTGTCTCCAGAGAGGCTTAATTGAAAAGGGAAGACTCCAACCAAGCCTGGGTGTCACCACCTTTCAGGATGGGGACCCAACTGAACAAAGAGTGACAAGGAAGAAAGCCAGCTAAACATCAGCATTCACTTCTCTCTGCTTCTCGATCTACGCAGACATGCAGGTAGATCCACACGCCTACTGCCTTCCCTATCATGGTGGATGATCTCATCTCAGACGTAAGCCACAATCAACCCTTTGATTGCTTTCTGCCAGATTATCTCATCATGGCAATGAGCTGGGCAACCAATACAGAATCCCCGTCCGTGCTCCTCTGTGGAGCTAGCTGCTCACAGCTGATGCTCCGGCGTGACACCTCCAGGTGCTCCTACATTTTTGAACTGTCACCTTCTGTACCTTCTATCAGTTAAGAATGCTTTAAAGATCAGGGTTCACTAGAATTTTTAACTAATGATGGTTTCAACAAATTGAGTTTATTTTCTTCACTTAATGGGAAAGTCAGAGAATGTGAATGAACCCTGGTACTGTTTGAGAAGCTACATTGTTATGGGGAGCTCACCAGTGATGACCCCTGAGACACAATGTGTGGCCAATTGAAAGTCTTTATTCCAGCCAGTTGGGACCACACTCAACTGTTCAGGGTCCTAGGTGTAGTCCTGAGTCCAAAATACGGAGTTTTAAGGGCAGGGACCTCATCCTCAACAAGTGAATGGGGTATGCAGATTGAGCAGTTTGAAGCGAGCAGTTTTAAGAGAAGCTAAGGTAAGCAGTTAAGCAGTCAGAGAGGGGGGTTTCACACAAACAGGCAGCTAAGAAAAAGCCTTGGCTGGAGGAGGTTCTGCACAAACAAACAGGTTTAACAAAGACTAAGATAAGTTAGCTAAGGCATCCTGACCTTTGGTTCCTAGAATAGAGCTGGGTAATTTTCCATGGGATTCTCCGTCAAGATCAGATTCTAGTTAAACCTGGTAATGGCCTCATCAAGAATCCAAGACTGAGGACCCTCTGCATGGTCATGCCCCATCAGGACATGATGTCAGGACTAGAATCTGTGTGATTTCTCTGCACCTTTTTTTCATAGTGGCAACATAGTTATCTTGTTTGATTTGTTTGCTTGGAATCAAGGCCAGACAAAGAGAGGGATAGATTAAGTTGGTCATAAATTTCTTCTAACTGGAAAACAAACCCTGCTCGGGAAGTCTCCCCTCCATGCTAAAAAAACCTTTGTACTTTACTGAAGCCAGTTATAGGTCACAAGTCCCTGTCTTCCATCTGCAGAGAGGACTGGGAAGGCTGGAAATGGCTATTATGATGGATTTGCCTGGTACCAGACCAAGTTAAATGACAGTTCTCTGATCATGGGTGATAGGAAGAATAGATATCCATAGAATCTGGTACTTGCTATGTACTATTGACTCTTCAGATTTTGTTTACAAGTCCCTCTTAGGCTTCCTCCTCCCTCCTCCCTCCCTCTCTCTCTCTCTCTCTCTCTCTCTCTCTCTCTCTCTCTCTCTCTCTCTCTCACACACACACACACACACACACACACACTATCTTATTCATCATTGTGCCTCCAAGTCTCAACACATTCTCCAACTTTATTAAACACATTCATGAATAATGAAAGTCTGGTTTGAATGCCTCTCACATCTAAATGAGTTCTTTTAGGAGACAATCTTGTTTTCTTCTTTTCTTTTTATACCTCTCTTAAGATGTAGCAATCGATTCTTCATTAGTTTTCTGATGGATGGGTGGGGGCACTCAACAGCAGCTGTCTTCAGGTCAGCCTTGGTGAGTGGAAGGGCATGTGGTCAAGCTCATGTATAACCTCTGCCTCTATCACTTTGACCACTTTGTTCATAGGCCCACTGTGCGGGTGGCTGGGGAAAGAGGCCGGCTGTCCACAGAATGGGTTGTCCTATCTACTTGATTATTGAACTCCTCAGCTAACGTCACCTTGGGCTGAGCATTTACATGAGACTCGAATCTCTTCACATCCTTTGCCAATTTGGAGAGATCTAGCCACATACTTCTTCCCCAATGGGTCCTCCTCACCCATTATCCAATCATGCTTCTTCCAAGTACCTAACCATCTAGCCAATCCACTGGAGACAGCCTATGAATCTGTGAACAATTACATATCTGGTCATTTTTCCTTTCAAACAAAATGTATGACCATGGGTACTGTCCAAAGTGCTGCCCACTGTGAAGATTTTCCTTCCCTGGTTGTCCCACAGTGAGGCTATAATGCCGCAGCTGTCCACTTCTGGGTGGTGCCTGCACAATGTACAGAATTGTCAGTAAACCAGGCCCTAGTCTTCTCTTCCTCAGTCAGCCAATCGTAAGGGGTACCCCATGGGGCAGTATGTGCATGCTTGGCAGCAGACTTTTTGTTGTTCTTGTTGTTTTGGTTTTGGATTTTGCTTTTTTGAGACAGGTTTTCTCTGTGTAGACTGTCCTGGAACTCACCCTGTAGATCAGACTATCCCTTAACTCACAGAGATCTGCCTGCCTCTGCCTCCTAAGTACTGGGATTAAAGGTATGTGCTACCACAGCATGGCACCAGATGGCATTATTAACAGGAGTAGAAACCATAGGCATTTGAGCAACCTCTTTGAACCTGCTTGGACCCAGTTGCATAAATACCACTTGCATTGGATGATGGGCTGCTGCTATGTATGTCTTACTTTATGAATCCGTGGGTCAGATAATAGGCAGCTCAGGTCACAAGGCATCTTGAAGGCCTATTATCAATATAGAGCATCCTACACAGCAGCCTGGTCCTATTGAAGAGCCTTCTCCTGTTCCAGGCCCCACACAAAGCTATAAACATTCAGAGTCGCATGGTATATAGGCAGGAGTAACACACCCATTGAAGAATGTGCTGCTTACAGAATCCAAATAGGCCCACTAAATATTTTGCTGCTTTTCTGGTGGTGGGAGGGTACAGGTGCAATAGCTTATCCTTCACCTTAGAAGAAGTATCCCTGTATGTCCCATATCACTGGACTTCTAAGAATTTCATTGAGATAAAAGGCTCTTGAATTTTGGTTGGATTTATTCCCCATCCTCTGATGAGCATATGTGTTACCAATAAGACCAAAGTGGTTGCTACCTCCTTCTCACCTGATCAATCAGCATAATGTCATCAATATAGTGCACCAATGTTTTGTGGAAGACTGACAATCAAGATCTCTTTTAAGTTATGACACAGGGCTGGAGAGTTAATGTATCTTTGAGGTAAAACTGTAAAGGTATACTACTGGCCTTGCCAACTGAAAGCAAGTTGCTTCTGGTGGTCCTTATGGACAGGTATTGAGGAAAAGGCATTTACTAGATCAATAGTTGCATACCACGTACCAGGAGATTCTGTTCAAGTAAGGACACCACATCTGATACAGTAGCTGCAGTTGGGTTTCCACTTGAGTGAGTTGTTAGTAGTCCTCTGTCATTCTCCACAATCTACCTATCTTCTGCACTGGCCAGATAGAAGAGTTCAAGTCCTTGATGGTGGTACTAATCTCCACATTTCCTCCAGGGATGTGATATTGTTTCAAATTCACTATTTTCCCTGGTAGAGGCAACTCTAAAGACTTCCATTTAGCCTTTGCAACCAAAATAGCCCTTACTCTACAGGTCAGGGCACCAATATGAGAATTCTGCCATCTTGTACATATACCTATCTCTATTATATATTCTGAGAATGAAGAAGTAACCACAGTGTGAGTTCTGAGAACCACTGGACTTACAGTGACTTGTACTTCAGTCAGAAGCCATTAATCACATGGCTTCCAGAAGCCCCTACTGTAACTGGAGAGCCACAATGTCTCTTGGGGGTCTTCTGGAATCAGTGTCAATTCAGAACCAGTATCCAATAGACTGAGGAAAGTCTGATTGTTTCCTTCCCATTATTGTAGTTATCCTTGGAAAAGGTCATAGGTTTCTCTGAGGAAGAACTGGAAAAAGGCTAACAGAAAAACTCTTAAGTATTTTATCAAAGTCCTTCCTCCCTCGGGGCACCCTGACTGTCCCTTCATTCAAGGGGTTCTGGGTCTGCAAAAGGCTCCAGTCTGGAAATTGGTTCATAGACTGACATTCCCTTTTGCCACTATCCAATGTAGCCTTTCTTTCATTTCCTTGGGGTTTTTTCTGCTTATATAGATCCAACAAAAATCGTTAGGCTTCTTATCTATTTCATCTCTGGAAGTACCATGGCTGATTAGCCAGTAGCAAAGGTCCAAATGAGTCATGACACCATGAAAATCTCATTGCCTCTGCTGCCCACTATAGGTTAAGCTGTTATGGAAATTGCTTTGTCTATACTGCCCATTATGATAACTACAATCACCTTTGTCGATTCAGTGCTGCCACCTGGCCCCTGCTACGTTGGGGTCCAATTAAACCCATTGCATTTAAGTCATCCACTGAGCATCAGTGTCTCCAATCCTCAGGTCTGGCACAAGGAAAAGGGTGACAACCAAGCCCTTCCAATGTGCTCCTGCCTCTCTCACCAGTTTGCATCTTATAGGATTAGTGAAGGGCATGGCTTCTGGGCCTTCCCATTGTGGGGGATTAGGTTTTATGCCAAGTACCCAGTCTCAAATCAAAGTTTAAACGAGCCTTAAAAATCCTTCATCAACATGAAGCTAAGGGATATCAGGCATCTCCAACTCCTTTTCAGTCTGCTGGTCATCTTTTAACAAATCCTTCAGCCAACCATTTAAACTTTTGATCCTCCCCCCCCCTTTTTTTAAACTTCCTAAGCTTCCAAATTAAGCCTAGAATCTCTACTCAGAGGACCTATATCAATAAACCTAGCCTGATCCAATTTAATGTTCCTTTCACCATCTCACACCCTTAAAATCCATTCCAATAAATATTCCCCAGACTTCTGCTTGAATGAATTAGCAAACTCAGTCAGCTCTTTGGTATGTAACTGGTTCACCTCCTCATAGATTATACTTTCTACCTCGCCTCTAGGAACCTGCTTAGCTTTAAATATGATTATAGGTCTAGAGGGACTATTGGTGGGCCCTGAAGGACATCAGTATTGTCTTACCTGTCATTTCCTTTAGAGAAGGTCACTACTGGTTTAGCAGACAATGAAGAATTAATTTCCTCAGTCAAAGGTGGGAAAGGCAATATTTCAGGGGGTGGGGTGTGAGTACATCTTCTGCTAAGGGTGGAAACACTATTTCCTCAGGTGAGGTAAACCCCTGATAATTTGTGTTCAAGGTTCTCAGCTTTGAACTGATGTTTAGGTCCTCCCACACATCTCCATCTGAAGTTACAGGATCCCATTCTTTAGCAACTAATGTCCTTCAACCACTGACACCCTTCAAGGCAGAGACTTGAATTTTCAGTCATTCAGCCAACCTTATAATGAGAGTTTGAGTTGGTTTTTCTCAGCTTGAGCTCCTGGAGCTACTGGAGAGAAGAGTCTCTTCCAGGGCACACTCAGAAACCTTTAGACTTTATGCACGTCTGGAGTCAGCCAGTTTTACCACTGAGTTCATTGTTGTCCTTCACTGCATTCTGAGATGCTAGAATTTGGTTAATTTTTATCAGGGAGCCATTCTTTTCTTTGCCAGTTTATCCAGAGATGCTAGGAAGCAACCAACCAGCATCAACCATTTTCCACAAATTGTCAAAAAAATTTATATACAAGAGACACCAAATTCCTTGCCTCTTACAGTTGATGAGTCTGAACAGCAAAATGCATTTGTCTCCTTAGGTTTGTAAAATAATTTGCACCATGAACTTTCAGTACTCTCCAAGCTTCTAAGAGAGGCTTCAGTAACTGTGGGTGCTGGCAGATTGGAAAGCCTATTCCAGATACTGAAGAATTCATCTTTGTACTTCTGTTGCTCTAGAACCACTTAGTCAGCTTCCTTCAGGGGAACATAACTGAAGGAATACCTATCTACCTATATCTATCTATACATATATATGTATATATAAAGGCGGTGCATTTATTAGAATGGCTTACAGGCTTTTTTGGTCCAGTTAGTCCAATAGCTGTCTACCAATACAAGGACCAAGAATCCATTAGTTATTAAGTCCATGAGGCTGGATGTCTCAGCTGATCTTCAGCATACACCAGAATCCTAAAGAAGTAGCCTCTAATATCAGTGAAGGAATGGACTTGCCATGTTCTTTACATAGGCTGCCAAAAGAAGGTGTGGTCCAGATTAAAGATGTATCTTTCCACCTCAGAAGATCTAGATAAAAGTGGGACTTCCCATTTTAAATGTTTTAATTAAGAAAAAAAAAATCTCTCAAAGGTGTACCCAGCCATTTGGTTTCAGTTAATTCTAGATATAGTCAGTTGACAACCAAGGATATCTTGCTCACTCTTCTTTTTTTTTTTTTTTTGCCCCAGACTCAGTAAGATACTTGATACTGGTAAATTTTTCCCCAAGCTAGTCTCATAGAGTTCTGTTTCCAGTAGATGTTTTATGTACTGTAGTCATCCCATAATAGTTATCATAAACACCCAGAGCCTCCTAGATGCTTAGTCCCCAGCAGTAGAACTGTTCTGAAGTGAGGAGGAACCTTTAGATGGTGGAGCCTTGCTGGAAAAAGTGAATCCTTGGAGGCCCTTCAATTTTGATAACTGGCCCTACTCTCTGTTCATTCTTGGATTTCTGCCTATGACATAATGTGACTGGCCACTGCATACTCCTGCTGCTGTATCTTCCCCATCATGATAGAGCACAGCCTTTAAACTCATGTTTCCTATTCTGATTTGCTCTTCTATTGCTGTGATAAAACACCACAACTAAGAGCATCTTGGAAAGAAAGGGTTAAATTCATCTTATACTTCCAGTTCACCCTGATAAGGAAAGAAATTGGGGAAGGAACTCAAGGCAGGAACCTGGAGGAATGCTGCTTACTGGCTTGCTGTCTCTGGTTTGCTCAATTAGATCTCTTATAAAAACCCAGGGCCACCTGACATGAGTGACTCCACCCACAATGGGCTGGGCCTTCTCATATTAATCATTAATCAAGAAAATGGCCCCGCTACCATCCCACTTACCTACAAGTCAATCTGATTGAGGATTCTCCCCCTCCCCCACTACAGTTCTGTTTTCCTGAGTGACACTAGTTTATGTCGAGTCAACAAAAACCAAATCAGCATGCTATGCTTGTCTCTGAATCTATTCTTTGTGACCCCCCTAAGCAGAGATTATGACCTTACCATTTTGCAGTCATGTAATTATTGTCTTCTTATAGACAGGGCCTTAAAACTAGGTTTTCATTTTTCTTCTCCCCTAAATACATTATCATGGGCTTCCAGAATATATGCTAACTCCGGGATGTTCTGAAGTCAAATAGAAGGCTGGTACGAGTCTACACATGGCATGAGCCCAGACTCTGAAAAGTAAAGCCACGATCAAGTTAACACTGTGAAGTAAGATAATGCAGTAGCCTCAACATAGATCATGCTACCTCCACAGTGGCTCCATACTTATTCCTTGGTCTTCCCACGGTTGGTCCTTTACTGGTAAAATGAAATAAATTTTGCTGAGTTATACACTGGACCACCTCCATGGAAAACAGCCCTGAGATCACAGAGACATTTTATAAAGTATTCCAAGAAATGTCCAGTAAAAGAAAATTTACTGGAATTGGAGAGAAGGTTGGCAAACGCCATCTGGAGAGAAAAAAAAAAGAAGCCCAAGTTTAATTTGGCCACCTGTTATCTCCCTGAAGCAGCTCACTGAGGGAGCTCCCTCAGCACCCCTCCCTCGACAACAGGACTAGACCTGATATCAAACATAATAACAGGGACTCCTTAAGCATGGGCCAGGATTTTGTCAAGGGCTGGCTATTTAACAATAGCAGTAACAATGGCTACCACTACTGACTAGTTATTGAATGCAACCCACCACAGTAGGACCTTCCAGAAATTGTCTGTACATGGCAATGAACAAGCCACAGAGGGACCAGGTATACATTTTAAAGTCGTTTCAATAGTCTGTTATTTCCCAAGTCCATCAGTTACTGAGATCTTTCTCTGTCAGCTCTTTTCAACACCAAACAGCAAACTCACATCATAGCAAATTCTAATCTTACCCCAGTGGAATACCCCAAGGAAAAAGAATATCAAATGAATAAACCCTTTAGACAGAAGACGATCAAATACTTAGGGGACTGGGAATAACGCTCCTGGAAATGTTCACTACAATTTTAAAAGAAAAGTTTGGAAATGATCGGTGAATTACTTAGGACTTCCATACCCAAAAGTCTGAAATGCTAGCACACCAAGAAATTTAATTTAGATTTCTTTAACATGCTCTTTCCTGATAAGCGAGCATTCAGTATATAAATGGGATGCAACTTGACTGCCAAATTGCAACACAGAATGGAGAAAATTTGTCATTTTGAAATGCTAAGGGAGTTCTTACTAACAGCTTTCTCATCTTGTAAAACTATTATTTTTCTGAACCATAATATGATTTATAAGCCTCAGCTGAATTTTATACTTTTGATGGGAATTGTCTCAAAGTAAAAAATGCATTTTCTCAGAATATAAAATCCTCTTAGGAGCTGACCAAATGACGGGTAAAGTGAAACAATTCCTACAAGTAAGCGGATCAAGGGCTTGGTCCCTGCAGACACACTGCGTGTGGGAATGTTTGTCTTCCTCAAAGATCCTGGTTCATCTGGACTTTCCAGGGTGACACCAACTGCAGTGCTATCCTAGGTCCAGTGCCCTCCATGCACCCTCAGATCCCCTCAGACCTCTGCCAAGTTAGAGGTCTCTAAATCCAACACCCCCTAGACTAGACCGCCTTCACACCCTACTGCTCATTAGTCTTAAACACTCATCTTCTCCACAAACTGTTTCATTAAGCTGAATCCTAATACTGAAACAATGGCCAAATCTATAGTGGTATTTAGTCCCAGCTCTCAAGAAGTTTGTGATGCAGCACAGGAATCAGGAAAAGAACAAGCAGTCGCTCCATGGGTCAGTAAGTGCCGTGCTTGGAGTATCCCAAGATCTCTGGCTCTCCTAGGAAAGGTGCTTAGTCAGGGAATCAACCTCAAAGAAGGGATGTCCTGGTTGGGTATGAACTGGGTAACTGAAAGGTGAGTGTGTGTGTGTGTGTGTGTGTGTGTGTGTGTGTGTGTGTGTGTGTGTGTACGCCTGCCCCTGCATTGCCATGAAAATGCCAGGAGGCTAGCAGGTAGAGCCTGTGAGTGTGGAATTAGAAAGAGGATTAAAGTGAGGGTCCTGGAAAGAGGTGAAGCCAGATCCCATGCACTAGATGAGAAACAAAATGTGGGTCCTAACTTGATTGCCACTGGGTTTGAAACCCAAAGGGCATGACGCAGAGGCCTAGCCATGTCCAGCCCTTGCATGGGCCTCTTCAGGTGTCACGGCTCAGTTCTGGAGAACCATTGTGGTCTCAGCTCTGCACAGTGTACACCATAAGATGCTGACATGAATTCAAGGAAAATTAATTAGTGGATACCATATTATAGTTATATATATGCATATATAACTATATACATATATATAACATACATACATATGTACATACATATACATGTACCTTCTCCTTAATTTAAAGGCAACATGAGATCAAGGACTTCAGAAACAGATGGGGACAGCTTTAGCCCAAACCTCCTATATCTTTGTGAGTCTTACCTCTAAGATAAGAGAAGAACAAACACAGACTTTTATCTCAAATTCTGCAGAAATCAAGAACCTTTCAGACTAAATTAATGCCTAGATATTTGTAGTTGTAACTTACCCTTTTGCAGCAATGAACTGGCATTTTGCTACAGAGCACTGATATGCTTAATTACAGGGGTATTAGTGGCATACACACACTGTATTCCTAGTATCTGAAAATGCCTGTATTAAAAGATACATCATCCCAAACATGTCAAATGGGAAAATTGAAATATTAAATGTAATTAATATGAAATATACAAATATCTACACGTACATGTACTCATAGCATAGCATAACATATGGTATGTAAGACTATATATGTATATACACACAATATATATGATATATAGTCTTACATATATTGTATATTTTTATATGATATCCTTTTATAAGGATATATATATATATATATATATATATATATATATATATATATATCCTTCTAAATACAAACTGGCACATGACCAATGGTACAGATATGACAAAGATGATTATATTTTTTAAGTTATTTTTTTATTTATACATATGAGTGTTTTGCCTGTATATGTCTGTGTACCACTTTCATGCCTGAAGCTACAGAGGCCAGAAGAGAGCATCAGATACCCTGTAGCTGGAGTTACCAACATCTGTGAGTCACCATGTGGGTGCTGAAAACTGAACCTGGGTCTTCTGAAAGAACAGCAAGTGCTCTTAGCTTCTGAGTCACCCCCCCCCCCCATCATGCATTTTGCTTTTTAAGCCCACATTTATTTTATTTGTTTACTTATAGAACTAGGTAGTGCCAGGGAGGGAGTCTCGTGCATGCTAAACAAGTGCTCTGTTACTGAGTTATATCCCAGCTCCCAGATTATGTTTTGTTACTGGTGATCATGGTTTTTAAATTTATTTTATTTGTGTGTGTGTGTATGTGTGTATATGTGCTATACGTGTGTGCATGAGTGTGTGTGTGTGTGTGTGTGTGTGTGTGTGTGTGTGTGTGTGTGTGAGACAGATGCCTGTGGAGGCTGGAAGAATGTACCAAGTTCCCTGGAGCAGGAATTACAGCTGTTTATGATCTGCCTGACATGGGTCTGAGGTCTGACCTTGGGTTCTCTGAGAGTGTAGCAAGTGCTCTTAGCTGCTGAGACAGCTCTCCATTCCTGTGTTTTGATTTGTTTAAGATAAAGATTGTTTTTTAAAAGGGAGTGAGAGAGCTTACATTTTATATTGTCTCAAGGAGTGAAAGACCTGGAGAGCTTATCGGAACTATACAGCTTCCATTTGTGGTCTCTATAAATTTTTACAGTCGTATTTTTCTATAGTTAGGGGTAAGCTCTGTTTATGCCCATACTTTGAAATAATAGATTTTACCACTGTCTTCTTCACAGGAAACTGAAAAGCATTCAGGGCATTCTTTGCAGGTGTTTGCAAAGGTTGATTATGGGTATTTAGCTAGGATGGAATAACATCAGAATTCTGGAGCCGGAGGAGCTTGGCATGCAAAGGTGAGGGTGTTTCGGGGGAGCTGTAAAAAACTTTCCACACCATGTTAGTATATCATCCTGGTATGGTTTGGACATAAAATATGCCCATTCACACTCATAGGTTTGAGCCTTCAGCTAGGGCGCCATATTGGGAGGTCGTGGAACAACTTGGAGGTGGAACCTTATTCCATGATGTGGGTTTTTGGAGGGCAGGCTTGAGGTTCATAGCCCCGCCTTGCTTTCCAGCCCATTGAGATACAAGCATGTGGCTGCTGTGCTCCTGCTTGGATAGAGCCCTGCATCTCCACCCTTACCTTCCATGATGCTTGCCATGATGAACTAACTGTGTTCCCTCCAACTGTGAGCCACACAGATCATTCCTCCCTTAAGTTATTCTTTGTCAGGTATTTTGCCTAAGCAATGAGAAAAGAAAACTGTGTCAGTTAGGTTTTCTATTGCCATGCTAAAACACCATGACCAAAAGCAACTTGGGAGAGGAACGGATTTATTTCGTCTTGTAGCTCAGTCTCTATCACGAAAGGGAGTCAGAGCAGGAACTCGGAGGCAAGAACTGATGCAGAGGCATGGAGAAGTACTACTTACTGGCTTGCTCCTCATGGCTTGCTCAGCCTGCTTGTTCTTATAGCCTGCAAGACCACCAGCCCAGGGGTGAGCTGCCCTCCTTATCAATCAAGAAAATGCGCTACAAATCTTGTCCAACAGGCCAGTCTGTTGGAGGTGTTTTCTCAATTTAGTCTCCCTCTTCCAAAATGACTCTACTTGTGTCAAGTTGACATAAAACTAGCCAGCAGAAAAACTAATATCCCTGTAGTCCAGTCATTCTCAAATATTTATTGGAAGAGAACTTTATTGAAATAAAGCTTGATTTTCATGGGACCTCTATACCACATGGCTCACACCAACCTATTGTCACACATTGGACCAAGTGCTCTTTTGAAAGAGCAGATCTGGTTATTTCAGTCCTGGGTCATGCCCCTCAAAGACATCTATCAAATTCTGAGTGAAAGGCCATTCCCCAGCAGGCCCTGGGTCACGTGGTGATGGGCTCACCTTACCTCCCCACGCCCCTCACATCATCTCCTTGACTTTCTACTCGTGCATCCTCCAGCCAGCCCATGTTCCCCCCGACCCCTGCCTAAAGAATTTTTATAAACAACACCCTCTCCTTTTCTTCTCCCTCCTAATTTCCTGGTTAGTGCCTGCTCCTCCAATCTCAGCTGAGCTATTATTTCTCAGGGAGGCGATTCTCAGCTTGGTCAGGTCTCCCTTCTGCACTCTGTAGATGTTTCCATGGTAGCACTCAATCACCGTTAGCTGTGGGTTTGGTTATTTTATGCTTCCCCCTCCTGTGATATGAACTTTGGGAATGAGCTGAGTGGCCCCCATCTCTATTGTTCGTAATGGCCCTGGTACTCTCTTCAGCGCCAGCCACTAAAAATGCCCTCTGGCAAACATTTTGTTGAAAATGTGCCCATAAATACTACAAGAAGGCAAAAAGAAGGAAGGAAGCTTCTGCGGTTGGTGTGAGGAGGGAACCTTCCACTGAACCAGAACTGTGTGGATCTTAGGCTCTTCCTAGGAGGTCTATGCTCCTGCATGTGTCCCTCAGGCCCAGGAGAGAGGCACCCTGACAAGTACTGCTGTAGGTGGCAGAGTGCTCTGAAGAACAAGGGGCTTTACCATTTGGTTTTGAGGCAGGGAATGACTATTATTCTCTTGTCCTGGGGGAACTTTCCTACTTAATGGTCAAGAGAACAGATAAAATGATCAAAGTCATTTTGTGTAGACAGGAAGCATATTTCATTTACTTATTTCAACATCTTGTCTCTCTTGGGTGGGGAAAGACTGTAAAAGACATCTGTAAAGCTGGCCTGAATTGTATTCTTTTGTGCAAGACTGGATGTAGCATAGACATTTCTTTGGAAAGTCATCTTGGCCTTTGCCCAGACCATTGGGGAAATGGTCTCTACTCAGTACAGATCCCCACAGAGAACGTGGTCCGGTTCCTAGGTCTGGAATCATGGGAGTCAAACAGTTATTCAGTGTGGTCAGCTCTAATGGAGTCTGGGATGCCTTTATCTGTTAAATAGGGTGAATCGAAGTGAAAATTACCTTTTGATTGAGTAGCATTGCTGAAGAAAATCAATAGAAATGGCTCGAGATTTATCGGCACCAGCTCAATTTTAAGTGTTGTAGACTCTTAAATTGCTGGAACGCTGGGTTTCAGGATCCATCCTTCTCAAGGCCAATGGAAAATAAACAAGAGAGCGAGTTAAGGGAGAAACTGCACGTCTGTTCTATCCCAAAGGAAAGAGGAAATATGTGCTGACCAAAGCTAAGCCATTTGCAACCTCAAAATATGCATTCTAAATTCTAAGAGCCCACGTTTGACGTGTTTGAGAGAAAGAGACCACAGCTGACGTTGTCTTTGTTCAGAGTGTAGGAGATGGTTTTGTCTAGACGTTCAGGAATGAGATAGAATGACATTTTTAGAACAAATCAAAAAAATAGTTTTAGATTCTTCTTTTCCCTTCAGGAAAAGGATTTGACATGCTTCTGAAATCTGAATGTGGTGGATCTATAAATGGCCTCTGTCATTTAATAGGAAGAGTAAGGGAAAATGAGCCATTGAGAATAGATGCTGAAAATGCCCTTGGTTTACTTTCTTACTTCAATAGCAGTGCCATCAATATCTAGTATCTAATGGGGAGAGGATGGTTTCTAGGCATGTGCTATGCTGTCGACATACATTTTCCAACAATTCTCAGGGTGACACCACTCTGAGGCAGGTATTGCTTGTCCACTTATGGATGAAGAGACAGAAGCACCCAGAACTTGGGGAACAGAGCCACCAAACCATGGGTGTCTAAGCAAGGACAGTGTTCGACTGTCCCTCTAAACCTGCCCCTCTCACCACTGTGTTGATGTCTTCTTTCCCTACAGGGCCAGCATTGTACAGAAACGCATTATTTATTTTCAAGATGAGGGCTCCCTGACCAAGAAGCTGTGTGAACAGGGTAAGAACATGCAGATTGGGGGGGAAGCGGAGGTAAAGGGGGGTGTCTTTCAGGTTAAGCATGGCTGCAGGAATTCAGGCAGTGGGGCTCTCTGAGTTCCCCTGGGCTCTGCCTCCTCACGTAGCTCTGACTTTTAATCTGGCTGTGTGCTATGGATAATTGGATCCGCCTTAAGCTCTAATTACTTGGCTTGATTCCCTGGGTAGGAGATAATGTGCCTTATATTGGTGCTGTCTTCTTATTTTTGTGAAACAGTGATTATTCTGAAGAGGTTCCCTGGAATAATTCACAGGACTTAATTAAGGAATGCACAGTTGTGTACCTTTAAAAAGCCTACGGTGGCTCTCTGGAATAACCACCCTCCAAAACTTGCATGGTATCTGAGTAATAGGGGGGATTTTCTCAAAAAAAAAAAAAAAAAAAAAAAAGACCAGTAGAAGACAGGAGTATCCAGGATTGGAGGGTATGGGACACTAACTTTGTGATTTTACCACATCCAAATCTCTGGTCCTCAGACTGCAAGTTCATAAACACCCTTTCCTTAGATTGAAACATTCTAATAAATGTCATTTTTTCTGGTGCTAAGGATCAAATCTGGTGCCTTGTGCATGCTGTCTAAGCACTTTAGCACTGAGCTACACCCGGGCCTGGGACTGGAACATCCTATTCAAGTAGACTGGGTGTTTACAGAAGGGGCCTGGGCTCAGATTAGGCCTGGCTTAGATCTGCTTCTGTTGCACAGCTGCCACCCCCCATGTGACTTAGTACCCAACAGTAAGGCTAGCAAATGGCTCAGTGAGTAAAACTCTTACCATGCAACTGTGAGGGCTTGAGTTCAGAGCCCCAGAATCCACATAAAGCTGGACATGGTGCTTCAACTCTGCAATCCCATCATTCATGTGTAACATATGAGGTGGAAGCAGAGGTGCTCCCAGGAGACCTAGCCTGACATCTACAGGTGGAAAACAACAAGAGAACCCGTTCCCAACAAGATGAAGTGTAAGGACCAGCACCTGAGATTGTCCTCTGACCCCCCACAGAAGTGCCAAGGCATGCCTGCACTCACAGACTTCAACCCAGGCAAGCACACACATCATACACACAAGATTGAATGTGCATGCATGAGTGTGTGTGTGTGTGTGTGTGTGTGTGTGTGTGTGTGTGTGTGTGTGTGTTAGCTATTGCTATCTATGTCCAAACACTTGTTCATTAATCTGCTGTGAAAAATAAGACTTTAAACATCTGAACTGGTTTAGAAGTTATTAGGTAACCCAATGAGAACAGAAAATGCTCTATAATTATACAGCTTAGCTATCTCATTTCTATTCATTTTTGTAGAATTTTTATTTGCCTTTCCAGCAATTGGTCTTTTCAGAAGGAATAATCCTCTCCAACTATAGCAAACCATAAACTACTAAAAAAGGTTGGAGAGAGGTCTACTGGGGAAATAATAATAATTGCTAATAATTTTGAGTGTTTGCTACATGACGGGCACTATTCTAAACACCTTCTATTGCTTAATTATGTAATCTATACTATAGCCTGGTATGGTAAAGGCTATTGGAGCAGCCATTGTGCAGATGAAGAGCCTGAGGTAGAGAGAGTACTTACAGCCAGCAGCGCAGGGCAGGGATTGACACCAGGAGCCCTTGCCTGGAGCCACGCCCCTGTCAATGCTGCATCCTCTGTGGGCAGTAGCTTGCAGCACTGTCTATATCAGAGGAATGCACTGTCTTCTTGTAGGAAGGCTAGAGTCAAATGTTAAGTAGGACTTTATGGAAACAGTTGGATGCTTGGCATCAGGGTGGCAGTTCTAGACTCTCTAGCCAAGACCCTTGCTAACTTCTTGGTGGCATCACTACGCATGGGGTGAGGTCTGCCCTCCAAGCCACCTAGCCGATAAATGATTCTCTTAGCTTTGTTCCAGACAAGGAGCATTGCCACTGTTTCGGCTCTTGTTTCTTTTTTTTTTTTAAATAAGTAATTTTATTTTATTTATTTATTGTATGTATGTGATTACACTGTTGCTCTCTTCAGACACACCAGAAGAGGGCATCAGATCCCATTACAGATGGTTGTGAACCACCCTGTGGTTGCTGGGAATTGAACTCAGGACCTCTGGAAGAGCAGTCAGTGCTCTTAACCTCTAAGCCACCTCTCCAGCCCCTAGACTCTTGTTTCTTTAACAACAATCTCATTCCTTACCCTCTTTCCATGAAAGTATACTCAGTTCCCATGAGCTGGACTCACACATAGGCTACATCTTAATCCTCCCCTGTAGGTAGCTAGGTTCATCATTCCCTGTGGTGTGCTTCTGTTAGTTGAACTGGCAGAAGCCAGCCTTATTTCTAGAATCTGAAAGTTTTTAGGAGACACTTCACAGACAGTCCCATGTCTGACAAGAATCCTTCCTGGAGTCTTAGTACTGATCTTAGGAAGCCTTGTCTAAGCTGTGTATGTGCAAACATCCAGTGGGCACAGCGATAATGAAATAGTGTGGTGTGTCTCTAGTTGCTTCTCTCAGGCTGAGCTCTCAGGAAAACGGCTAATCACACCATTTATGCAAAGGCTTCTTTTGACGTGATGGACTGAAAAGACCCAGCAAGTCCTCATGCTCTTGGCTTCTGTGTGCTTAAAGATGATCCCTGGACTCGGCAGACCCATGAGAAAATTAACATCAAAATGATCACATTAAGGAAACCATTTAAACATCAGCAGAGCAGAGGGATTTTTTAATGTATTTAATCACTTAGCAAATGCCAGCTTTTCATCAAAATCTCTATGTGCCTTGCTTTCTTATTGAATCAAATCTGTTAGGAAAAGAAATAATGGAACTTGGAACTATCATTTATTGCCCCAATTATGACCATTCCTCCATAGGTAATGAAATATAACCACAAGGATAAAAAGCAATGAGCAAGTGTGTGTGTGTGTGTGTGTGTGTGTGTGTGTGTGTGTGTGTGTGTAGAAATATGGGGGCACTGTTCCATGAATGTATCAGATCATAAGACAACCTTGGATGTCAGTCTTTACCTTCAACCTCGTTTGAGATGGTGTCTTAGTCAGGGTTTCTATTCCTGCACAAACATAATGACCAAGAAGCAGATTGGGGAGGAAAGGGTTTATTGAGCTTACACTTCCACATTGCTGTTCATCACCAAAGGAAGTCAGGACTGGAACTCAAGCAGGTCAAGGAGCAGGAGCTGATGCAGAGGCCATGGAGGAATGCTGCTTACTGGCTTGCTTCTCCTGAC
>CM052703.1:82724305-82779334 GCA_028551405.1 Uromys caudimaculatus | reverse complement strand
ACACTGCTGTCTTCTGCTGCAACTAGGCTTTACCATGGTGCCAAGCCTCACCTCCTTTGTATGACCACTTCAGTCCTGGGCCATCAATTGCAACTGAGGCTGCACCTTCACCACTGGCCTTCCGCGGCCTCTCACAGTGCCCAGGCCTCAGCTGCTCTTCATGACCCCTTCATGCCTTCAAAACCAGTACCACCTAGGTAACTCCTCCACATTACCAAGTTCAGCCACAGCACAGGGTACAACCTTGGCTATCTCTGGAACGCAGCCTCTGTGCTTTCAGAAAACACTTCTCAGAAGATTTCACCTCATTGATGCTGGTCTCTTCCCAATCACCGCCAGTTTCCCAGCTCCAGCTAACCAGCATCAATAGTCCCAGCAATGCAATGATTTTGCTTTAGTAGTTCTGGTATCTTATTAATCACAGCTGATTTCTTCAGCCCCAGCTAACCAAAACCACAGAATCTTAAATCAAAATAGCAATGGCCCTGATAATATTCTTTAATCTTCCTTCTGAAATTTCACAAGCCAGACCTCCATCTTCTGCACTGTTCTCAACATTATCTTCTAAGCTCCTACAGAACACCCCACAAAGCTCTTAACACTGAATGGATCTTCTAGCCCAAAGTTCCAAAGTCCTTCCACAGTCCTCCCCAAGACATGGTCAGGTTGTCACAGGAATACCCCACTCCCAGTACCAATTTCTGTATTAGTCAGGGCTCTCTAGAGTCACAGAACTTATAGGTAGTCTCTATATAGTAAGGGAATTTGTTAATGACTTACAGTCTGTAGTCAAACTCCCCAACAATGGTCAGCAGTAGCTGTGAATGAAAACCCGAGGATCTAGCAGTCGCTTAGTCCCACAAGGCTCGCAGGCGAAGAAGAAGAATCTTCCTTCTTCCAATGTCCTTATGTAGGTCTCCAGCAGCAGGTGTGGCCCAGATAGAGGTGTGCGTACCACCACACCTGAAACTTGTGTCTTCCAGACTCACGATCTAGATCACAGGTGAGCCTTCTAATTCTGGATTGTAATTCACTCCAGATATAGTCAGGTTGACAATCAGGGAGAGCCACTACAGATGGGTTCTCTTTGTTATTATTTTTTCACTGTGCATGCCAGGCTATGTAGCCCAGGAGCTCCTAGGAAATTCTCTTGTCTTCATTTCCCATCTTTGTTTAAGCATGCAATGACAAGTCTGTGCTACATACATGACACTTTTACATGGGTCCCAGAGATTCAAACTCTGGTTTGAATGGTAAGGCTTGCATGGTAAACACCTTTACCTACTGATCCATCTCTCCAGCCTGTGATTTTTAAAGGCAACATAAATATGAAATTACTTGCAATTGAAAAATAGAGAATTATCACTTATTCCAAAAGGTGATCTGTGACAGATAAATGGTCACACACTTGGACACCATGTCACAATCAGAAGGGAATAGCAGAGGAGGATGGAAGGGGGAATCGGAGAAGAGAGAATATAAGCAGAAGGCAGGCAATGAGAAGAAGGTGGGAGAGGAAGAAGAGCTGAGGAGCTGGCTTGGTCAGCAAAGCACGTGTCTTTGGAGCATGAGGACCCAAGTGAAACCTCAAGGCCAGAAGACACACAGGCTGGGTATGATGGGTAGCACTTGGGAGCTCAGCACTGGAGAGATGAAGGCAGATGAGCCATGAAGCTCACCTCCCAGCCAGTCTGCCCAGCCCATCTGGCAAGTTACAGGATAGTTAGAGACCCTGTCTCAAAAGCAAGGTAGGCTGGGGCTAGAGAGATGCTCAGGATTTAAGAACATACTGCTCTTGCAGAGGACCCAAGTCCAGTTCCCAGCACCCATGTGGGCATCCCAGAACCACCTGTAACTCCAGTCATGAGATCTGCTACCCTCTTCTCACCAGCATGGGCACATGCACTCACATGCAAATATCCACATTATGGGCACACACACATATATGCAGAATTTTAACCTTTAAATTTTTTAAAGTTAAAAAACCAAGATGGATGGCCACTGAGGAATGAGAGCTAAGATTGTCCTCTGGCCTCCACACATATGGGCATAATTCTACACTGGTACCTACACACACACACACACACACACACACACACACACACACACACATACACATACACACACACGCACACACACATATGCACACACACACACTCACACACCTACTCACGCACACACATACACACACACTCACGCACACACACTCATGCACACACGCATACACACACACATACATACACACACGCGCACACACACACGCACACGCACACGCACACACACACAGATGCTCGCACATGTGTGAACACACACATGTACACATATAAAAAGAGAGAAGGAAAATGGGGGTGAGGAGGGGGAGAAGACCTAAGAATCTCAGAAGAGAATTTCAAAAGCCAACAAATTAAGGATAGAAATGAGGAGAAAGATGGGTTGTGATAGGAGCAGCAGAGGTGGCACACTCAAAATTTGGGAAGGTGAAACAGAAGGATTGTGAGTTCAAAACTAGCCTGGGTTGTACAGTGAAACTCAGTTTTAATAAAGAAAACAGGTACTGGGTGTGTTCAGCGATACAGCAGTGGCCTGAAACATAAAAAGGCATGGATTTGATCCTCAGTACTGCACAAAATAAATGAAACAAAGCTGGGTGTGGTATCCCACCATTAATTCAAGCATTCAGGAAAGAGAGGCAGACAGATCCCTGACCAGCCTCATCTATATAGCAAGTTCGAAGACAACCAAGGGTACATATTGAGACTTGGTCTCAAAAAGTGTGTGTGTGTGTGTGTGTGTGTGTGTGTGTGTGTGTGTGAGAGAGAGAGAGAGAGAGAGAGAGAGAGAGAGAGAGAAATGAAAGAAAGGGGAACTGAGGCCACACTCCAGGACAAGGCTATCTGGCTTAGCAGCCCAGCTGTTGCTCTATGGGAATATGTTGGTGCTTGCCATCACTGCCTTTTGAAAGCCTGCTTTGTTAGCAGGAGCCTGTCCTTGGTAGGAAACAGTTCCCTTTTCAAACCTACAAATTAAATTTTTACATGGAAGCCTATTTTCCAAAGGTCTGTTATATATTCTTTTCTGTAAAGGCTTTCACAGTATCTTTAACTTTGCTACCTAAATCTAAAAGCCCTTCTGATAGAGTAAAGCTCCCGACTGGTCTTATTTTGGGTCTTCTGGACATTGTTGCTGCCTCATTTAACAGCACCTGGTCTTTACGATCGAAATCCCAGCATGTATCTCTCAGTTCCGAAGCCTCGTTTCAAAGCTAATTTAGATTTTTTTTTTTTTTTTTTTTTTTTTAACAATGCAGCTCATCACCAGGGGACTGCAAAAGGACCAGATCTTCTGGTTCAAGCTACCTCTCCTAAAATGTACTAGGTGAGGTGTGTCCTTACTACCCAAGTGGCTCACACAGGAATCGAGTCCAGGTTCTGTACACAGGTAGTAGTGGGCAGCTTGCTCCCAGGCACAGACAGCAGTCTAGTCTCTGCCAGTAATTCCTGCTTTGGGAGGCTGCAGCTTTCTCCTTTGAGCTTCTTTAGAAATCTCTGAAATCTGTAGGGAAGGTTTGGTTTTGTTTATGTACCTTTCTTCATTTGGAAAAAGCAAAATAAAACGTTTTCTTTTTCACTAGATATCATTTATGCAGACCTATCTAGAATGAGTCTTTCCTGCAGTGATTGAATTCAGAGTAAGGTCATAGGCTCTGGACCAAAAAAGACCTGGGTCCCACTTCTGCCTGCATGGCTTCACAAACCTGCTTCTACATTCAGAAGTCAACTTGATCAAGTCACCCGTCCAGCTTCTTCCTTTTAACAATCTGCAAAACAGGGATGTCTTAGTTACTTTACTGTTGCTGTAATGAAATACCCTGGCAGAAACAACAGAAAGAACAAAGGGTTTATTTTAGTCTTCACTTCAGAGGGATATAATCCACCATGGCAGCGAAGACATGGTGGCAGGAATAGGAGGCTGGCTTGTCAGAAATGCAGCTACAAAGAGTGCACAGGAAATGACATTGGGCTATATAGCTTCAAGCCCTCCCCCTCCCCCCAGTGACCTACTTCCTTCAGCAAGGTTCCATCTCTGAAAGGTTCCATGACCTTCCCAAACAGTGTCCCCAGCTGGGACCAAGTATTGGAACACATGAGCCCATGGCGGATATTTCACTTTTAAACCTCCAGGGATAACCAAAGCGCTTCCGAGGACAGTCTACGGAATGAAAGCAGCACATACAAAAGACTCAATCCATCTTTGTACTGTTTCATACTTTGTCTCCATCCCCAAACTCACTTCTCCCCATCATCGATTTTGCATGTTCAAGCCCAGCAAGCTCAGCAAATTCCTAAAGAGATTGAAAAATGCTGTTTCTGACATGCAAAATGGCTTTCATCCCCTCGGTTGCTGCTCTTTTGTACAATATTTAAGAAAAAATGTTCAACTTGCAGAAAGGGAAGATTGATGTTAACACAACTAGGGGAGCTACAGGAAACG
Organism: Uromys caudimaculatus; assembly: GCA_028551405.1. NCBI lineage: Eukaryota > Metazoa > Chordata > Mammalia > Rodentia > Muridae > Uromys > Uromys caudimaculatus. The sequence continues at coordinate 82,774,843 of CM052703.1, read as the reverse complement.
CAGATGCAGTAAGTGGCATCTGTAGGCATTGTCCCCGCACAGGCAGCCGAGCCAGCCTGAGAGCACTAAGGCAGTGAGAGCCATGCTTTAACAATCAGAAATGCTGAATGTATTCGTGTAATCTCTCTTTTCCTACTTATCAGCTACTCACAGCTAAAAATGGGGGTGGAGAGAGAATCTTAAGTTTTTCCTGGCTGCTTCTACACTCTCAAGTAAACTTGAACTTGTAAACACATTTGCAACCCCCCCTCTTATTCCCAGTACAGTCTTTGAAAGCATGATAAGAGATGATGTGACTACATAAGGATCCCCTCCTCTTAATTTCCTGCATTGTTTAAATTAAGCCCCTACTTCCTTGATTCTCCACCTGTGGGTTGAGACTCCTTTAGGAGTAAATGACTCTGTCATAGGGGTCATATATCAGATATCCTGCATATCAGATATTTATATTACAATTCATAACAGTAGCAAAACTACAGTTATGAACTAGCAATGAAAATAATGTTATGGCTGGGGTCACCACAACATGAGGGACTGTATCAACGTACCGCAGTTAGGAAGGCTGAGAACCACTCCACTTGCTCATTGATCTCCTTTAAAGCCACCCCTGTCTCTGCTCTGCTCCACCATTTTGGGTCCTCAAAAGTACTTCTTGGAAAATAGACCCATGTTTCTCTTAAAATCTAGTAGAGAGATGCCACTGTGGAAGGGCTGGGGAGGAAGCCAGGATACCGGAAGAACAGCTCGGTAAGGGCTGGAGAGGCAGCTCAGTGGTTTAAAGCATTTGCTGCTCTTGCAGGTGACCCTGGTTTGGTTCCCAGCACACACATCAGGTGTGTCACAACCATCTGTAACTCCAGCTTCAGGGAGTCTGACACCCTCCTCTGGTGTTCTCAGGTACCTACATATACATGACATTCACACACACACACACACACACACACACACACACACTCTTCAAAATGAAAAGAATAATAGAGTAAAAGTTAGCATTGATTTCCTAAAGTCTCCTCACCCTAGAGATTCTGTACTCTTGGTTCCTTCCATAGAACACCTCAGACGGGAGAGCAAGAACTTTGACTTTTTTGTTTGCAAACCATGTATTCATAGTTGAGAAATATAAAATCCATAGCGTGCTGTTCTTGAGTCTTACCAATCAATGCAGCTGTACTGCATCTTCTTTATACAGGGATCAAGGATAAGGCAAGCTGCTGCAAGGCTGCCTTTTACGAGGTCCTCATCTGCTTTCTAACTTGACTTCCCGTTCCAGATCCCACACTTGATGGGGTGACGGACAGACCCATCTTAGACTGCTGCGCCTGTGGAACTGCCAAGTACAGACTCACGTTTTATGGGAACTGGTCCGAGAAGACTCATCCAAAGGATTACCCTCGTGAGTACAGCAGCTACTTTATGGGTCAGGGGAAGCACATTGCTAATGCTCCGTCTGATAATGGGATCCGTTAGCTGAGCTGTGTCAGGCCTGCTCGTCAGTATCCACTGATTTGTGACACTTGCACCCCAAGAAAGCAAATTCGTGGACACACACTGACATAATCCTGGTATGCTTTTAGATTCTTTGAATGACATTGTTCCACCAGTTTCATCTGTGGTTCTTTTATCTTCAAGCCAAGTACTCTGTAGCCTCAGTCCTCCTAAAACAGCCGTACCCATGTTACAGAACAGACTGTTGTTAGCGATGACTGGCCAAGGGATTCTCTTGACACCACAGACAGTGTAGCAATTACTCAGTACCCTCAACCATAGTAACTCAGTACCCACAACCATAGCATCAGTCATCAATATACAATACCCTAACTGGATCCAGATGTCACCGTCTAATGCTGCATGGCCCCAGACTCAAAGCAGCCGATACCAATCCACAGGAGTTGTCAGGAGGTCCCAAAGTTACTATGTGAGGAGAGTACACTAAAATAAGACTTTCTCCCACTCTTCAGTCAGACAGTTAGGGACTGTAGGGAGATAGACAGCAATCAAATAATCACATGGAACTTGTCGTTGTGAGTGGCGGGCTGACTCACACGATATTAAGCATGTTTACTCATGGTGTGTCCGTGCATTGGAAAATAGCCTGCTTTGTGGCTGAACTCCCTGAAGATCAGAGAGAAGCCACCATTTGTCCAGGGGCAAATGGACAATGTCCTGCCTTTGCTTTATGTTTCCTTGAAGACCCGGGAGGGCCCATTCTCTGTCGCTTTGGGAGGCAGGATGGCTGTGGGTGGCACTGGGCATATTGTGTCTTGAGAACGATCTGTTTTGTTCTTAGTTTATTTCACTCTGAAGTTACCACAGCTGGGAAGAACCACAGAAATAGGAGAGGAGATTAAAAAAAGGGATTGGGGCCAGGTCTCCAAAGGCAAAGGGGAGAAGGGTAGGAACTTAAGTAGACCCTGGATATGTCAGAACCTCCCTGGTGCCCAAACAGCCCACCCAAAGGGGACTCCAGCATTCTTGGACAGATCAAGAGGCTATTATTTAATTTAACTCCCATAAAGTTGAAATTTAGGAACTTAAGAGCCTCTGGCTAAGGCATTCCTCAGACTCTGGGATTCAGCCTACTCTAGTCTGAGCTGCGTGGGAGACCCTTGTGAACAAACTTAGCCTCTCTGCCTGGGAGGAGGCACTTAGAACCAGAATGCTAGAAAAAATGACCTACAGTGTCCCCACTAACGGAAGAGATAAAATGGCTGGGCCATTACTCATCTTTTGTGATCCTAAGGAGTTTTCTCATTTGTTTGGCCACTGCTGTCTCCCAGAATTTAAATGGGCAGGAAAGGGGGGCAACAAATCATTGTCTCTGGGCCGCTGGGGCAGTCACATGCAAACCTACAGAGAGTTTCTGTGGTGCTGTTGAGAGCTTAATAAATACAGCAGACGTGTGTTCCTGATTCCTGGGGTCGTCACACTGTCAGGCATCACATCACAGAGCCAGGATATACCCTGATTTTTCTGTTGAAAAACTTTCATCTTCAAACATAGAATAGCATTTTCCACATTGTGTTGGGATTATTTCTTCTGGAAGTTTCTTCCTGCAAACTGGGAACTCCTTTGGGATAAAAGCTATGACCTACTCATCTTTGAGTCTTTGTCCCTGCCCATGCCTGGTACCCTCCTGAGGATTAGGTAGTAACTGTGGACCATCCCTGCTACCATCTGGGAGGCAGGCGTCTAGCTAGCACTGAGCCATGATGCCTAGTACTGATCAGGGAGTGCACCAGACCGTCCTTGCAGGGCAGTGGGTGAACCTGAGTACTTGAAGAACTGGGCCACTGGGAAGGACACCAACAATGGCAGTGATAGCGTCTACTAATCTAAGCTGCAGAGATGATTCTGTCTCGATAGCCAGCCCTGTCATCAGCCCAGAGGAGCTCCCTGACAACAAACTCTCAAGTGCCAAGTCCCTTGTCTCTTTTTAATCAGTCATCTAAAATGTCACTTTCCAAGTAGGGATCTTGGGACAGAGGCTCTCATCCTCTTCAGTCTCTGCATCCTTTTAACTTTAAGAATCACCAAGAGCATCAATATACTTATGTTAAATCTCAGTGTTTCCCTTAGCTGAGAAATGTTTTAATTACTTATTAATTTTAAGTAACATAGCAATAATAAATACATTGCATGTTTAATAAATTTGTCACATGCTAACATAAAAACATAATTCTGTGAAAGTGACTGTGTTAGCTAAAGAAAGTGGTTGTGAAAAGGGTGTCATTGTCACCTGGACTGGTATTCACTTTTGTTTCTGCAGGCAACCTAGTGATTTTACATTTTTGATAGAAGTACGTGAAGAAAATTCTAGCCGACATGCATATATAACTAGGAAAAAAGAGGGCTTGGGAGCACTGGAGAGATTGTTCAGTGGCTAAGGGTACTTGCTCTGCTTACCAAGGCCCTGGGTTTGATTCTGTACACCCACTCACAGCAATTTCTAATCCCAGTTTCAGGGGATCTGACAGCTTCTCCTGGCCTCTGCCAGTACCTGCACACATGTGGTACACGTGTAGACGAGCAGGCATACACACACACACATACACATAAATAATTTTTAAAACTGTTTTCATGATCTTTCCAGATACTTACAGAAAATCTCTGCTACTAAACCACAAACTGCTTCAAAGTCTACGAATAGTAGAGTTTTGTTAAGTCCAGTTACAATGTAGAATATGCAGTTGTGCCAATAGATTTGTATTCTGTGACTCAAATTCACTGCTCACCTTCTTCTTTGGATGGATCTTTTACAAACACATGATTGTGTGGCCCTGGTGCTGACCATATGGAAAATACTGGCTTATTGAGAATCACAGATGACCAAAATGCCAAGACTTCACATTAAACAGAATCGAAATCATACCCATTCCCAGGGGACAGAGCCCATCAGGAACATGATGGAGAACTGGGAAGCTATCAAGTTCACAGTAATGACTACAAGTTTCCCAAGATTCTGAGTTTTGCTTGAACACTCAGGTTTTATTATTGGCAACAGATTCTGTCAGTTGTTTTCCTTGAAGTGACAGACTGACTTCGTTTTTTACAAAAAATGTCTGCCAGATTCCCAAGCCTGAATAACCGTAATTTGCCTGTCATTTGTTCTTTCAAGTAAAAATGACGTTTTATGAATGTGCAAAGTGGCTAGTGTGACTTGCCCCTCAGAGAGTCGTCACTAGGTGCGTTTACTGAGGACAATCGGAGTGCTCCAGTCCATAGAGCAGAACTGCTATGCATTTTCTATTGCTTTTTACGTTCTGAAATTAGTCACTCTGAATAACAAGGTGTGCATTTATCAGTCAAAACATCAGATGACTCATTTTTCTGTTACGTGAAGGACACTCATGCAAAATTGAGCCTTTTGTTGTCTACTGTGAATGTGTGGCCCTGAAGAAGACATCAGCTACTAAAACAAGACAAGGCCCATCTTCAATGTCAGTGTCAACACACTACAGCAAGCAAATAATGTCTTTGATTTGTTATGAAATAGTTTTAATCTCTCAGATTTCCTGAAAGGATCTCAGGGTTCTCAGGAGTCTGTGGGTAAGAAAACAAACTTGGATGTTCAGCCATCGGGTGTCTTTGAGTAACTTACCTTTGAGGATCACAAGGACTGCTACATGGGGACTGAACATCACCATGTCCAGTCAGCTGCCACGCACAGTCAGTCAGCCACCACACACAGTCAGTCAGCCACCATACACCTTCAGCCATAGTGAACTGTGTCTTCAGGTGTCTCTTCTGAGCCACTGTATAAAATGCTTTGTTTCGAATGCTGCTTCTGGGGTTCTCTCCTTGGGAGAAGTCTGCATTTCTCTCTCTGGGAAGGGCTAGATATGGTAAAACAGAGACAGAGACTGGAGAAGGGACCAAATAGCTTCAGGCATTTCTCTTCTCTGGTAGTATCAAAATATCTGCTGGGCATCTGGAAACTGTGGAATTCTTCCCAAACCCTTCCAATCAAGATGCTCTTGAGATACATTTTAAGGTTAGACCATGTAAGTTTTGCCTCCTAATTCTGTAAGTAAAAAGGTCTTGACACACAAGAAAGTAGCATTACACACCCAGATGGCCATCAAATCAAATCAAAGCTCGGACCAGATAATTCTCATTTTCTTGCCTTTGGGTCTATCGTGAAGCAGTCAATAGTTGGAGAATGTCTGAACTAAAACAAAAGCTGAGATCTAAGTGATTTCCTTTTGCCTTCCCTTGGGGGCTGTCATAAGAGAATCATTCATATGTCCTCTGCAGTCAAGTAAACATCTAATGCACAAAGCATCTTCCATGTAAAGTCAACTGATACTAAATTCTGTGCCATCCCCACCTGCTGTTCTGCAGACAGCCAGACTTAGAAGCCAGAGAGAGCATTCTAGGTTTGTTGAGCTTGAATGCATTGCTGAAACCTACTTCAAGCTCCATGATGTCTGTCCTAGGCATTTCCAGACTGCTGTTCCCAACTGTGGGAACCATGGGAGGCACTGCTTCCCAGGAACAAGGTGACCAGGCCCGTAAGGATGTCTTGAGGGCCGGACATGTGCCCAGTCCTCACGAAGCTTCCTACAGATGCTAAGTATCTTTCATCACTAGCTCTCATAGGGATCTGGGTTCTTGACAAATGCTTTCATCCTGTAGACAGCTTGACATCTCCCAACAGCTTTCTCCACTTTGGACATAGCATTATTTAATACTATTTGACAAATAAATATTGAAGAATATTTTCCTATATCTAGTTTTTCATTTGATGACACATTGGCTAAAATATTAATATGGCCACTGGGAAATATATCCTATATATTTGAAGTTAATTTTACAGTGACATTCAGCCATCTTTTCCATTGGGTCACTTGCTTAAAAAAATAATTACGTCCATGGGGGTTGGAGAGATGGCTCAGTGGTTAAGCGCACTGGCTGCTCTTCCAGAGGACCTGGGTTAATTCCAGCACCCACACAGAAGCTCACAACTGTCTGTAATTCGAGTTCTAGGGTACCTGACATACATGCAGGCAAAATACCAATGCACATAAAATAAAAATACGTAAGTCAATTTAAAAAATTATTATTTCCAACCCTATGAAAAACTACCAAACTAGTGCTACCTTGATGACTTAATATTTTTATCCTTTTATTCATCTAGTTATATGCAAAGTTTCCACATCATATTCAGCTCATTGAGTCCTAGTTTTATGATTAATTTTCTCTCGTTGTTACAGTACCAACCTTGTCTTACTTCAGACAAGTCATCTCACTATTCTTTTATTAGCCTCTAAGGTGATGCCAGGACTCCTGAAAACAGAGAAGGCACTGGAATTAAAAACCACATATAAATAATATAATAGTCCCCCAGTACTGCCTTCAACTTCTTCATATCTCCATGGAAGAGCAAGTAGTTTCTGGGTTTTGAATCTCTTTAGTCTGATGTTAATCTTAAATCTACTAGTCATTACTTACCCATGTCTACCAGAAACTGATAGTGGTAGATGCAGAGACCCACAGCCAAACATTAGGTTGAACTTTGGGAACCCCAAGGAAGAGTGGGAGGAAGGATTGTAGGCACCAGAGGGGTCAAGGACATCATTAGAACATGGCCTACAGAATCAACTCAGCAGGGCTTATAGGGGCTCACAGGGACTGAGGTGGCAATCCGGGAGCCTGCATGGGTCTGACCTAGAACCTTTACAGATATGTTGTGATTGTTTAGCTTGGTGATCTTGTGGGTCCTGGCAGTGGGAGCAGGGTGCTGGCTCTGAATCTTTTGCATGCTCTTAGGATCCTTTTCCTCCTACTGGGTTGCTTCATCCAGCCTTGATATGAGGATTTGGCCTAGTCTTGTATCTTGTTATCCACGTTTGATATCCTGTCTGATGGGAGATGGAGGAGCAGTGAATCCGGGGCAGAGGGCAGATAGGGTGGGGGCAAGGAGGGGAGTACGGGCCAGGAGGAGTGGAGGGAGGGAAGCTTCTGGTCGGCAAGTATGGTAGGAGAGAAAAATAAAGAAAAAAGAAGAAAGTTGATAGTTGGAAAGAGTCACCCACACACAGTGATTTTCCCATAAATTCTTCTCCAATTTCCTCGTCGGTTGTTGGCATAAATGAGTTCTTTTGTGTCTAGTTTTAGAATTTTTCTTCTTTCCTTAACAGTCACTCATTTTGCACAGGTTTTCACAGTCCTTATCCCACAACCGTGACAGAAGGGAAGATCTCCCTCCTTTATTTCCTGACTAATCTGGATTGCTCTTATCTAATAAGCTCTGTTAGCAACTTAAATAATGGCATTGTTATCTCTCTTCTAATTTGCATACATCTGCTTTTATGCATCCTATTATCTTCTGTGTCACTCGGATGGCCCTTTTGTGCTGTTGGTAAATTTCCATATTGTTTACTTTATATGCTGGCTCCCCTCCTTTCTGTATTTTTGTATTTAATTATTAATGCACTCGAGGCTGTGATTTTCCTCTGAGTTGATCTCTGAGCCCTTCCCAGAGGTCCTACTATAGACCTCTTATGTTCACTGTTCTCTTGGTAAAATGCTTTTGTACACTTTATCTTCTGGACATAGATGTTAATTAGTGGAGTATTTTAAAATTTCTGAGAAGTTGGAGATTTTTTAATTTGTATTTTCATTCTTGGTTTTGTTTCTTTACTTTGTTTTGCTCAGCGAGTATGTGCTACATAGCTCCTTCTTTGATGTATTTACTGTTTGTTTATTTAATAACCCAGTGCATATTTGCCTTGGTAAGCTTCATTTCCTGTTCCTCTGTGGGCACTGGGCACTGAGAAACGTGCTCTTCCCTGCCCAGTGCACAGCATCACTGGTCCATGTCAGGCCCCTCTCATGCTATTTGCTTTTGATCTCATTCCATTTAGACCACCATTATTGTGATTAGCCATACTAATTTTTTCTTTTCTTTTCATTTTTATGTGTCCTGATTATTCTTTCTGTTACTTTTTAAATTTTATACTCTTTTTTTTATTTCTTTCTATTACCCAGATATATCTTCTTCTGGTTGAAAAGTTAACTGAGCAAGGTACTGTGGCACAGGCATGTGATCCTAGCACTTGAGAAGTGCATGAGGAACGGGAGGGTCCAAAGTCTGTATCAGCCACAATGCAAATCTGAGGCCAGGCTGGGCTGCCTGGGACGCTGTCTCTAAACAGTAACCACCGAAAGCTAACTGTCTCCCTTACGCTGACATACAAATGTGTTGCTCTGCCACCACACCCTGAACTTTGCACATCTCCTATGCCTCAGCTCTCTACCACCTTTCAACCCACATACTTTATATTGATTGATTTCTAGAATTTTGTTTCCTGTTCACTATAATTTCTTTTTTTCAGTCTAGACTTTGTGTGTCTAAACAACCATAAACTTTTCTAAAGCCTGGGTCCCCCCTTGCCCTTTACACTTCCCTTCTTGGGTACTTTTTGCAAGGACGTTAACTGTCTTTGCAAGGCAAGCTTGATGCTCTGCATGCCTGGAAATAGCTTGTCATGTTCTCACACTTCAGTGACGCACGGCTGAATATGAGACCGGGGTTCAAAGGCATTTTCTTTTCTACTGTTAAGCACTGTGTCCTTACATCTCACTATCTAAAGAGTCCACGACTTGCTTCTTGCTAAGTGATCTGCACTCTCCCTCTGCTTTTCAAGTTTTTCTTCTGTCTGTCCATCTGTCTGTCTGTCTCTTTGATGTTCCCTCTTCATCTTCCTATGAATACCACCGGGTTTTAAGTTTCAAAAACTAGTTCCCTACTCAAGTCCTTTCTACATGAGATCTTGTTTTTGCCTCTTTCTTTAATCCTAAGAAATGGTTGTTGTCCAACATTTCATCTCTTACTTTCCTTTCTGAGCCTCTACCCTAGTTAGCTTTAACTGTTGACTTGACACTGACTAGAGTCACCTGTCTGAGAAGGAGTCTCAACTTTTGCATAGAAGAGGCAGGCAGACACGTGTCTGGATCCCTAGTCTTGAGTACTTCGGTGTGTGCTCCCTAAAGAAGACATTCTTATAAAAATTACCGCACACTTAGTACTAACACTGATAAAACACTGCTGTCCAATCTAGACACTTTGTTTAACTTTCATTAATTGTGCCTCTACTGTCTTCTTCATGGATACCACATAATATATAATACAAGCTGTCTGTGTCAGTAACATGGGAAATTTTAAATCTTCTAGAAGCTGTGTTTACAAAGTAAAGGGAAGCCATAAAATTAATTTTTAGACTCATTTTTTTTTGTATGTATGAGTGTTTTGCCTGCATGTATATATGTGCACCGCATGTATGCCTAGTGTACTTGAGGTCCAGAAGAGGGTCTCAGATCCCCTGGAAATGAAGTTGCAAGCCTGTGTGGACCCTGGAAACTGAACTTGAGTCTTTAGCAAGAGTAGCAAGTGCTACTCAGCCACCTCTCCAGCCCCAATAAAATTAAATTTAATGTTCTATTTTATTGAAGCCAATACCCCAAATTATGTCATGTTAACATATAATTGGCCTGAAAATTCATTATGGACATATTTTGCACTTTTTGTGAAGTGCTAAGATCTGGTACCTGTTTTGCATTCAGTCTTGTCATACTTTAATCACACGGTAATGTGTAAATATCGGCTATCATATTGCACAGAACAGCTCTGTAGCAAAGAAAAGAGAAATCTTCACCCAGAATCTAAGTCGGTATTTCATAGGGCAGTTATTTGTCATGCATCTTTCATCGGCCTCAATATGGAACACTTCCTCGGGCTTTCTTGATTTGACGGCCATGGACACTGGAAGAGCACCCAGAGGTTATTGTATGTAGACTGTCAGTTTGGGGTCATTGCTGTTTCCACTTGACTAGATTGAGGCTGTGCATCTTCAGAAAGGACCCCGTGGCCTTGATGAATGTGTGTGTTAAAAGCGCGTTTGTTACTTCCTTCATTTGACTCTAGGGCATTCCATTTTCTTAGTTTTCCCCTTTATTTATTAGCCCTTCTGTATTTTCTTTACGACTTCCTCTTCAGCTTCCGCTTTATTTGAAATGCGTAAGGCTCAGTGGCAGGGGTTCCCCTTTATCTTTAGTCAATATTTTGGCGCTTCTGTCCTTCCAAATCTTCAAGTGACATCAATCACTGACCTTTTCTCACACCTGTATGTCCAATCAACACATTTCTAGTAATTTCCAGAAAGTTTATCCAATGATTTTCTCAGTATTTTAATTGAGAATCTAGAACTTGCCTCAAATTATACATGGCCGTCTCTTTTACCTGAACTTTCAGTATGTACACACTTACAATATTCATTTAATAATACAAATGCTTGCAGTGATTTCTCCTATAATTATACCCGGTTAGTTAATTTTTTGTCATTATTTATTAACAATCATTTTATTTATTTAAAAAGCTATACATTTAATGGTAAAACACATATTGTACTTTCCTACATTATACATTCAGTCCTTTAGCATGATATATGTAATGACTATTTGATGCTACATATAATAACAGTAACTTGAAAATTTTTTTTAAAAAGCTCATTTGTGTTTGATTCCTTTTCTCTACATGTTTGTGTGGTTATTTTTAGTTCTTTTTTGAAAGGTTTATTGACTTATCTATTTTATGTATGTCTGTGGCCCTAGTGAATTTATGCATACCACATGCATGCAGGTACCCTCAGAAGCCAGAGGGCATCTGATCCCTGGAAATGGAATTGGCTGCCTTGCGTGAGTGCTGGGGACCAGACCTGTGTCCTCTAACAGAGTAGTGGGGCTTCTGACTGCTGAACTCTCCCCAGCCTCCTCTACTTGTTTCTGCTTTGGATTATTAATATCTTCCCTCTGTCTTTGAGGATGTGCACTGTGCTTATGTAGAATTGTTGGCCCATCTGCTGCTACGAAGCTGCTTCATGTCCTGCTTTCTTCCTGCTCACTAGCTGTGCTTGCTTGGGATCAGTTTCTCTGCAGGAGCACTGTGTTCTCTGCTGATGTATCTGTTATGCCTTGTATCTGCATGCTGGGCAAGAGGAAATGTTGGGTGATAACTGTTCTGGAGTATTAAAGGAAAGAGAACAAGATGAAGCCTGGAGAGGGAGGCCCAGGCACCCGTGACTGCTGTCAGTCCTCTGTGCTTCCGTTCTACAGCATCTGGTGAAGGACCGCCTGTCGTCTCCCTTGTACCTCACGTCTCTATTGATTCCTTGCATTTTTCTCAGTTTATGATCTTTCCCAGGACAGAATCTAGAGAACAGGGAGACTATGTTAATTCCTCATCTCCTTAAGGAGCCTGCAATACAATGCCAGCGTAAGCACTCTAATTTTGGATTATCTCTGCTCCCTCTGCTGTATTATAGTATGTTTAGTTAGGTTTTAAGCCTCTATGACTTCCTCTTCATTTTGCTATTTGTCTTAGTCAGGGTTTCTATTCCTGCACAAACATCATGACTAAGATGCAAGTTGGGGAGGAAAGGGTTTATTGAGCTTACTCTTCCATGCTGCTGTTCATCAGGAAAGGAAGTCAGGACTGGAACTCAAGCAGGTCAGGAAGCAGGAGCTGATACAGAGGCCATGGAGGAATGCTGCTTACTGACTTGCTTGCTTGCTTCCCCTGGCTTGCTCAGCTGGCTTTCTTATAGAGCCCAGAACTACCAGCCCACAGATGGTACCACTCACAAGGGGCCCTCCCCCCTTGGTCACTAATTGAGAAAATGCCTTACCGCTGGATCTCATGGAGGCATTTTTCTCAACTGAAACTCCTTTCTCTGTGATAACTCCAGCTTGTGTCAAGTTGACACAAAACCAGCCAGTACACTATTCTGATAGTGAGGGCATCAATACCTTGTTCTAATATTGTATACGTATTGATCTCTGTGTTTTGCCATGATTACTCTCTATTTATTTCAGTGTTCTGTAGGCCCTGTAGATGTAATATCACAGTGTTCTCATTAACTCTAGCCTTTGCATAACTAACAGATTGTCTTGTTTTAATAACTCGTGCCTTAAAGTGGATCTCACCTACAGTCTCGCTTGGTTTCTCTTTCCTCTGATATATCTTGATTAACTATTTAGTAGTTTCAGACTTTCTAAGGATTTAAGATCTCCTAGGAAATTACTGAGCTCACCCTATTGGAAGCACTTGTCTTCTGTTCTGTTTTGTCTCCCAAATGCTTTGTACTTACAGTAACCCATTCTCCCCCAGGTTCTACTTAGCTAGTCCCAGATGATTATTTTAGATTTTCTTTGGTATACTCCGTATGATACTATTTGCTTGGCTTGGATTTTGATTGTGTTAATTCTCATTGTCACTCATTTTTTCCCCTTCTCACTTAATTAACTGTTGATTTATAAGAAATGAGCTAGGGAATATAGCCCATGCATGAGACACTGGGTTCAATCCTTAGCTCTGCAAATATTAATTAATCAACTAGTTAATTAATTAAGAATAAGTAGAGGGCTGGAGAAATGGCTCAGCAGTTAAGAGCACTTGTTGCTCTCTCAGAGGATGTGGGCTTAGTTCCCAGCTCCCAACATGGTAGTTTACAACCATCTAAAACTTAGTGCCATGGAATCTGATGCCCTCTGCTGGCATCCATAGGTACTGCATGCACCTGGTTCACGTACCATTCATGTATGCTGGAATAAATTGTAAAAAATAAAAAGGAGCAAGGATTTCCTTTCTGGTTTTTCTATGAACCTTCTGCTTATTAGAACAGTATCTTTGATTCCCTTTATGGGAAAGTTTTGAGGTTAAGTTTCAAAGCTCTTTCCACACTGATTTCATTTGGTGCTTGGTCTGTTTATTTCACTCTGCTTTTATCCTGACAGTTCTTAGCTGGAAAGTCCATTTCCAAGCAATAGTTCTGTTATTAGTTTTAATTATTTATCTCATCAATAAAAGCTTAGTAATTCAGGATTTCTTGCAGTCTTTTATAACATTATCTTTCCTCTTTTAAGACCTCCTATTTTCAGGGGAAACTAGTAAGCCAGTGCTTGGTCATTAGTGAGTGATTTTATTTCTTACAACTAAACATTTGTAAAAATATTTTCACTTGGAAAATAACTGGATTAAAAGCCCAAATCCTTTTTTATTAAAACTTTATTATAAAGAACTTGCAAATAAAAATAACATCGCACAGCAAAATTAACCAGACTGAGTCTTTACGTCTCAATGGACTTCTGTACAGTTAGTAGAGCCATTCTGAAGCTGCAAAGCTCCACACTGGATTTTACATTTTCAACATTAAATATATTTTTATGCACTTACCCTCCAGCAGCAGTGAAAATCCCTGACCAAGTTGAAACTAGAAAAAGAGTTAGCCTTGCGTGTTCATTACAGCCTTTACTGCATGCTTCGTATGTGGTTTTCCATGTCAGTGAAGACACCTGGTCTTCATTCGCTCCTGACCAGATTCCTACAAGGAATCTGCAGCTTTGCTCCTTGGATGTGTGTTTTTCATTTGCAGCTGAAGTGTTTCATGATTTGTTTTTATCTGAGCTATGTTAAGTGAATCTGAAGGTTCTATTCATACTTCCATCTAGTTTATTAACTGATATTTTTCTTCTAGTTGGTCTTTTATATTTATTTCTGTCCTTTTGTCCTTTGCTGCTAGCTCATTAGTTTCACGAGTAGACACAATACATGTCTTCTGTGTGAATACTGTACTTAGTTGGTGCTTTCTCTTGCTTTAAGAACCCCTGCCTCTCCCAGAATACTCCATCCTCCACTTCTGATCTTTCATTTTCTTCATACTCCGCACAGTTTGGCTATTTCGTTTCCTCTTTGTCTGCTCAGTTTATGATGGCACTCTGACCAGCACCCTTGATTACTGCTGACTCCCCACTGCCGCTTCCCCCCTAAGGATCTCTTCTGAAGTGGGCATAATGTCTTCCTTATACATTTACCACACCCCTTGTAAGTTTTCTTAAAGCTGTTTTGATTGTTGTTTCATGTCATGGTGTGCTAATTTCTCTCTCCTACACTTACCGTTCTCTGCACGGGTTCTGGGTGTGCCTTCCTCCTCTCACACTGCCAAACACTCCCGGTTGTTCCTTGTTCTCGGCCACTCACTCTTCCTTCACTTTCTCATGACAATACAGTGTGTTAGCCGCGTTTCTCTCACGCAGCTCTGGCAAGCATCCCTCTCAGTTTGCAGACACTCTACTGCTTTGGGGTTGGAAGCACAGAGAAATACTTACTTGCAGCTTATCCCTAGCCTCAGTTAAATTCAGAATGAAGGAACATAAAAGGAGATGAAAGATAAAATACCATGATCAAGACAACTTATAAAAGGGAGGGTTTATTTGACCTTACAGTTCCAGAGAATAAGAGTTAGCATGGCAGGGAAGCTTGACAGCAAGCATCAGGCATGGAGCAGAAGCTAGGGGCTCACATCTTGAGCTATAGGAAGGAAGCAGAGAACATGAACTGGGAATGACATGTGACTTTGAAACCCCAAAGCCTTGATGACACATTTCCTCCAACAAGGCCACACCTTCTAAAATTACCCAAACAGCACCACCAACTGGCACCAAGTGTTCCAGCATCTGAGCCCATGGGGGACATTCTCATTTAAACCACCACATCTGGTGATTACTTATGAAACCTTTGCTTCGAACTATTTTAGTGGCATTTGAATGGATCTTGGGATTGGTAAGGCTGAGCCTTTTTTTATTCCTTCATCCTCTTCCTAGAAGCTCAAACATGGAATTTTTTTTTTTATTAGATCTTTTCTTAAATAAGTTGTACCTATCTGGAACTGATCATCCAAAATTCTATCTTGTGAGAAGTAATTTTGTCTATCAGGGATGCACCCCATCACCACTGAGAGCAGTAAGTTAACTTGCTGATACTCTCTTGCCATTTATTCCTGCTGCCTGGCAGTTTCCAGAACATGTGGCCGCTGCAGCTCATTCCCTAAGTGGCCACCTGCTCTCCGTGACATGAGTGTGAGTAGGGGAGAGGAGGACTCACTGCGGTCACAAATCCACCGTCATATAAGTCTAATAACACCACCAGTCTCCCCACAAGGGAAACTACGAGAGTAACTATGAAGTCTCACCCCAACCCAGCAGTTTTCTTAATCTCCTTCAAGCCTGTTTGCTAATCCCTAAGATGTGATTTCAAGAAACGTAGGTTTTAATAAAAAAAGACTTAGGTGGGTGTGGTGGCACATGCCTTTAATCTCAGTACTCAGGAGGCAGAGGCAGGTGAATCTATGAGAATTCTAGGCCAACCTGATCTATATAGTGAATCCCAGGCCAGCCAGGGCTACAGAGTGAGACTCTGTGTTTAAAAAGAAAAGAAGGAAAGAAAAAGGCAGATTTAGTATTCCCTCTGCATGAAACTATTCTAAACACCAAAAAAAAAAAAAAAAAAAAAAAAAAAAAAAAAAAAAAAAAAAAAAAAAAAAACCCTTATGAAATTGGGGGTGGGGTACTCAAGTTCCGTTAACGATAGCCTTTTGTACGGTTACCCGGGAATCTGCACACAAAACTCTGCTGAAGCTAATGGCATTTATGAACTCAAGTTTTCCAAACAATGCGTTGAGAAAAACACCCTCAAGAATTGTTTATTCCAAGAAAGGCCAGATATTTATAAGCGCAAATGGGGTTTCGGCAAAGGTTGGTGCCAGGCACTCCAGCCCTGGCAAACATCCCTCTCAATTTGCAAGAACTCTACTGCTTTGGGGTTGGAAGCAAAGCGGAAGCACAAAGAAATGCTTGCAGCTCATCCCTAGCCTCAGTTAAATTCAGAATGGAGGAACACAGACAGGAACGAAAGATAACAGGAAATCTCAACGCAGATAGCCCTGCACTGGAGCCGTCGTCTGGGATCAGGAATTGGGGTTGTTGTAATCCCTTTACTATACTACCAAGTTGATTGATTAAATTGAAAATTATGAGCCAAATGCCCCGAGAGCATCCTGGAACCTTCCTGCGGCTGCACGTACTCATGTGGTCCTAATGACCCTCATTGGAAGGGAAAAGCAAGTGCTTGCAGCAGGGAATGCATGAAGAAAGGCTTGAGAGGAAGCAAAACTTTAGAACAGCCAGCAAGAGTTTAATTAAACTCTAACATTATAAGCTTGCCTCTAAACTGAGCAAAATGCACCACATTTCGCCCCCACAGGGAGTTGCTCCAGGTTCTTACAGCTCAAGTGGAAAGAACAATGGGATGCAGAAGGCTTTCTCTTCACATCTGGCTCCTTGAAACAGGGATAAGAGGTTTCTGGAGGGGTTTTGCTGGCTGGAACAGTTACTGTTTACAGATGTGAGTGGCTTTCAGTCATTGAATGCAAATTGCATCTGCTTTGTTGTATACACCCTGGGAAAACCCAAAGGAGGGAATAATGGGCCTTTATCCGCCCACCCACATTGGGATTCAGAGCACAGTCTTTTGGGGTTTATTGGGTCCCTAAGCAACCTTTGAAGAGAGCTGTCCATCTGTCTGACTGCCCTGTCTCCAGCACACATGGATTCTTTTGACTTTGCTTCTCTGGTCTCTGGTTCTATCTTTGGTCTGTTGACTACATTTTTTTGGTAAACATGTCTTGCATTCAGGGATCCTAGACTAATTCTGCCTTGACAATGTTGGTCTGTAATCTGAAGGCAAGCTCCTCAACAGGAATGAAGAGGACGAGCCTTTAATGCAGAGGCTAAAAACCAGAAAAAGAAGCAAGAGTAAGAGATGAGGGTGAACAGGCTTCTGCTGGAATACTTAATTTCAACACTAAATATCACAGCAATGTGAGGACTCAAAGAGAGGATTTCAGAGGGGAGAGGCTGTAATCTATGTTTCTTTGACCAGTAATAGCACAGAAGTGTCCAGGAGTCCATCAGTCCTCTGCTGAAACACACAATATATCATGCAGTCTAGCCTAACCTGGAAGTCAGAGTCATCTTGCCATTTTAAACTGAAGATTTACTTAGAAGGCTTTATGAAGATTACCTTATTCACTTTGTGCCTCAGTTTCCTCATTGGCAAAGCAAAGCCAAAGTGTTCAAAGTGAACCAGCACTAGAAAAAGATACTGCGCCCCCTCTGTCTCCAGTTTCCTGTATGTAAAGGCACATGTGCATCACTGTGTTATAGCCCCGCCCTTCACAGCCTTGGCATGTGCTGTGAGTTCATCAAGTATTGTTATGTACAGTAGACCATGTAAAGTATATACATGTTTCTTTCCGCTCAGTGCCAGGCCCACAGCTAAGGATGCCTGAATCTCATGACTATCGTGTTTTCCAGCCTTGTCGTTCTCCCACCCAAGTTCTCAACCTTCCAGTGAGTTGGCTGTACTCTCCTGTTCCTTTCTCTGACTTCCTCCATGTCACAAATGGAGAGAGAGCTGGGTTTCAGATACATTTTATCATTCCTAGCTTTGCAAGCTTAAAATTGAAAGGCAGGGCCTGAGTATGTAGCTCAACCAGTAAAACACTGCCTGGCGTACACAAAGCCCTGTTTTATCCCCAGACCGAGTGTGGTTGCACACACCTATAGTGCCAACATGGGGGGGGGGGGTCGAGGCAAGAGGATCAGAAATTTAAGGTCATCCTCAGCTACATCATGAGTTCAAGACCAAGCTGGGATATATGAGATGCTGTTTCAAAAATAAGTAAAGTGAAATTAAAAGATATTGTATAAAAGATCCTATAATAGAAACCTAACCAGTAATGAAGAAAGAGTGACCCAGTCCTCAATCAGAAAGGAATTTAATAACAAATACACATTGCACAACAACCCAGACAGACACATGGAACCCATCAGCTAACTGAAGCTGGTAGCCCCTGACCTGTTTGTTTGGAACAATGGGACATAAACAGTTTGGGATCTATGTGCTCTGTGATTTCTACTGCTCAAGGTCAGCCTCACCCAGCCTCCCTGCCTGTGTGAGCAGCTCTTCAGTTATGGGAAAAGCAAAGCTGGGGTGATGGCAGAAAACCAACCTAGTGTCTAGGGAGATGGTTTAGTGGATGTCTTTATCACTGTTTTATTGCTGTGAAGAGATACCATGACCATGGCAGCTCTCTGAAAGAAAGCATTTAACTGGGGGCTTGCTTATAGCTCCAGAGGCTTAGCCCATAAATATCATGGTGGAAGCATGACAGTATGCATGGCGCTAGAGCAGTAGCTGAGAGCTAGATCTTGTGACACACACACTCATACTCACACATGCACTTACACACAGGCACACATGCACCTCACATACACACGCATACACCACACACACAAAAGAACAACAGAACGTTTTAGCTAAGCCCCAGAATAACTTCTTTTGTGTGTCTAACTAGGTTTCACTTGGCCTTTTATTTCAGCCTAAACCATCGCTTCTTTGAGGCGCCTTCCTGACATCCCACACTGGGCTCTTCCCATTCCCAAAGCCTCCTTACAGCCTTTGGTACCCGTCCTGCCACTCACTGTTGAGCACTGCTGCTGCTGCTTTCCTGAGGATAGCCATGTAATTTAAAGCTTACAAAAGTCAAGGTTAACCCTGAAGAAAGATTAAGGCTGCTTTCTCAAACCAACTATACAGGAGGATGACTGTATAGTAAAAGTGTCTTTGGCATTAACTCAGCAGCCAGCTTTGGAGTACAGTTCCATGGACAAGGGGAGTTCGGCATTATTTTATATTTGCACATGGAAGGATTTTATAAACACATGACAAATGTTCAAGAAACCTGTGATGGGCTGGGTATGGTGATATGTCCCTGTATCCCCAGCACTCGGGAGGCAGAGGCAGGAGGACCTCAGGTTAGAGGCCAACCTATGATACATAGCAAGTTCCAGGCAGTCAGTGATACATCTTCTCAATTTCCAGGGGTTCTAGGGTTTCTGGTTGGAAATTTGCTATTAAACTTCTCTTTCAAGACAATTTACATGGATTTTTTTTCTTCATTAAATTTAAGCTACATTTATTTAAGGTATTATAACAACACCTTAACTTGATTTTGAAATTATCATTTTATTTCAAAATAAAGAAAAACAATAACAAAGGAAGGACCAAAGATGGAGAGACTGATGCCTGACCTTCCTACTAATTGAAAATCTCCTAGAGGAAAGTGTGTGTCTAGGGTTTCTATTCCTGCACAAACATCAGGACCAAGAAGCAAGTTGGGGAGGAAAGGGTTTATTCAGCTTACGTTTCCACACTGTTCTTCATCACTAATGGAAGTCAGGACTGGAACTCAAGCAGGTCAGGAAGCAGGAGCTGATGCAGAGGCCATGGAGGGATGTAACTTACTGGCTTGCTTCTCCTGGCTTGCTCAGCTGGCTTTCTTATAGAACCCAAGACTACCAGCCCACAGATGGTACCACCCACAAGGGGCCCTCCCCCCTTGATCAGTAATTGAGAAAATGCCTTACCGCTGGATCTCATGGAGGCATTTTCTCAACTGAAGCTCCTTTCTCTGTGATAACTCCAGCTTGCGTTAAGTTGACACAAAACCAGCCAGTACAGTGTCCCCTGTCATCTCCAACACCACAGCCCAGATCCTGGCTGATCAGAGTTGCTTGGCATGTTTCCTGTATTAGAATTAGATTATAATTCCCTCAGGACAGAGACCTTGTCTTGTTCATGGCTAGGGTCATTGCTTACCTAGCCTATATCAAACAAAATAAATACCTACAGCTATAAAATAGTTGGGCAGGGGTGAATGCATGGGCCACGTTCCTGGGCCCATTCCATCTCTCAAAGTGATACTGAGAAAATCTTGCAAAGGACAAATTCTAGACCCTCTTGCAAACCTCCCTTAGGTAAATGCTTGCTGCTTCCTTTAATCTATAAAGCTCCAGGGAAGATTCCGTGTATTATCCTCAGTCCCAGAGCCTGCAGTTGTACTTAGCATTTTAAAGATGATCTGGATAGCAGGAAGAGCACTGAGCAAACCCTCCTGTGTGGAAAACAGTCTTTCCTCTACTGTCTATTTTCTGTGTACTCCTTGTTTTATTCTGGTTTTCCACGGTGATTTTTTTTTTCTTTTTTAGATGAAGTCTTATGTATCCCAGACTGTACCAAAAACAACTCTGAACTTCTGATCCTCTGCCTCCAGCTGGGATTACAAATGTGTGCCATCATATCCTGTTTATTCAATGCTGAGATTAAATTTAGACACTTCTATGACAGATTTCAGGGAAAGACAGATAGAGGTGGTTGGGACCCTCAGTATACGGAAATATTTTAAGTATATAAAATAATCTAGGGAAAAAGTACTGTATATGTTCTGAAAACATGAAAAAATGACTCAGGATCAAACACAGGAAGCTCAGCTGAAGCTTCCAGCATTTCAGAGCTTAAATTTTCCAAACAATGAGTAGAAAATACACCCTGAAGGACTGTTTCTGCCAAGGAAGACTGACTATTCACAATCCTAGCAAGCTGGTGTTTTATGCCAGCCATTTTAGTTCTGCCAAATATCTTCCCAATTTGCAGGGATTTCTGGGTTTCATGTTGCAAATAGAGTATTAAACTTCTTTTCAGTACAACTTACATGGCTTTTTTTCTTCATTAGTACTTAGACTACACTGATGAAAGCAACATCTTAACTGTTTTGAAACAGTTGCTTTATTTGACAGACTGACGTGAGCTTTCAACCCTGGAGCCTAGGAGGAGGTAGATGGTTATACTAGCTACTTTTCATCTTGTTGGAACCAAACACCTGATAGGGAGCAATTTAAGGAAGGATGAGTTTGTCTTGCAGTTCAAAGGTAACGTACACAGTCAGTTACCGTGGTAGAGGCATGATGGCAGAAGTACCGGGTGGCTAGTTACTTTGTATCCAACCCAGGAAGCAGACAGTGAATGGGAAAGAGGGCCAGAGCATGAAGCCTCAAAGACCAAGTCTTGGTGGGGAATGTTTGTTTATTTGATTTGTTTTTAATGAAAGCTTTGCTAACTCAGTCCAACCCTGAGTTCTAGAAGCATCAAGTTGCCATATCTGCAAGAATTTTACGAGAGACTGGCAACCTAATCCTGCCCCTGATCTAACAAGAAGGTAATAGGCAGCAACTGATGAAGCCTGGGAACTCTGGTATCACACTGAACCCTCACTCCACTCAGAGTTCATTCGCAAGCCATTAGAGTAGCAGTCAACTCCATATAGAAAATTCCCTTTTCCAAGTTTCTGAGACCTGCAGCCCAAGATGGTAGCTGGTGGCCTTTGAATCCCTGGAGCCCTGGTAAAGAGAAGAGTCTGAGCTATCTACCCAGGACTATTGTATGGATAAAAAATAGATAGATCGATAGAAAGAAAGATGAATAGATAGATAGAGATAGATCAGAAGAGCTCTTTATATATTGCCATATTGTGTCTTATATAGTATTTTATATAATGGATAACTACTATTATACCAACTTTTCAGATCTGTTCTTTTGGTTACCATTCTCATAATAAAATATAAATCCTTATGCATGTCTTGATTTGTAGACATTTAATGACTGTCTACTATGCATTTAGCTTTGTCGTCTTTTGTGCCATTGAAGCCTCCCAGGGTGTACAAGACCTCCCAGGGTGGGGTTCTTCCTTGCTTAGTGCTGGCAGTCCAATCTGATGTCACCTCTTCCAACTTCCTGTTCTTCCTACTCATCCCTACTTCTCATCCTTTCCATCCCTACTCCCCATCTTTCCATCTAGTCTTTAAGTTCAGCTGCCTGGTCGGCTCTGGTGTAGGCAAAGCAGAGGTCACTGGCCCAGAGCCACGGAGCTGAGAAGGGACAGATATAGGATTAAGTTGTATCCGCCTGAGTTAAAACACAAGTTCTTTGACTGGGTTCAGTGGTACACAGCCTTAGCCAGCCTCATCTCCTGCCTCCTGAAACTTGTACTCTGGTTCCACATCTGTTCTTTCCCCAGATGTTTAAAGTCATCTTTAGCTGCATAGTGATTTCCAGACCAACCTGAGATACATAAGATCCCATCGGAAGAAGAAGAGGAAGAAGATAAAGAGGAGGAAAAGGAAAAGGAAGAGGAGGAAAATGTAGTCTCTAAGATGCTAAAAAACCAAAATGGTCAAGGAAATAGTCCTACAATTGTAAACTCTTCCTCTCCATCAAGAGAAAACAGACCTTTCTTGCCCAGAACTGCATAAAATGGACTCTTCCTTTCACCGGGTACCAGGAACTCAGAGGCCACCAGCTGTCACCTTAGGCCACAGGTCTCAGAAACTTAGGAAAGGAAATTTTCCATCCATATTACTGCCTTTGTAGAATTCTCAGCTGCCAACTCATGGTCATGGGTCTGAGCCAACTTTGGTGGGCTTAAGTAAAAAGTTTAACATTCTGATCTCTTTAGCCTCAGTCCTGATACTTACCTGCTAATCAACCTTTCTACATGCACCTGCTGTGTGTGGCCTTTGGAAGAGGGGCACCTCCTGTGCTTTCAAGGTGATGGAGAACAGAGAACCAGGCACAGCGAGACATGCCTGCAGTCCCAGCCTTTGGGAGGCTGGGGCTAAAGCATCATCAGTTGACAGCTGTGTGATAGGATCTTATCTTTGACAAAAGAGGTGATCTGTGAGAGCGCTCAGTCTATTAACTGCTTGCTGAACAAACAAAAGGACCAGGGCTTGAACCTCAGCATTCATGCAAAAGATAAACAAAAAATAAAGGAATTTTGGGTGGAGGCCTGTGCTTGTAATCCTAGCACAGGGGAGCAGAGACAGGCAGATTCTTGAGATTCACTGACTATCACCCAGCATAGCTAAGTGAGGGAGTTTCAGGCAATGAGAGAGGAGCTCAAAAACCTAATGGACAGCTCCTGAGGAGTGATCTTGAGATTGACCTCTGGCTTCATTCAGAACTACACCCATACAGACCCCTAACCCCAGCCCCAGCACCACTCACACACATGAGAGTGTTTGATTTCAAGGGAAAACTGGTAAAGTTCTGGTGTAGGCAAAGCAGAGGTCACTGGCCCAGAGCCACGGAGCTGAGAAGGGACAGATATAGGATTAAGTTGTATCCGCCTGAGTTAAAACACAAGTTCTTTGACTGGGTTCAGTGGTACACAGCCTTAGCCAGCCTCATCTCCTGCCTCCTGAAACTTGTACTCTGGTTCCACATCTGTTCTTTCCCCAGATGTGCCCTGTTCCTTCTGTTCTGCTCTCCGGGTCTATGCATATACAAGCTGTTTCTCATGCTCACCACCCTCTGCCTGGGGACTGATTGCAGCCAGTCTTTTGATCCCAGCATAAGCCCCATTGCCAGGAAACCTTCCCAACCCCCATCTGGATCAGTGACTGCCCTTTTCTCTGCTCTCTGGCTAACCTTATCCATTCCTGAGTCAAATGCACAAATTCCCATCCTTGTGTTCGATCCTCTAAAACCCTGGGAACCTTCAAGATCAGAGACTATATCTGGTTTATCTCTGAGTTCTCAGATCACGTGTGCTTCTGCATACCTGGTGGGTATGCATTAGATTAAGATTGACTGAACTCCCAGGAGCCACCTTCCCTATGGATCAAACGCCAATAAAAATTCCAGCCTTGCAATTCCTTACTGATCGTTCTAGGCAGACATTCCTGCATCTGAGTAACTGATCTCTGGTTTTTGGTTTGTTTGTTTGTGTTTTAAGGCCTGGTCTTGGAAAGTAGATGTGGGAAGAGTTGAGAGTTGTAGATGAATATGATCAAAACATACGGTACAAAACTCCCAAAGAACTAATTTAAAAGGATTTTTAATACCTGGCATAACCTTTGACCTCTGACCTCACTTCCCAAGCTTACAACTCACCAAGGCCATCTCCCTGCCCCCATACCCTCTACAGAAAGATCAAGCGTTCCTCTCTACTCAATTCTATTCAATTCCTAGAGCAATGGGGAGCCAGAGCAAGACCTGAGAAGCATGAAAAGCAGGCAGCCCCCCTCACCTTTATAAAAAGTGAACTTGAGACTGCCAAGATGGCTCAGCAGGTAAAGGCCCACAGGGTAGAAGGAGAGAACCAACTCCTGCAAGTTGTACATATCTATAAACACACAGACACAGTATACACACAGATAGACATACAAACACACACACAAATACTCACAGAGACATACACAAAAATATACATATAAACACACAAACATATATACAAACACACACATAAACATATATATACATACAAACATACATTCAAATACACACAGAAACACAAACACATACACATACTAAATGCATAAATAAGTATAAACTTTAAAACTTTAAAAATAAACTTGCTCTTGATGATGTTTTTGTATTTTGTTTTTGAGACAAGGCCTCATGTACCCCAAGGATAGACTGGAAGTCAGTATGTAGCTGAGAATGACCTTGAACTTCTAATGCTCCTTCCTCTACCTCCCCAGTGCTGGATTGCATGTATGTGGCTTTGTAACTGCTAGGCGAGCACCCTACCAACTGAGCTACATTTGCAGACCCCAGATGAACCTTGTACTGGAGCACAACAAACACACGGAAGGGCAGGCACAACCGTTAGCACAGGATCTGCTTCACATTCACGTGACCAGCACGAAAGTTCTAGAGACTCCTTGTCTTTTTCTAGTCTCCGCTTTACCCTAAAGGCAGCCATCTTGACCTCTGTGCTAGCTTTATTGTGCTTCCTTCGTTCAGCTCTTTATAAGTAAGATTTTACAGCAAGTGTCCCTCCCGGTATAATTTTTTTTTTCAACTTCATAGCTTATGGGATTCATTCTTGTGGCTGTAATATTTTGGATCTGTTCATTTTTGTGGCTATGGAAGAGTCCAGTGTATGAACATAGACCATGCTTCATTTGTTGGTTGTTATAGGTCAGTATTTGGTTAGTTTCTGATTCTGGTCTATTGTGAATGATGCATTCATTACATGGCCTTTGGTCAATATGTGTATACATTTCTGTTTAATTGAGTGTGTTATACATAGAGACGTATTTGCAGTTGTGACAACTTTATATCATAAGTCTTGTAATATATTCTTGGAGTTTGCGTATGCACAGTCTTGTGCACCCACCGCTCCTGTCTAACCACTATGCCTCCTCCCTTCCTTTCTCGCCATATTGCACTCATTAAACCAGCAGTCGGACAGACAATGCTGAGCATTCTTATCTTGTTCCAAAGACTGCACAACTACTCTCACTCAGTATGCTTTGCATTGTAAGGTTTTGTTTTGTTATTTAGATATTTTCAGAGTAAAGAATGAATATTTCTTTTCTATGTTTGCTGAGTTTCTGTTAGCAGGAATGGGTAGTAAATGTCATCAAATGCTGCTTTCTGGTGTCTTCTGTTAACACAGTTCACGTGTTTGAGCTTGGAGTTGAACCATGCTTGCTTCCCCAGAGTAAACCTCACACACTCGTGGTGTGGAGTAGTTTCTACATACCCAGGTATACAGTGTGCAGACACCATGTTTGGACTTTCTGTTCATGTTCTCATCAGAAAGATGGTTTTTACTTTACTTCTTAAAAGCTTGTTTTGCTTTTGTATGTGGAGCAGGGTTGTATACATGTGTGGGTGCCTCCAGAAAGGTTCAGATCCCCTGGAGCTGAAGCTACAGGTGGTCATGAGTTACTGAATGTGGAGGGCAGGAACCAAACCCAGGTCTTCTGAAGGGCGGTGACCACCTAGTGACTGGGCCATCTCTCCAGCCACGTGGCTTCACATTTATCTTTAAGTTGGTGGTGGATTTCTTTAAAAGTACAGCTTGACTCCTCTCTTACTATAGATAGATAGATAGATAGATAGATAGATAGATAGATAGATAGATAGATAGACAGAGATAGAGAGACAGACAAAGAGACTACATAGACTATTCCCTTAATAGAGTTTGGTTCTATTATTACCTTATCAAACCACACTGACCTTCTAGCTTTTATTAAAATAGAAAGCTTTTCCAAAGATAAACCGGTCTTGAGCCAAATTCCTGTTTTAGCTACTCTGTGGCCATGTGTCCCCTGGCAGGTCCCAGATCCTCTCA
Source organism: Uromys caudimaculatus (assembly GCA_028551405.1). Taxonomy (NCBI): domain Eukaryota; kingdom Metazoa; phylum Chordata; class Mammalia; order Rodentia; family Muridae; genus Uromys; species Uromys caudimaculatus. The sequence continues at coordinate 82,748,462 of CM052703.1, read as the reverse complement.
GCCTGTTTCCTCATCAGTGACATGAGATTGTGAAGTAAACTAGACAATTCATAAGAAGGCACCTGTCATAGGCTGATGACCAGTATACCCCAGTTCTCACCACTTCCTTCTGCTGCTGAGAAGATTTCCGAACACAGAAAACCATCACCTTCTGTGTTTACACAGCTCGGCTGAGAGCTAAGATTCAAATGTGGAAATGTACATTCAGGGCAGGAGAAGCCTGCAATGTTCAGTAGTGCTTTGAAGAACTTTTAAATGCCAGTACCTAGATTTTGAAAATTAGATAAATATTGCCAGAATTATCATCCCCAATACCCCCAAGTTCCTCCCCGGGAGGAACTTTAGACTTGGGGTTTTAATGGTGTGCTGGTAATGGTAATTGAACAATGGTAATTGGTGATGTCATAGTAAACATTTGGAAAAGGCAGGAATATGGCCCCTCCCACATAGAACAGTGTGCACGTGGAGAAGCCAGAGCAGGAGGATGCTTTCAAATATAGCTGCTCTTTCTTCCTGCGCTGTTCACCAGCGCTCATTAAACCCTCAAGCAGTCTGGGGAGCAGCAGTGGGGATGAGGGTTCGGAGCGCCTTGGAATTACAACCTTTGCCTCTGAAATGAGAATTAGGTCATCAACTAAGCTTTAGCTATAGTCAAAGAACCGGTAATCAGAAGTTCAGAACTAGGCTGAAAAGGGTGAAACCAGAGAAAGCTGAGCTTTTTGAACACCAAATGCTAGTGCCCCCAATGGCACTATCATACCTCTCTTGTTATTAACTCCCAGAGATGATTCTGGTGACAGTTATGTGTGGCAGCCAAATGAACTCTGCACAAAACTTAGACTTGACCCAAACTGTGAGTTCTTTATGAAGCAAAAACCGCATAAGGAAGTTCAGTAGACAGTTTATGTCAGGCTGGCTACTTGCTAGCAATTAAGTTCCCAAGCCTGTAGTGTGAAGTATGGTACATGCCTGCCTCACAGGACAGCATCCCTAGCTTTGGAAGGAAAAATGGTAAGAGATGACCTGTATTCTTTTTACAAAAATTGAAGGAACATCTTGAGCCAGCTCTTATCTAATCAACACAATCCTTGTATGGAACCTGGGTCTAAGCACAGGAGCTTAACTGAATGAGCCATGTCCCAGCTGAGACAAGAACTGAGTGTTACCTGAGGCAGGTAATGTTTACAGAGAGCAGGGGACAAAGGATAAAGTAACGGGGAGAGGAAGAACATCAGCCTAAGGATGCATTACTGAGGTCACTGAAGGTCATTGTATGTTGGAGAAGTCTAGTCTGTGGTCAAGAGCTATCTACCTTTCCAAGATGGTCTTCTAGCATCTTTACTGCCCCCCCCAATATGCTAAGGGATGGCTTCAGAGGCTGTCACTGTCCTGTTCTCCCAGACACTTGTCCAAGCTTCAAAAACAATACACTTGTTGAATGACCTCAAAGTAAGTTGTCAGAGTCAATTTTATCATCTGTGAAATGGAAATAATAACAGAACCCAGCTCCTGAGGTTGTTACTGGGTAATAGAAGCAAATCAGTACAAAATCCCTTGGCATGGGTCCTGCCATGTCAAAAATTTCCATAACCAGTTACATTTAATCTTAATATTTTATTTCTCCAGGGAAGGTAGAGCTGAGAGCACACAGAGACACATGGGACCTGTCCAGTTGAGAAGGGTGAAGTCTTAGAGCATTGCTCAGAAGTGTGGGGTCAGTGTGGCTTGGGGTTCAGGCACACCAGCACCAGGGTTTCAGAAACCCACTGGGCAGGTAGAGCAAGCAGTGGGATGGGAACAGCAGAATTAGTTAGGCCTATGCACAGACAGCAAGGCCCCTGACATAACAATTGAGGCTCCTGTCTCTGGAGTTAGGTGGGGGAGCTGACTGAGCTGAACCCGGGGGAAGAACCACAGCAATGACTCTGTGTGGTGCTCTGTGGGCCTATGAAAAGACATGAAGGCAGTGTAGGCACCCAGGGAATGGGCCTTGTCTACAAAACAGAACTTAAAGCTACTTAGGATAATACATTCAACTTAACACTGTGTGCATCCATTTATAATCTGAAAAGGATAGAACCATAGGGGCAAAAACTAGACCAGAGCCTGTCAGAGATGGGGTGGTAAAGTGAGACTGATTATGCGATCACACGAGAAGGGGATTCTGAGAGGACCATGTGTCTTTACTATGGTGGTAGCCACCCAAAAGCACGCTGTGGTCAAAACTTGCTAGCCAGTATATTAAGAAGGGGGTCTGTCACTGAATAGAAAGCATCCTTTTATTTTAAAGGGAAATAAGGCACACAGTGATTGTCCTTAGATTGTCGCCAGCACATGACTATCTGCAGAATAGAGAGTAGGCTAAGCCCTGAAGACTGGGTGGGGGATGGAGGAGGGGCTGGGGCTCAGACTGCGAGGAGAACCACGCAGGGCAGGGCGGAGGGAATGGAAACAGCTGCCACAAAGACAAAAGCCAGGCTGTGTGCAGGAAAAGACAAAAGCCAAGCTAGCTTTGTAGAAAGAGAGCTGGTGGAAGTGCTAGCCCAGAGAGGGGGACTTGGAATTCTACTCAGAGGGAGAGACTTTGCAGTGACACAGAGCTGAGAGATGCCTCTCACCCACGCATTTACCATTTCCAGAACTTTCCATCGCTCCGTGCAGATATGCACTGCCATCTGTTTTCATTTCCCTTCGGCCTGAAGAACTTGCTTTAATATTTCATGCGCTACAGATGTGCTAGTCATAAATTTGCTCAGCTTTCATTTATCAAAAAGAAAAAAAAATATGCTTTGTTTTATACTCATCACTGAAGAATATTTTTACAAGGTAATAGAATTCTAAGCTGATGGGTTTTATTTCTTATAAAAATTTAAAGGTGTCATTTCGTTGTCTCTGGGTCTGCCTTGGTTTTGAAGCAGGGGGTTTATTCTTTTCCATAGTAATTGTGATGTGTCTTTTACTACTTTTTAAGACCTTCCTCCTGGTCTCTTTCAGATGCTGATAGCTTATGTGTCTTTTTCCACCTTTATTTCCTTTATTTAGTCTTTGCTTTATTTTGAGGTGCTTTGCTTTGCTTTTTATCTGTGATGTGGGTGGTGGAAAGCTTGGGATTTGGGGGTTGGTTTTTTTTTTTTTTTTTATCAGATTTTGGGAAATTTCAAGAATTGTTTATTTAAATACTCAGTCATCTCTCTATCCTATCCTACGGACTCCATTTAAACCACTTATTTTCATTCCGCATGTCATTGGGACTCCAGTATGATTTTTTCAACCTTTCATTCTTCTTTGCTTCACTGTGAATTTCTGTTACTCTGTTTTAGTTTACTGACATTTTCCTTTGGTTTATCCAAATACAGTGTTGTTGTGTTCAGATCTAGAATTTCCACTTGGCCTTTCAAAATATTTCTCTGCCAAGATTTCCCATCTGTTCATTCATTACATTCATCTTTTCTTTAAATCCTTGAATATTGGTAATAGCTGTTTTACAGTCCCTGCATGTTACTCCTGTCTGACTATAACCTCAAGAACTCCTATTAGCTAATTTTCCCTGTGTCTTAGTTCATATTTTATTTCTTCTACATATGTCAAATAGTATGCATATATGTGAGTTAGCACACATGTGCACCTATTATGTGCACCTATTATGTGCACATATTATGTGCTTGTGGATACCAGAAGTCAGTGTTGGGTGTCTATTTCAGTCTCTTCCCCTTATTTTCCAAAGGAGAGTCTCTCAGTGAACCTGGATCCCATTGATTCAGCTAGGCTGGCTAACCAGTGTCTGTACTTGTCTCTAAACCATCACTACCACCATCACCCTTGCCCCAGCACTGGGCTCACGGATGTGCTGTACCAAATTGCACATGGCTTATATATAGTCACTTCTTCATTGCATGATGGACATTGTGAAGGTTCCGTTGTTGAGTGTCTGGACTTCATTTAGAGGGCATGAAACTTTATTTTGAGTAATGGTTAATTTGCTAGTGGATCTGTTTGATTCCCTTTCAGTGACTGTTTTCTGAGCTTGGTTAAGGTAAGTCTAGGTAGCCTCCCCTATTAAGACAAAGTTGGTTTTGTTTTTATTTATTCACTTTACATCCTGATCTCTGTTCTTCCCTACCACAGTCCCTTCTCCCATCTCCCTTCCCCTTCTCCTCTGAGAGAGCAACCCCCCCCCCCGCCCATGAGTATCCAGCATCACCCTGTCACATCAAGTCTTTGTGCTGCTTCTCCCTCTGAGGCCAGACAAGAAGACATCAGAGCTAGGGGAATGGATTCCAAGACTAAGTAGTTTTAACACTAATTTATGGCTCCCCTTCAGCTCTCAGTTGGGTGCAAAGCATCTGTGCTATGGGTGGTATAGAAGTTCTGTCTCCAGATTCTGTAACCTCTGCAATCTCCCTTGAGCTCTTTCTCTTCTCTGCCTTGTGGAGCCTTGCCCTGCACACATGCGACTTAATTTGGAAAGAGTTAAGGGGACATCTATGCATCTCTCTGAAGCTTCTCTCTCTTTAGCTTGCTTCTCTCTGGCATTTTAGCCCATACATCCTGTCCACAGTCCCTGTCTATACCTCCTCAGCCAAGCTAGTCTGCTTTATCCTCCAGCTCCCTTCACTACAAACCAGAAAGTGTCTTTTGTAGCAACCCAGGGAGGCCTGGGCTCAGATCTCGGGTTTTCCCTTCTCTCGGTGATGGAGATGTAGGAAATATGTTCTATGGGTGTGTGTGGTGAGGTGTGGGGGAAGGGAGTACCTCAGCAGGCCTATGCTGAGGCATCCCTATCCCCTGAGGGACCAGCCATACCACAGTATAGTAGGTATAATATCAAATAGAGTTTAATTAGGGCATGATGGGGGGAGTTAAGAGGGTAGTAGAGGCAGAGAAAGGCAGAGAGAGGGAGAGAATAGAGAAGTAGAGGCCGGCCATGACCACATGGAGAGAGGGGGGAAGAGAATGGGGAGGGGGGGGAGCAAAGGGGCAAGAGAAGAAACAAGAGAGGTAAGAGAAGCAAGAGGAGCAAGAGAGAGAGAGGAGGGGCAAGCAGCTCCTTTTATAGTGGGTCAGGCCTACCTGGCTGTTGCCAGGTAACTGTGGGGTGGACTCTAGACAGAATGCTAACACTTGGGGATTGGAGTCTTTACTGTTTGTTTCGAGCATCCCAAAACAAGAACTCTATCAGATCTGCTCTGTTTTATAGTTCCCTCAGAAGCAGAAGCCAAATGAGCAAAACTAGATTTATGGGTGGATTGTAGATAAAAGTTTATTCTGGACAGAACTCATAGATAAGGCCTACTCAGGAGGCTGAGGCAGGGGGATCATAAATTCAAAGTCAGAAGACTGGGGGTATAGGTCAGTGGTTGAGCTCTTACATATGTGAGACCCTAGGCTCAGCCCTAAGTACTATTGGAGACAGAGAGAAAGGGGAGGGTGGGTGGATTCGTTCATTTCTTTACTTTATATTTCCCTCTAGGAAAAATTTAAAAATTCCTATTAAGGCACAGTTTGTATCCTTTCATGATCTGCTTGACGTCTTAGTCTCATCACAGATCATTCATTATTTATTAAAACACACACACATATACATGCGCACGTGCACACATGCGAGTGCGTGAGTGTGGGCGTGGGGTAGGAGGGCGGGCAGAGGCGTGGCCCTGAAGAACTCATGGTTTACCATGTAACTGTTGCTTTTACACCAAACTTTTCTTCTGGAAAAAATAGTCTTTTCCCAGCTCCATATCTGCCTTGCTAACTCCTATCCACTAAACCTCACCTCATCTGCCTCTTCCAGAAAGCTTCTAGCACCATCTGGGCTAAGCGTCTGCCTTGTTAGACTTTCAGATTCTGTCTGTCTCTATGGAAGTTGCCTCACTCAATTCATTGTCATAGTCTGGTTAGGACCAACCTTCCCTTCTTTCCCCTCCTCCAACTGAACATCTCGAAGACATGGAACTGACTCGTCTCAGAGTTGCCATGGCCTGGCGCAGGACTTAGCAAACGTTTATATAAAGAGCCAGATGGTGAGTATTTTAGGCTTTGCAAGCCAAACTACTGAACTTTGCCACTGTAGCATGAATGCAATGCACAGATAATGAATAAAATATCAAACACTATTGGAACAAAAAACAGGCAGCTCTAGCTTGATGGTCCCTAGTTTAATGCATCAGATGAGCCAAGTAAGTGTTCACTGGTGGCACAACAGGGTACAGTGGGATCTTGCTGAAGGCCTCAGAGGACATGGAAGAGAAAGTGAATCAAATCCATTTCCTAAGAACAGTTTTCTAGAATGAAAGGGAGTTTTCTTGAGCCCTTGAGGAAGGGGGAAAACAATAGCTGAGTGTAGAAACTAGAAAGACAGGAAATGAGGAAGCCCCGTTCCAGCTGGAACATGACCCCATGCAGGTGTTCAGCCACACAGGGGCAAGACCCTGAAGAACGCAGTGGCTTGATCAGAGTGGGTCCCTGGAGTAGCCAAGAGCAGAACGAGCCAAAGGGCAAATGCAGGCTGTGTCCTGGGCAGCACTTAGAGGCAGAAGCCAAGTTCTGTAGCCAAGTTCAAAGCATTGGAAATCAGGCACAGCTTGGGCCCAGTCCTAGGGTGACAGTACCAAGGCCAAGCAGAGAGTGAGGTCCAACACAACATACGTGTATAAAACTGTCAGGTCCTCAACAGTTTTCAGTTAGCTGCTGGCCACATGGTGCACCCGGGAGTCTGTGGATAGCTTGACCTTGGTCTTGAAGAGATGTAAGTGACAAGGTTGCCTAGTAAAAGATAAAGTTCAATCCTACTTCGAGAAGACAGAACATAGAGATCAGAGGACTGCTTCTAGGTGCACCTGCTACAGCAAACTTCACAAGGGCCCAGCAAACAAAATAAAACTGGAACAAAGATGTGCTCAGAGGACCACGGACCAAGGCTGAGGTTAGTCAACAGGGGTTAAATCAATCCTGTCAGCAAGGACTAGTACATTCTTCTATGAAGCACTATGAATGGATATCAAGAAAGTGAATGGGTGGCTTGTACAGGACTAGGCTTGGCAGGGGACCTCAGCGGCTGGCCAGGACATCTGGGCTGTCGCTGAACACCTGCTGTGTTAGTCAGCATTCTCCAAAGAAACAGGAGCAAGAGGCTGTGGATGCACATATACAGAGAGATTTATTACAAGGAATTGGCTCGCTCCAACATGAAGACTGTGAAGCTGCAAACATGCAGCCAGTAACCTGGAGCCCGGAGCCAGACAGACAGTGGTGCAGCTCCCATCCTGCTCGGAAGGCCTGAGACCCTTCTGAATGTGTAATTCTTGTCTGCAAGCCACAGCAAACTTGGGAGCCTGAAAGACTCAGTGTTACCGCTTGGATCCAAGACAAAGCAAGGAAAATGATGCCCCAACTTAGAGGCAGGTAGGCAGCAGGAAATCTGTATCGCTGTGGAATGAACTGTTGTGTTCTAATTGGGTCCTCAGCTGACTACGTGGGGCCCAGTCCTTCAGAGGGAGCAATCTGTTTTAGTGTATCTACCAATTCAAATGATAGTCTCCATTAGACACCCTCAGAGTCACATCTAGAATGTTTGACCAAATGTCTGGCCTCTCCATAGCCCATTCAAGTTGACCTGTAAAATTAATCATCTTTGAGGCCATGTGCAGAGCAACTCAGAATCCACCTGTCCCGGAACATCCCTCCCCCAACACCAGACAAAATGCAGACATGCTTCTGATGGATGCTGGCCTTTTAGGCATCTTCGCAAACATTGGTAATTTAGTACCAAATATGACAGCAAAAAAGAGGCCAAGGAGGCTGTCAGTGTACATATTGAATACATATATTCAAGGCATCGCCTGAAGTGGCTTTTTAGACAAATAGACTTGGATAGCCATCAACATCACTGATTCATATGTGTAAGCATTTTTTCCTCCCAGCTTACCACACATTTGTCCCATAGAAAGTCCACCTAAGCTATTGGAAATACATGCTAAGGCTTTACGTGGCTTTTCTTAATTACAGGAATGTGAGTGAGGGGTTACTTTTCTGTTGCTGTGATTAAAAACACCATGTCCAAGGCATCTTATAGATGAGTTTATTTGGGCTTACAGAGGGATAAGAGTCCATCATGTAACAGAGGCAAGACAGAATAGAGAGCTCACATCTTCAATTAGAAGCACGAAGTTGAAACAGGAAAGTAGAGTGGAACCAGGCATTTAATGCTAAAGCCTGCTCCTTGTAATATACTTCCTCCAGCAAGGCTGCACCACCTAAAACCTCCCTAAACAGTGTTACCAACTGAGGACCAAGTGTGTGAATGCCCAGTCCTATGAGGGATGTATCTCATTCAAATGGGTAACTCACAATTGGTAACTCAAAGGTAGTGGCATCACCAAATATCCCACATCAGTATGGGTGTCAACTCAAAAAAACTGGGTCTTTGGCACCCTCAGCTTGACTTGCATGCAGTTCTGCAGCTCAGAGTCTCTTCTCTCCCCAGCAGTTATTACTGCTTACATAACATTGAGGGTTGGGTTCACTAAATCTTACGGGTTTCAGAAGCTTCCTGAGACTTCTAAGTTTCATGTACTTCCTGAGTCCTACAAGCTTCCTTTAGTCTCAAGGAAGTAGCCATACAGCACTCAGACAGGTGTAGGCCACTTGAACACTGTTGGGACTAGTGAAGGACATGCTTGACTATACAACTATGCGCTTTTCTGTAAGGAGAAAGAGTTAGTAATAGTTTGTGGCTTCCCTTTGCCTTTGAAGACTGAGGCCCCACCGTCTCACCAGGACAACAGGATGATGTTCTGATTATTCTTTTAAGGGATCTACAAGCATTAATCTTACCCCTTATCACCATACCTTCTAACGCCTGCTTCTTTCTCTCCTCTCCCTATTTCTTAGAGTTTATTTCCTTCCAGCTAACTGGAATCTGTTTGACCACCTCATTCTTCTAGTCCCACGCTTCTGGGTTCCAGCTAGATGATTCCAAACTCAGACTTGTTTCATACCGAGCATTTCTGTCTTCTTGGCCTACTGGTTCTAACGGCCACTCAGTTACCTGAACACATTCCTTTTGGCCATTATGCCTTCCACAAACTGATCTGGATTCCTCCTGTCCCATTTAGATTTCCTTTTCATTTATTGATGATTTTATTTCATGGGCTTCAGCCTCAGAACAATGCTGAGAACTTGGTCATATCATCTTCTCTGCAGAGGGAGAAACGGGCTGAGAATGATTGACTTGTTTCACTAGAACATTCCAGAACCAAGACTAGCATATACACTGATCAGATCCCAAGAACAAGAGTTTTGATGATTTTACCAAAAATTGCCTCCCCAAGGGATGTGTGTGTGTGTGTGTGTGTGTGTTATTTGGGATTGAACTTAGGGCCTCTCATATACTAGCCAGGTGAGTGCTTTCTCATTTAGCTACGTCTCTAGTCCACGGTCTTCTGTCATATTGCCTTGCCTCCTGGCCACCTGTCTCTACTTCCTCTACTACTGCCCCAAAGCAAACCCTGCAAATTCAAGCAAGGAATGTAGAATGCCTCCTGTTTTGTCTCCTCACCTTTAGATTTTGTCCCCTCCTGACATTGGGTGTGCCCCACCAGATACATCATATAAGATATAAAGAAGAACTGACCCCTGTACCAGGCTGACCTGACCAGAGTCGTGGGTAATCTTGCAAGAAACTCTCTAAGTCCAGATTCCTCATGTAAAAGAATTCTGACAGAATCTCCTGTTAGTTCATTTTCTTGTCATTATAACAACTACTAGGCAGAAGCCACCTAAGGAAATGAGGATGCATTTTGGCTCATGGTTTAGAGGGAGTACTTCAATACTTCCATGTGACGGCTGCTGCATGTCAGTCCATAGCAGCTTGCTGGTCTTCCAGATATGGGGCCAAAAGTTAGCCTAGGATACACCCTTAAATGTCCAACCCCGGCTGGGCAGTGGTGACACATGCCTTTAATCCCAGCACCTGGGAGGCAGAGGCAGGCAGATTTCTGAGTTCAAAGCCAGCCTGGTCTACAGATTGAGTTCCAGGACAACCAAAGCTCTATAGAGAAACCCTGTCTCAAAAACCAACCCTTCCCCCCCAAAAAATGTCCAACCCCAGTGATCACCTCTACTCTCCAGATACTGCCTTTTAAGCATCCACAAGCTCCCAATCAGTGCCACCAGCTGAGGGCCAGACGCTGAAACACATAGACCAACAGCTCTCCCAGCACACCACCCACCTTTCCTAGTGCTACTGACCACATAGACACTAAGAGCTCTCTGTCATTAGTCCTGACTTTCTGTCTGTCTAGTCTCTCCAGTCCACTCAAGGCTCTCTTTCATTTCCTGCCTCTGCAATGGCATAGAGGGAGAGTAGGTGTTCTTGAGTCAAGGAGACTTGGGATTGAAGCCTAGCTTTCCTCTCCCTGGTCTGTAAATTCAGATGGACTCCCTGAACTCTGTGTGGCTTAGGTTCCTCCTTCAGAACATGGTGATAATGTTACAGTGAGGACCTCACTAGGAAAGCAGCATCCTAGCAGGGTATCTGGTCCCCTTCTGTGTCTTACTAAGAATCCCTACTCTGATCTGACTGCCCCGCTATCTTAGTACCTGGCCTCTTTTCATCCATTTCTCTTCACCTCGGAGAGCCCTCTTTCCAGGTGAAAATGATTTTCTTCAGCTCTCACTTTCTTATGGATTCTTCTTTTTAAAATATTTGGTTTTGTTTGTATGTGTATAAGTGTTGTGCCTGCATATATTTATGTGTACCATGTACATACAGTGCCCATAAGACCAAAAGGGGATGTCAGAACCCCTGGAAGTAAAGATACAGGAAGTTGTGTGATAGCATTTGGGTGCTGGGAGCTGAACCTGGGTTCCCTGCAAGAGCAGCTAAGGTTTAACCACTGAGTCATCTCTCTAGCCCCTAGGTTCTTGTGTACTCCCATTGGGCACGTGTAGTCTCTTCCTCCTCTTTCTCCTCCTCTTCCTCCTCCTCTTCCTCTTCTTTCTCTTCTTCATTTTCCTCCTCCTCCTCCTCTTCTTCTCCCTCCTCCTTCTCCTCCCCCTCTCTTCCTCTTCCCCCTGGTGATACTGAGAACATTCTCCTGGGTTTCTCTATTTGAAATGATGCTAAGAACAGTTTACAGCTCTCATAGTTCATTCCAAAACCAGCCTGATTAATTCGCACAGCTCTGGGGGGTCAGACTTGTAACTGTTACTCCTGTTTTAAAAGGGAAGACAACTTAGGCTATAGCTCAATGAATGATGGGACACTTGCCTAGAATGTGTGAAGTGCTAGATTGTGTTCCCAGAACCATGTGAGGCAAACAAACAAATAAATAAATACAAGGAAAACTGAGGCTCTCAGAGGTTGAGTGACTGGTTCATAAACACAACTCTCCGGCTTCAAGTCACCATGTGTCTTTCTCTGTACCAGTTTGCACCCGAGCGGCTGCTGCTCACCTGCCCTGGATGCCCACTGTAATATTGCCAACTGTCTTTCCATCGGTGTTTGCTTTGCACCCTCCCCCTAGCCTTGCACAGATCTTACTGAGCCGATGGAACTGTGTTGAAACTTGAAGGTCATGCTCTACTGCAAAGTCACTCTAGGAAACTAGCATTTGCAGTGCTTAGCGGGGTGAATGCACAGAGTGAAACTTTATTCAAGAGAGTGAGACACACAGACAGACCTCCTCTGGGAGTGCCTGCTTCTCTGTGCACCAGCTTCTCAACCTCAATTCACTGGATTTAAGGACTTTGGAGGTTGGTTCTTTTATCCCCTGTGTTATTATGCGATAACTCTGATGAGCTGGATCATAGCTAATCTGCTCTTCCATCTGTTTCCCCACCCCCAGACTGTGAGTCCCTCAGGGCAGACGCCATGTCCTAGTCCCATCAGTCTGCATGGCCTGCCACTGTGTTTGGCACTTAGCTAATGGAAGTTGAATGGATAAAGCAGAAAGACCCATCTGGGTCCATCTTCTGATCCTCTGTGACTGTGCTCATTTCCATTCTCTTTCTATCACATCCCATGATATGTATGTTTATTTCCAATGGTGAGGTAAGGGCAGGCTTCATATCTTTCAGTTTTGAAGCCACTCCCATAGCCATGAAATGAGGAAGCCATACTTACCAAGTGTCTGTTCTGTGCTGAGATAATGTCATACATAGTGTCTGGTTTTTTGTGATTTCACTTAACTCTCCTAATACGTCAGTATGAAAAAGGGTGAAATGTGGGTAAATAAAGAAACTGAGTCTGAGAGTTTACATAGCTAGGATGTAGGAGTGCTGTATGGAATACTTGTTCCTTGGCTGAAAAACCCAGTGTTTTTCTTCCTTTTATGGCTCTTTGTTTTCCAATAGCAGCACAGAGTACAGCTGAGACCTTAGCTTGGTAGGAGTCAGAAACAGTGCTGAACTGAACTTGAATTTAATTGCATTGAATTAAATTGTGCCTGTGTGTCCCCAGTGTTTTGGGAACATATCCTGCACCTTCTCATTTGATTGATTGTGCAAAATGCTTCTGGAAACATGAGATGAGAGCTCACATCAGAAACAGGGATGAAAACAGATTCCCTCATGGAATCTACAGCCTAGTAGGACTACAACAATAATAAATATGGTCTGTTTTACTGGGAACACAGCAGGCAGGAACTTCAATCAGCCAAAGCTTCTGAATGATCACTGTCATATTTTCCTTTCTATTTCTGCGACAAACATCATTGGATTACACTTCCATGTCACAGTATATCACTGGGGAAGACAGGGCAATAAAGAAAGCAGAAACTATATGAAGGAATGCAAGCTTACTCATTCTCTTAGCTAAATGTTTTAGACAACCCAGAATGGCCTGCCTAGGGAATGGTACCACCCACAGTAGGCTGATCATCCTACACCAATTAATAATCAACACACACACACACACACACACACACACACACACACACACACACACACACACACAAAGACATGCTCATAATCTGACCTGGGCAACCCCTTAATTGGGGCTTCTCTCAGATGACTCTAGACTATATCAAGCTGACAATGGAGATTAATTAGGAAAATTATGAAGGAGGAAAAGAAACATTCAAGCCAAGCAAGACAGTACAGAGGAAACAACAATGCTCCTTAGATACAGAATTTCAGCTAGGACAGGCCTGAACATAGGAGGCATTTCAGTGGAACAGCCTAGTAGGGAGCAATAGATGCTGAAGTAGGTCTCTCTGTGTTTATATTACAATCTAAAGGTCACAAGGTCATGCCTTCACAAGTATAGTCTTAGCTTAGATGGCAGGTAAGCCTTTCTTACTGCTCAGGAAATGAATTGGAGAACTAGCTGGCCACATCTCCACCTGTCTTTTCTTGAGATAAACATGAAGGCTGCATTTCCCTGATGTGTAGGAAATAATGAGCACTTGGGTTGGCCCACATGGTGATTTCATTTGCCTAGGTTGGGGTGTGGCTGCTATCAGCAGGCTGGGAGGGTGCCACCTGGCTTTATGTACATGTCCTCAATGTGCTTCTGATGTAGAAAGCCTTTGGGGGAACAATGGCTATTGTAGAAACAGGACCCGGCCCTGCTCAGAATCCTTTTTGAACATGGTGGGATGGTGTACTGGCTGGTTTTGTGTCAACTTGACACAAGCTGGAGTTATCACAGAGAAGGAGTTTCAGTTGAGAAAATGCCTCCATGAGATCCAGCTGTAAGGCATTTTCTCAATTAGTGATCAAGGGGGAGGGCCCCTTGTGGGTGGTGCCATCTGTGGGCTGGTAGTCTTGGATTCTAGAAGAAAGCCAGCTGAGCAAGCCAGGAGAAGCAAGCCAGTAAGTTACATCCCTCCATGGTCTCTGCATCAGCTCCTGCTCCTTGACCTGCTTGAGTTCCAGTCCTGACTTCCTCTTGTGATGAACAGCAGCATGGAAGTGTAAGCTCAGTAAACCCTTTCCTCCCCAACTTGCATCTTGGTCATGATGTTTGTGCAGGAATAGAAACCCTGGCTAAGACAGATGGCGTGAAGAGTTCTGTCCACTCTAAGACATACAGCAGTTAACTAAAAGTGTCGCTTGGGTTTATCTGATTTGGATATTTCCCTTCACTGTGTCTGTAAATGTCCTTTAATTTGAGACATTGTAAAGCTAACCAAAGAATAGCTGAGAATTGAGCCAGTCCTATGAACTGTATGTGACTTAATCTATGATGTATATGTGACTTAGTCAATAGTAAATATAGATATATATGTATTATTTTGTATCTAAAAAGAAGCCCAACGTGGTACTGGCCTTGAGTATCAGTTCCCTGTTCCCCACATCCTTAGCAACTTTGATAAACCATGTTCTATCTTGGTTCTATTCAAATACGACTGTTCCCTCACATTGTACAGGACGGCCCTCCTGCATCCCACTACTTCCCACCATCTCTAGTGGTCATCACGAAGCCACTGTGGACTGGCCACCTCCACATGCCCAGATTGTCTGCCCTGTTCTCTGAATGTGACTAGCTTGCTAGCCCCTCATATGGGAATGTACATAAAAGTCAGCTGAGGAAAGCCGTGCCTGGCCTGAGCATGAGAGTTGGTTCCTGCACATACTTCAGCTTCTGCTTCTTGCTCACAGCCCAAGATTTCCACTCCATTCTGCTCCCTCTACTGCATCCTTCACCCTGCTGCCTGGATGATTTATCTAAAATTCAAATGCAATCATGTTGCTTCCCTGATCAGACCCCTTCAGTGGCTTCCAGGTCTTTTCTGATACCATCCAAATTCCTGAAGCACTTAGAGCAATGCCATCTGTGAGCAGGCTCCTTCTACCTCCACGGCATCTAATTCTCCATTGACAGCGACACTGCAGTGCTGAATTGCTGATGGCTTTCCAAGCACAGCATTAATCCATGTTCCTGAGCCTGCCAGAAACAACCCTTCCTTTCTATTTAGCCTTACAAATCTTTCTAGCATTTCAAATTCTCTCAACTGCCTGCCTCTCAGAGAACCCTTAGACAGAGGATGTCTTAGGCCATCTTCTTGAGGTACCCATTGTTCCCTTCTGTGTGATTCCCAGACTCATGGTTAGCAGGCATTCTCTCTAATCACTGAGTAGTGTTGGAATTAAGACTGGCCAATGCCTACTCAGTACTGGCTGCATCTTTGAACAGTTTCCCCTCCTCCCCATCACTGAAGAGGTTTGAATTTCCACCCTGGTCACACTGATATCTATATCCTGATTGATTTCCAGGTCGGGCTAATCACTGGTCTGCCATCATTGGCGGGTCTCACTCCAAGAACTACGTGCTGTGGGAGTACGGAGGATATGCTAGCGAAGGCGTCAAGCAAGTTGCTGAACTGGGTTCACCGGTAAAAATGGAGGAAGAAATTCGACAACAGGTAAGAATGAACTCCTAAATCAACCAACAGCAAAAATGAGGTCAGAGCATCCCTGAGTTTCATTTTCAGGAGCTTGAAATGTGCTGTAGAGTGTGCTTGGGCGTTGGGGATGGGGTCTATGGACTGAATTAGAGATTCTCAGTTTCTCTCCCTAAACTTACGAATCCTTCAGCTTTTGTATGCTAAACCCTGCTGTAGGCTTGTTGTTGGAAAGACAGACCTCTGGTCTCCTGAGAGAGAAACTGTGATTTAGGGTTTCATACTTTGGTTCTTGAGGGTAGAGGATAACCTTCAAGCTGTCTAAGCAAATTGTCACTTCTGAAAATAGACATTTTATGTGTTGGCATGTGGTGTTTTGCAACAGTGTCTCAATGTGTCTGATAAATTCACTGACCATTAGTCATAATCGTCATGTACTGATGTGATACCAGGAGCCCAGGAGCTGTTCCAATTATCTAGGCCCCAACATCTACTGAGGAGGGCAGGAGAGATGATCCACTGTTCTTCTTGTCAATGTGTTTACCGGACTATGGGCCATCTCTCATCAAAAGCCTGAGCTAGTTCATAGCAAATAGAGGCTGGGAAGAGGGTTCTTGGAAGAATAGTAATTTTGTGGTTTGCTGTGGAAATATGATGGCCTGGCTTTGGCTGTTATTCCCACAGAAGCCTCTCTGGCACAAGAGAACTACTCAAGCAGCCATGTCTCACTGACCCCAGCTGTTCTGGGGTAAGGGAAAGGCAAGCTGTGTTTGGGGAGTGGCTATTTCACTGAGAGGCCACTGTCCTTCTTCCTCCTGCCCTGCATCTCCCAAGATGATGGAGGCCCCATGTACACGGTACTCCTGTTGTGTCAAGATGGGTGCATGCTCAGAGGCCTTATCAGACTAAGGGGGTGAGCACAGCCCAGACCCAGTGCCTCTCTGAAACCTACCATCTGGACTCCAGGCTGCCCAAGTCCTGGACTACATGTAACTGACGTCACCCTACTCCTTCCCCCATGATGCCCCGGGAGATCCTTTTAGACCACAGTGGGGGAAAGGCTTCAGAGTGAGCTTGTATCTCTCCTCCATTTGATTTGAAGTCTAAGTGTTTTAACATTATATGGCATTAATTAATGATAAACCACCCTTCTTTGTAACTGAAGATGGTCTAGAACTCCTTGATTTTCCTGCCTCCACCTCTGAGTCCTAGGACTGGAGGCATGTAGCACTATACCAAGTTTTATGCAGTGCTCAGGATCAAACCAAGGACTTCGTGTAAGTGAGGGCAGTATGTTGTTAACTGAGCTCCACCTCCAGCCCACAGTGTCAGCCTTCCAATTGCCCAGTTTCTCCTACTCTGCCATGTCTCACAAGCGACATAACTCTTCAGGCTATAGCCAAGTCATGATTGCTCCCTCCACATTGGTGCTAGTGTGTCTGGCCTGCCACTGGGGACCTTTTGTCTGGAATCCCAAAAGTCTATTTTCTAGCTCTTAAGCATGAAACTGGTTGTCCAGCTCTGAGGAATGGGATGCTGAAAACCATTTGTTACAGAGAAATGATGACACTGGCAAGTAAATTCAATACTAAGGGTGCCCTCCAAACAGTGCCAGTCTCGATCACTGACTTTCTTTAGAAGTTTCTGGAAAGGAGAAACATATGCAGGAATTCTACAAAGTTAAGAGTATGAGCCAGTCAGATGGCTCATCAGGCAAATGCACCTGCCACACAAGCCTGAAGACCTGAGTTTGATCCCTGGAACCCATGTGAAAGTAAAAGGAGAGAACCAGCTTGTGGTAGTTAGAAAGAAAATGACCCTATAGGCTCACAGGGAATGGCACTATTAGAAGGTGTGGCCTTGATGGAGTTGGTGTGGCTTCATTGGAGGGAATGTCACTGTCTCTTCCTGCTGCTTGTGAGTCCAGATGTAGAGCTCTCAGCTCCTCTCCAACAGCTGTCTGCCTGCAAGCCCCATGCTTCCCACCATGGGAATGATGGACTAAATCTCCAAACTGTAAGCCAACCCTGATTAAATGATTTCTTTTATAAGAGTCGTCATGGTCATGGTGTCTCTTCACAATAGAAACCCTAACTAAGACACGACTCCATAAAGTTTGTCCTCTGATCTCCATATGTATGCTGTGGAATGTTCACACACACACAATACATTTTTTAAAATGTAAAGTGGGATTATGTTTTACTGGTGAACATAAAGTCTCATATGTTATGACAGTTAAAAGGTTGAAAATCGTAGGCAGAGCTTCAGCCTTAGAATCCCCCACTTCAGAAAATGTGTGCATGCTGTGACCTTAAACAGCCTGCTGCAGGGAGTCTGTCCAACCCAGCTGGTGCAGCTTCCTGCTAATAAGCTTAATTATGGGGACTGCACACGGGAAAGAGTGGGTGCCTATTTAACACCCTCTCAGCCTGCTGGGTATCAGATATCTCTCACTAGCCCTCCTTACCTCCAATTCTGAGAGACCCATGTTAACATTCAAGTTCTACAGTAAAGAGAAGGTAAAGTCAATCAAAGAAAACCTCAGAACTTGAAGCCCAAGTTAGTCTGGCTCCAAAGCCTATACATAAAATCTAGTGTATAAATTATAGGGCTCCAAGCAGACATGCTCACCACCACCCCCATTCCAAATCTGAGGAGAATTTCAAGATGGCAATGCTGTGAATTTCACAGCATGGGCCCCATGACATTGAATTAAGCTACTTCCCACCTATACACCTGCCCAACCCCACATCCCCATCCCACCTCGTGCCAGCTCCTAACAGAGCCTCCCTCAGCAGGCAGCACCATCCACCTCCCAGTGCCTTGAAAATCCAGCTTAGTTCAGTAATTTCAAGGTCCCTTCAAGTTCCAAAAGATTCACAGCCTTAAATATCCTTCCCTGTAAGCACACAACTTATATTTTTCTATAAGTCAGGGAGGAAGCAACATAAAAAGGAGCACGAAGACGGGTCCTCCTAGAATAGAAATGTGTCCTCTGCGAATAGAAATGTGTCCTCTGCATAACCAGAGGGCTTATTTGAAAACTCAGTCCTTCATACTTTATACCCTCCATCAAAGAGCCCCATTCCAGCCATGATGCAAATAAAATCTCTTTTCCCACAAAAGGCATTTTGTGTGTCTCTCATTATGGAATTATACCTCACAGCCATTTTCACAAGCATTAAAAACCACAATGGGTATTATTGGATATACATTTTATGCTAATGGATTTCAAACACAAATGAACAAAAATACTAATCACATTAGTAGTGAGGAATTATAATAATTCTGTTGGGTATAAACCTTATTGTTGCTATAACTGCAAAGTATCCAAAAAATTGATGACAAATTACTGCAGAAGCATTGGCAGTAATGATGCTACCGTCCAGAGACAGTGGGGGAAGAATGTGTGCCTCTTCTTTAGGAGAAGAGAGGCCCACGAGTCCTGGTGGCCAGTGGGGCCTGGGAATTGGAAATAACTTGAGTTGACTTTGTTAGCCATGTGTATCTCTTGAGAAGTTTTCCAGTGGATTTGTAGGGGTGTGTGTGTGTGTGTGTGTGTGTGTGTGTGTGTGTGTGTGTGTGTGTGTGTGTGTGTGTGTTTGTATGTTCATAAGTATGCACAGGAGTAGAAGCATGTGTATATATACAGGTGGGGACCAGAAGTCAATCTTCAACTCAGTCCTCAGGAGTCATCACCTTGGTTTTTGAAGCAGGGTCTCATGGAGACCTAGGACACACCAATTTTGTTCAGCCAACTGGCCAGTGAGCTCCAAGTTCCTCCTGTCTCTGTCTCCTCAGACCTGGAATCACAAGTGTACTACCAGGACCAGCTGCCTTGTGTGAGTGCTGGGGATCAAGTCCAAGTCCACGTGTCCCCGAAGCAAGCACTTTACCGACTGAGCCATCATTCCGGCCCCGTTTGCTGGTCCTTAATTTAGATGACTTGAGGGATTTGTTGTTCAGAATTTATGAGTTCCTTAAATAGGTAGTATTATTAATCCTTGTCAGCTGAATAGCTGGTAACTCCTTCTCCTATTCTGTAGACGCTATCTGCTCCGTGGATTATTTCCCTTGCTGTGTGACTCTGTTCATTTGATGTAATCCCACTTGGCATCCTCTTGACTACACCAGTGTCTTCAAGTGTTTCTCCCTGTTTTCTTTCAGTCTTTCCCTAGTTTGGGCTCGTGTTTTTAGGCCTTTGATCTGTTTTGAGTTGATCTGAGGGCAAGGGGAGAGGAGTTTGGGTGTTAGATGTTAAGTAAAATACAACATGTTCTCTCATGTGCAGACACTTGAGGAAGTAGAAAATGTAGATTAGTGAAGAGCAGCAGTTGGGAGGGGGAGGGGAGATAAATGGGGAGTAAGCTTTGATTAGCACACTGTATACATGCATTCACACATAGTATTGAGTACTATGGATACATGCAATTTATATATGCTAATAAAAAGTATAAAAATGTTTATAGAAAGAAATATAAGGCTATGGCTAGCTAGCCTGGCAGGCCACAGATGAATGGCCTCAGGTGGGAGGAGGCTGGAGGAAATGGAAGGTCAGTAGGAGGGGGGGCTGGAATGTCAAGAGCCGATGCTAGCTCATTTCCTAAGAACACTTTACCCTGCTACAACCACTTGAAAGTCAGCAGTCACAAATTACAACCTGGTGTCTGGTTCTCTGGTGGATACTAGGGTAAACATGGGCCCATTCACCCGTCATCTATGCTAGAGAGCTAGCTGTCCTCCTGGACACACCCTGCCCCAGCAGCTGCCTCCTCTTTAAGGCTCTTTCCACTCAGTCCACCCACACCACACTCCTCCCACCTAGGCATCCGTCTTTTGTATACATTTCAGCACTGGTCTCCTAGTGGTCCTGTCTTCAAGTCCTCTTCTGGTTATCCTTGCTCCCCAGGGTCAACTTTATAAAATGTAAGTCAAGTCATGCCCCCCTCCCTCCCAGTTAGGATCATAACAGCTTCCTTTTTTTTTTTTTTTTTTTTTTGGTTTTTCGAGACAGGGTTTCTCTGTGTAGCCCTGGCTGTCCTGGAACTCACTCTGTAGACCAGGCTGGCTTCGAACTCAGAAATTCGCCTGCCTCTGCTTCCCAAGTGCTGGGATTAAAGGCGTGTGCCACCACTGCCCAGGGACAGCTTCCTTTTAAAGAGCCCCTTCTCAGCTGGGTTCACCCTCCAGCTCCCTAAAGGGAAGGGAAGGGAGGAGAGAAGAGGGGGAAGGGAGAGAAGAAGGAGTCGGAGGAGCTGGGGAGAAGGAAAGGAAGGGAAGGGCAGAGATTCCTTCATGAGCCTACATTCGAGTAGAGACAAGAAAAGGAACTAATGGAAAGACACAGAGCTGGGGTTGGGTTCAGTAGGAGAGAGCTTGCCTAGCACACGCAAGGCTGTATGCTCAGTCCCTAGAATATGGGGGGGCTTATAAGTAATTAGTAAATAATTACACACACATACACACACACACACACACACACACACACACACACACACACACACACACACACACACATCTCCCTACAGGTACTTTATTTCTCTTAGGGAACTTTATGCCCTCCACTGTAAAGGAACAAACCCACACTAGACTGCAGTGGATTTGATAATGCCGTTCTGAGTCACCCAGACCTATAGTTCCCGGTGCGGCCCCTGACCTGAGCTGACCCCCCATTGCCTGGTTCTTCTTCTGTCTCCCATAGACTGGCCCAACCAGGTGACCATTCCTTGCTGCCTGAGTAACCTGCTCTCTTCTGTACACATTTGTTCTGTTTCTATCCAAGCTGCCTTAGCTTTTCAGTGACACTACACATGGACAGTGCCTCATTTAGGTTGTTATGTGACCACGGGGCCATGGGGACATCGCTTCCTTTCCACCAAACTGCTTTGGCTCTCACACTAATTTCCTTTCTGCTTTAGGGCACTTTGTCCATCTTCCACAGGATTTTCTTTTTATTTGGAGGGTTAAAAAAAAAATCATAGGCTGACATCTTCACAGAGTGACCTTGTCTCCCTTACTCTGGTCCCACCTGAATCTTATGTCATCCTTTAGCTCTGGATTGCCCACTGCACTGCTGGCATACACCAGGACTCTTGTACCCCTGAGCATGTGAGAGCCCAAGGGTACAGGTCATAGAACAGAACAACCTCCTTGCCGTAGCCATAAATGCCTGATGGGGGCTTTTCTCATCCCTTGCTCACAAATGGGGAAGTCCTTTGCAGGAGTGCCCTCCCATGCCTACTTCCTACCAGCATGAGATGATCTTTCTCTTTAACTCCCATGGACTCAAACCTCAGCCTCTGATCCTGAGCCTGTGTCCCAGTCCATGGCCCCACCAGATCCTCACTCTGGCTCCTGTTCTCAGTTATACTTTCTCCTCATCTCTGAGCAGCGCCAGTGATGAGCAGCAGAGACAGGTAGATCTTTGCCACTGAAGCCCTGCCACAACATCTGCCATTAGTCCAGTCGGCTGCCTAGCCCATGGCTGCCTACAGGCCCCCAGGCAGGCAGTTCACAGTGAGAATGGAGTTGGAAGATATATGCCTTTCCAGGTAGCAGTGGACAGCAAGGGTTAGACAGAATCACAAAGCCCTAGCCAAAGGGCAGGAACTCAAGCAGCCTCTCAGGATTGTAGCTGGGAGGGGTGCTGCAGGCACAACACCATCAGAAGAAACACATGATGCTGAGCCTACCAGCCTGGTGACATGATGCTGAGCCTACCAGCCTGGTGACATGATGCTGAGCCTACCAGCCTGGTGACATGATGCTGAGCCTACCAGCCTGGTGACATGATGCTGAGCCTACCAACCTGGTGACATGATGCTGAGCCTACCAGCCTGGTGACATGATGCTGAGCCTACCAACCTGGTGACATGATGCTGAGCCTACCAGCCTGGTGACATGATGCTGAGCCTACCAACCAGCCTGGTGACATAATGCTGAGCTTAGAGTCGGTTTCATGGTTGAGGGGGGACCAAGGGACCATTAGTAGTCTGAAGCACGTGGATTTAGATAAGCAGAGATCAAAATAGAGCACCAGGCAGAAACACAGTTGGGACTACTCCTGAGCTCTTGAGACTAGCTACACACATTTTTAAGGACCTGGGAGACAAGCAGGGCCAGTGGGAACTTTAATGTGACTTAAGTCAGTTACCTCGAGTAGATCACCAACTCCAGTGGGCCTCATTCTCTATTCTCAGATGGTGATATTGGCAGTATAGGACACAGTTGTTGGTCATGAAATAACACATGAGTGATACTTGCCTTGGTGTATAAGTGGTACTTTCCTTATAACTGGGACATAAAAATTAATCAGGAGGATTTGTAATCTCTCTTTCCCTTCAGAGGGGACGGTTTGGTTTTATTGAGTGGGAAAACAATTGAAAGAAGTAAATGGTGTGCAAAAAAGAAAAAATGTTGGAGAATAAAAGCTAGAAAAGGGAAAGGCAGGGCTGGGAGACAGGGTGGTGGTGGTATTCTCAGGAGTGCGAAGCAGCAGGGTTGAGCAGATGCCGTTTGGACTGAAAGTCAGGGAGGGAAAGGGGAACCAAAGACGACTTTGAGTGAACCTGTGCTCTAAAAGAGGAGGCACCCGAAGAGCATTTTTAGCAGTGGGCTTTGTAGAACTGCACGATGGGATTTTCCCCTTTGCTGCCTCCCCAGGAAACATTTAGTCAAGACCTATAGCGTTTGTCTTCATTTGCTCTCTGTTGCTGTAAAACACAGTAGTGCAGACTAGGAAACTTATACACAATTGACACTTAGGTGCTGGAGGCAGGAACACCAAGCTGAGGCTTAAGACAAATAGAAATCCCAGTAGCCTAGGCTGCCCCAGATGGACAGAGTCATTCTCCATGTGGCAGCTCTCACACCCCAGACTTTTACTAAACAGCATCACCAGTGCTGGGAATTCTGAGGATCTCTGTGTGAGAAAGGGTAGGCATTTTATTTGGTCAAAGCTTACCAAGTATTTAACTCACAGAAAAATCTATTTTTATAACAACTGAAACGAAATAGTCCAAATGGAAGGCAAATCCAACTGGGAGATAATTGATAAATTGCCTTAAGATGTGTAGGGCAATACAGCAATATTTGTTAAAATTGTAACGTTGTCTCTTTATTGTAGCAATAAAAACAGGACAGCTAGTCATTTGTAAGTACACGGTTAGATAGCACTAAGGATATTCATACTGTCAGTGTGCCTCTTTGTTTGAATTGTTTATCTATTGAGACTCTGCATAGCCCAGGCTAGCCTTGACCTTGGGAGCCTCCTGCCTCAGCCTCGTAAGTCCTAAAAATACAGGCATAGACCACCATGCCTGTCTATTGTGAGTACACCTTAATACTGTTAGATCAGGGGTTCTCAACCTGTGGGTCAAGGTCCTTTTGTCATACCTCTGTCTCCAAAAATATCTACTTTATGATTCATTATAGTAGCAAAATTACAGTTATGAGGTAGCCACAAAAATAATTATATGGTTGGGGGTTGCCGTAACATGAGGAACTATATTAAAGGGAAGGTTGAGGACCACTGCTCTAGGTGGTAATTCTGTACCTAAAGACTCTTTTCAGGAATGTTCTCACACAGAGGTATATAGGGAAGAGCACTCACAGCATTGCTTAAAAACTGAGAGGTGGAAATAAGACCTACTTTTTATCAGTAGAGGACATTTTTTCCCTTTTTTTTTATTTTTGATACTTTATTTACATTTCAAATGTTTTCCCCTTTCCAGGTCTCCCCTTTTGGAAAACCCCTATCCCATCCCCTCTCCCCCTGCCTCTATGAGGGTATTCCCCCACCCACCCACCCACTC